>CM026174.1:1589908-2093663 GCA_014825975.1 Bombus haemorrhoidalis | reverse complement strand
CTTCGCGACAATTGTTTTAAAATAATTCGCCTCCTATGAGAAGAAAGAAAGATTTTTGAAGATTTTTATCTGAACGAAGAAGATAATTGTTAACTATTGTAAATAAAAGAGGAATGATGGAAAGAATAAGAAATTAAATAGTTATAACTATACATTAAAAACATTGAACTTATGTGACGTAGAAATATTCCTCGTTTTATTTTCAATTTCGCATAGAAGAAAGAAAATATCTTCGCGACAATTGTTTTAAAATAATTCGCCTCCTATGAGAAGAGAAAAAGGGTGAAGAATAGAGAAACGTTGTTCATAAGACTGGAAATAGAAAATATGGATATTTTGATCTCAACGAAGAAGATAATTGTTAACTATTATAAATAAAGGAGGAACGATGGGAAGAATAAGAAATTAAATAGTTATAACTATAACATTAAAAACATTAAACTTATGTGACGTAGAAATATTCCTCGTTTTACTTTCAATTTCGCATAGAAGAAAGAAAATATCTTCGCGACAATTGTTTTAAAATAATTCGCCTCCTATGAGAAGAGAAAAAGGGTGAAGAATAGAGAAACGTTGTTCACAAGACTGGAAATAAAAAATATGAATTTTTTGATCGAATCGCAGGTGTCCAAATACTTGTGAAGAGTAGCGTAGCAACTTGTCTACTAACGTTATACAATAACTTATCAGAGGAGGAAATATTTTTCTATTTATATTTCTATATATTATAGCAGGATGAAAATTGGTCTGCGCGACGAGCGACAAAGCATGATCGAGACATGATTCGCGCGCGCCTTTCACCGCTTAACTTACTAACGCTACTAAGTGCATAATTCGTACGTGGTAAATCTAGAAGGAGTTAATTTAACGTGACGCATAAATATATACAGATATTTACACGATCGAGTCATATCGAAACGCGTCGATTCTTTGGCAAAAAATCGACCATTATTTTTCTACGGATAACCCAATTTCTTGTTTGGCACGCGCGACTTCCTTCACATGTAGATACGTCGCAAATCTGAAGGCGACGTTATCATGTTGCATTGTGGACACAGCTTTTTCGCACCCTGAAAGGGACAACACTCCTCAACAAATTTTTCCCATCGATTCTCAACTCTTTCTCTGACAGTTGCACCGTAAGGCAAAAATATATAGTAGCGATAAATCAAAGTGTAATCGTTTGACGTTAAAATTGTTGCTAAACGAATGGTACATTATCGATATGTGTTTATGAATAAAATAATTCAATGCGATTAAAGTTGAAAAACCTTTATATCTCAATGGGCGTTTTCTTTTTTTTTTTTTTTTTTTTTTTTTGAGAGCTAAAAAGAAAGAAGAATTTTGACAGGAACAATTTCTATCGATAAATAATACTAGGCTTTAACGAGGTTGATAATTTGATCGCATATCGAACGATTATTTGATCGTGTTTATATAAAATGACGAAAGATTTACTATTAACTATTTCACGTTTAACGTAAAGTAATTTAAATATCAATGAAATATTATGATTCCACGCGGATAACAATTGCGATATATTCTTTTATGCGACGTATAAAATAAGCAAAAGTTTAAAATATATTCCATAGATGATTCGAGAGCAACATGTCAGAGAAAGAATTTAGACAAGGATCAATGCCTTTCTTTAATTTTTATTCGGAATTTCAATCTTATTAACTGAAATTCTGGAAATAATAAATAATTCAAGTAAATCAATTAAATGAGGAGAAATTTTTCAAAGCATACTTTCTATTTGGTGAGAATGTTTCGTATACGAGAATTACTATAATAAAGAAAAGAAAAAAGAAATTACATGCAAAGACGTATTATAAATGTGAATTTAACAAAATACTCGTAACTCACCAATGTGTGTAACCAGCATTGTTCGCAATGAACGTGCCAGCAGCAAACCGAAGTCACAGGTTTTTTATACTGTTCCTGAGGACATAAAAGAATGAAATATTTTCGTTAATTAGCAAGCAACGAACTTTATATTTATTGCTTCTGTGTTTTCTCAGTCTCGGAAATTATTTAATAAAATTGCTACGTGAACAGAAGAAACAGAAGAATTACTGGGTGAAAAGCTTGAGAACAGAAATATTAAAAAGAAAAAGACAACGTTTTAAGAAGATAGATCTATGAGAAGCGTAACAAATAATATCCAGTAAATATATTTATAATAGACAATATAATGTTATATTTTAATCCTGCTGTCTTTATGAGTTCTACATAATCCAAAAGTGTTAAATTTCAACAGATATTATTACGATATACATAGTCTTTACATATTTTATTATCCAACTAAATTTGTTGGACGTTCCGTGCATTCAACGCTTTCTATGAATAGAATAGTTCGGAAAAAAGAAGATATCCGAAGAGATACTAATCGAAGAAGAAATGTGGAGAACAGCAGGTTTAATATATTCGATTGGCAACTAAGTGATCGCAGTGATATGAGTATTTTGTAATAAATAAAAATGTATCAAATATCATGGCACGAAGAGATTCGAAAATTTGAGAAATCATCTTGGAAGATAGCCATGAAAATGAAATGCCTTTTACTAGATTTAACTATTTGGTCTTGAATAACTTAATAACAACGAAAAGCTCATAAACGGAGAATCTATGTAGTAAGTTAGTACGAAGAGATGGCGGAAGAGATGCAGTTTGTAAGAGAAGATATGTAACCGAAAGACTTGTAGTGCCATTCTAAGTTAATAAATTATGGTAGTCGTGGTGTAGATCAGGAATCTAAAGAATATAAAAAGAAAAATGCGTGTATCATTTTGTATTTACATTGTGATAATCCGAAATGATCTTTGCAAAGTGGCAAAAATTCCACTGTTGCTTCGAATTGGTTGTTGTCTCGCTCAACGATAATAGTCGGTTTATACGTCAAGCGCACAACGTTAAATATGTCGAAACGTAAAATATACGATTTGTGCCATTGCCATAATCATCTACGCTAATGAATCTGCCGCAAACAAGAACTTACCATGCAGATGAGACACTTAAATGGTTGGCCACGCATTTCCGCTTCTAATTCCCGAATTCTGCCTCGAAGAGCCTCGATTACTGGCGTGTCACCGTCCCTTCTAGGCGACGTCGAGGCACTCTCGTCCTGTTCGTTCTGGCCAAGAGGAGTTGCTGTTCCTGGTTCCGGTTTCACCTCGACCAAACCTTGACCGATTTGTTCGGGTGTGTGCGGCGTGTGAGGCGTGTTGGACGCGTTTGGCGATATCACGGCTTCTCGAAGAGCGTCTCTTTCCTTTTGCTCTCTCGGCGTACCATCCATACGTGGCGCGATCACATCGGCTTCGGAATACTGTGCAGGTCCAAACTCGGCGGCGTCGTCGCCATCGACCACCAGGTCCACGTCTTCCTCTTCCTGCTGATTAGATCCACCGTTGCCAGCGGCTGAACGATTGCTCGATGAGGTCGCCAAACCTGCAGCTACGATTACGAGGATTAGTCCTAATTAACTGTAATCTTTAATTAATTAATCAGATTACAACATCGTAATATGCAATTGTTTAAGTCCAATAATCGTTGATTCCTTTCAATCCAAATGCCAGATGATCAAGTCAACGATCATTATCACGCGTCATTGTTGTTAAGGTATAGAGAGGATTTGGAAAAACAAAAAGTTTAAAATTTATTTAGAAATTATTTAGCTCTACGCGTACGTTACTCTCCGAAGAACTCGGCAACTCACTCGCTTGCTTGTCTGTTTTCTTCTGATCGCTTCTAATAACTTCTAACGGCTTTTAATAACTTCTCCTCGCTTTTAATCGCTTTTGATTGCTTCTGTCTCAACCGAGACCCGAGCGTCCTTCGACGCTCACATACACTCTCACACGTACGGTATAAATGTATCATTTATTTAACAATTATCACACGTATGGATTCGAGAGGAAGAAAAGTTTGTTCGTGCAGTGAATACGTTTTTAATTTTTCAAGAAAAATTATACAGAAATAATAGGATTTAAAAAGAAACACGAACACGATTAGGAAAATGTGATATTATGAAAATGAAAGCTATAGATCTTGTCGAAGAACGATTTATTCGCTTTGATTTACCAGAAAATCCTCCGACGAGCATGGACGTTGCTCGCACTCTTCTTTGACCAGCCCATTCGTACTCTTCGAAAGTTTCAGCATCGCCCTCCACGTCCACCTCCTCTTCGTCCAAATTATTCTGACCAGCGGGATTTCCATTATTGTGTTTGTTCAAGCATCGTTCGACGTGCTGATTCAATTCCTCCGGAGTGCCAGATAGCCTCTCGCTACAAACGGGGCAAGAAGGTTCGTCCGCTTTCCGTTTCCGGTTCTTCACACGGATTCTAGCCTGCACATATTTACGAACCACTTTTTAGAAACATCGCGTAATCACGCTATATCAACAAAATTCAGAATAAAAGTTGATATAAAATCAAAGAATAATTAATAAGACGAAATACGACAAATTAATAAGAGGAAATGTATCTTTTAATCTTTAGCAGAATAGATTGGGTAATTAATTTTTAAGCGACGAAGACTGTTTTTTGTTCCTTCAGGGATTTAATTTTCAATGAATAAATTTCTCAACTTCAGGCTGATTTTTTCACATCCTCCTTCATATTTATACGATGTTTAACGCCGAGTTTGTTAAATCGTAATACAAACTTAACTTTGGTGTGTGTTAATCGCTAATCTATGACTATATAGTAGCCTAAAAATAATCGTTAACTAGTGTAGAATTTTTTTATTTATTTAGAAATATTAGAAATTAAGGTTTCCAATGATTGCTATTCTATATGATAATTTTATCGATCGATAGATCTATTTACGATGGATTAAACAGATAACGATGGTTACTTAACGTGAACTAAATAATGTGCTGTAACTAAATAGTTAATTCACAACTAATAGTCTACAACTCAAAGCAACTCGGCAACTCAACTCCCTTCGCAGCATGATTTCTCACCACTGGACTCTCAACTCACAACTATCTCAACTCAACTTTCAACTCACGACTAACTCAAATCGATTCTTCACCATTCGATTCTCAACTCAACTATCTCAACTCGATTCTTCACCACTCGACTCTCAACTCGACTCTTAATTCACACTTATTTCAACTCACAACTAACTCAACTCGACTCTTCACCACTCGACTCTTCACCACTCGACTCTCAACTCACAACTATCTCAATTCAACTATCAACTCACAATTATCTCAACTCGACTCTCAACTCACAACTATCTCAACTCAACTCTCAACTCACAACTATCTCAACTCAACTCTCAACTCACAACTAACTCAAATTGACTCTTCACCACTCGACTCTCAACTCGACTCTCAACTCACACTTATCTCAACTCACAACTAACTCAACTCGACTCTCAACTCACAACTATCTCGATTCAACTATCAACTCACAATTATCTCAACTCGACTCTCAACTCACAACTATCTCAACTCAACTCTCAACTCACAACTATCTCAACTCGACTCTCAACTCACAACTATCTCAACTCGACCCTTCACCACTCGATTCTCAACTCACAATTATCTCAACTCGACTCTCAACTCACGACTCGACTCCTCACAACTCTACAGGTGACAACCACCCGGTAAAACTGCAAGGCCCTTTTGGCCTAACGACACTTAGGACTTCTCGCAATATCGTTTACGGTTCACCTGATAAAAACTTTTACTTTTTGGCCAGGACTTTTTTATCTAACGGCACTTAAATCTTCCACCCGATATTTCTTAGGCTATTTGTCCACGATACCACACTATTTATTTACCTGTCTATTGGCTTTAATTCTCTTGTAAGTCTCCCATCTTCCATGAGGCGTTCCATCAGCGGCTGATGGGGCATGGAGCATCGGTCCATGGGGATGGTCTTGAGGGTGGCCAGGAGGCAAAGTCGACCTTGGCGCTCGCGCTCGAGAGGATGCCGACGATATCTTGTAAAGTCGGTCGAGTTCCTGAGCGAAATGTTGCTCCAATTCCTGCGGTCTTACAGTTACTCCGCACGCTGGGCAACAGGACGGATCCGATGGAAATTTCTTTTTGCCTAAAACACGATTACACCCTGTTACTGTCATTCTATCACAAATTAAACCACACGTACTTCGTTTCAAACGTTTGTTTGTCCGCTTTCTATTCTATTCTATTCTAATTCTTCTTAACAACGAGATATCTAAGAATATCGGTAAGCCAATTAAGAATTTCACGCGATTAAGCTTGTACATGGTGAGCAAAAGATCGTTTCAAAGAGAAGCGGCACAAAAACGTACCATGATATTACGAAATAGAATTATATTCGACGAAAGCAACGAACGAATATGACACAAACCTCGGAATAAGTTAACCAATATGATAAAAAATGTTTAGTACAAAAGTTACTCGCACTAATTGAATATGCTAATTTTAAACATTCTTTCGTCACTGTACATTAGTTTGTAGGTTGATGGAGAATTTTCATAAAATTCAGCAGATTTATGGCGTAATTAATTTTCGTTTCGCGTAATTTTATTATATTCGCATATTCAACGTACGTCGGATATATTCGTTCTTAAAAGAAACATTTATCAACCGAGGTCCAAAAGAATTGTGAGACTGAAAAATGTTAGTTTACAAAGATGATTCCGGATGCTGAAGTCAAATAAACTGTGTCGAGCGGTTACACCTGTTACGTACCTTCCACGTTAACATAAATTTTAAGGAAACCTGTTTCATACTAAAAATTATTTTCATACGGACTTGCACGTGATGCATCGTTCTTCTGTATTCATTCAAATTCAGACGATTAAGCGTGTTAAAAAAATATGGTAAATTGATCAACAGTTTGAAACGGAAAGTCCGCAAGTCCTAATTATCGATAATTAAAAGAATCCTTTAATTCTATATATAGCGTATCGATTTTGCGACGTATCTCAATTTCTGTATTAATCAAAAACCGATAGAACCTAGCGAAATACATTCCATAAGGGACGTTGGAAATTCGACAGGGAACTATCAAACCATAAGAACATGTAAATGTAACTATTAAAAATAATGCAAGTAATTAATTTATCGTAATAACTGTAACAAATTTAGTCATTGCAATTTATATCATGGAGAAACAATTTGAGAGAGAAACGTTTGAATTGAATAAAAATTTTCATTTATAAATTGAGCAACGTTACAATTAGGTTCCCAACAAATACCGTGTAAGTACACTATCTTTTCATAACTAGGAAAAATATGTTTCATAAAACAAGGGATAATTAATTAAAAGTAACAAATGATATTAATATAACGTTTGGTTTCGAATCGCAACTTTCCTATAGCAGGAAAAACTTTTCGAGGACTGATACTTGGCGATCTAAAAATAAATGAAAGATCGTTCCAAAATTCCGCACGCGACTTCTCAAGACGGCGGACACGTTTTTGTTCCGAAAAACGAAAAATATGGAATGGCGTTGTTTTCCAAAATTCTCATTACGTGCCATTTTCTGCCAGATCTTCATCAATTGTCAACTCGTGTTTCAACAGTAACGCAGGACCCTTGTACCGCACGTTGCTGGGACTTGTCATCAGAGAGGAATAATTATGAAATTTGACCAAAAAATATAGCTTCATGAAGATTTAGTTCGCAATTCTAAGAGTAAGCAGACTAAAACTGTATTCCCATTTCGCTACTAATCTCCTGCTATTGAAATTTACAATTCCCAAGTATCACACCTGCGCTACGTATTATACTACGATACCGCAAGACCAGTGTACGTCCAATGATACACGTCCCAGTTCTATGAACGTTCAATTAAATATATACGTGAAATATCTTGCATGCAATATCTAATCTTGCAATTAAAACGCATGTTCAGAAAAATAAGCAAATATTCAGATACTTTGGGGCAGTAGCCTAAACGACGTTCTCGTGGGTGGAAGTAAGTTAGTAGGGATTTGGCTGAACAGCCGTGAGAATCGTAAGTTACATCGACACGAAGAATCTTGTTTCGAAAAGCTACCGTGTGCCCTCACCGCTTCTGGCGTCGTTTATTTGGAGAACGGCAACCGGCTATTCTCGAGCCGTTTAACATATCCCGAAGCGGTTCTCTTCCCTCGTGTCTTTCCTCTTTTCTCTCTTACACACCGATTCTATTCATCTCTTTTCCCGTTTTCACTTCCCTTCCTCCTCTGCAAGAGCTGCAAGTCGCAAACTTTCTTCTCGTCTCCGTTTTCTTTTCCCCTTTCAATTAGGTACACTGGGAAATTTATGTCCGCGCCCCGGAATACCCCGTGTACTCGATATTCCGTTCTTTATTGAAACAGACACCTTCTGTTTCCTTTATAGGCATTGCGGATGGCTGCGATTGGAAATAATCGCGATGCAAAATACCGGCGAGTGCGTTTCCTCGTTCCAGCGTTTCATAATACAACGACAGTTCGCGTTCGATTATTGCGCAACCCTGCCGATAGGATATTGGCCTGGAAATCTCACCGGTTTACTGCTTATTATTTAGATTGATATTTCGAGCGCCTGCTTTCTCTAGACGAGCGAAGAGTCAGACAGAACCGGTCAATTCGTTGTCTTTAAAACGTGCGTTTTATGGGAAATCGTACGCGAACAGTGAAGATCTTGGGCATTCGTTTATCTTATTATGTGAATTTTTATTTCATTTGGATTATTTGATCGAGTCTTTGCGAGTGACGTTGATGATAATTCGCTTGTTCGGAAAATATCCGACTATCGTTTGTAGAGTAACGTCAACGATAGTGTACTTGTTGAATTTAAAATGTTTGAATATGAATGTTCGAACTGTGATGATGAAAAAATCCAAGCTCCTCTTCCAAGAAACAAGTAACCTGAATTTTCGTATTCCAAGCAGATATTCTAAGCTTTAGAAGATCGAAGAGAAATGTTAAAAAGAAGCAATAAAATTCTATGTTATAGAAAATGGAAGGTAAAGTTGATATTTTCCAGCAATTTTCTCGAAAGTTACGTCTAGTTTTGAAAAATGTTTCATAACAGCGAACGGCAATGTAAATTTGACGATATAAATTGATAAACGATTCGATAGAATGGCACTCGTCTGAAACTCGTTTTTTCGTAATCTTTGGAATTACAAGGCTACTTCAGCTAGCGTAAGAACTCGTTCCTTCGGTCGTATAGTCTTATCGATGTTATCATCAAAAGCCTGGAAAATCGTCAAGGGATGCGATTTCCATTTACACAGAGTTCCATCTGCTGACATAATTAACGGAGGCAGTGCCATTTTCGTGTGCAAGGGTCTCGAATGAAAGGGAGAAAAAAAGAAAGGGAAGAAAGGGGAAACGCAATGGTTAAACCGCAAGGACCTTCTGAACGTTTTTATCCTTCATCTAAGATGTTCATTCTCTTAAGCACAGCCTCCTACTTTTTCCTTTTTACATTCACATAAATTACATGTTTGTAAATTTGAATGTTTTATAATATCGTCCATATCGTTCTTTAAATTGCAACTGAAATTTTCACGTAGTCTGTACATTTTTCGAAATTCTCATTTATGACGATATACTTCAGCACAATGAGACTATTGTGTTGGAAACTAAGTGATTGCGGATTTTGTCAGTAGGTGGCAATGACAAAATCCGCAATCACTTAGTCTCCAACACGATACGTTTCACATTTGTATCGTACATTTATCTTCCATTCGTATCGAATATATTGCACTTGACAAATATGAAATATATTGGCTTGGAAACTAAGTGTTTGCGGATTTTAGCATTGCCACCTAACGACAAAATCCGCAATCACTTAGTTGCCAACACGATATATTTCACATTTGTATCGAGCTAAAAAATGCTTTTGATATTAAAGAATTAATTTGTAGAATATGTCACTTGACAAATATGAAATATGTTGGCTCGGAAACTAAGTGATTGCGGATTTTGTCATTGCCACCTAATAACAAAATCCGCAATCACTTAGTTGCCAACNACGATATATTTCACATTTGTATCGAGCTAAAAAATGCTTTTGATATTAAAGAATTAATTTGTAGAATATGTCACTTGACAAATATGAAATATATCGTGTTGGAAACTAAGTGATTGCGGATTTTGTCATTGCCACCTAACAACAAAATCCGCAATCACTTAGTTGCCAACACGATATATTTCACATTTGTATCGAGCTAAAAAATGCTTTTGATATTAAAGAATTAATTTGTAGAATATGTCACTTGACAAATATGAAATATATCGTGTTGGAAACTAAGTGATTGCGGATTTTGTCATTGCCACCTAACAACAAAATCCGCATTAGGTGGCAATGACAAAATCCGCAATCACTTAGTTTCCTATACGATATATTTAATATTTGCATTGAGCTAAAGAGTGCTTTTGATATTAAAGAGTTAATTTGTAGAATATTTCAATATTTGAATGGGAAGTGGAACATTTCGATAGATGTTGAAAATAGGATATCCAGATGGTAGTGATGTAATAGCGGAAAGTATTAAACAATAAACCCTAACTAATATACTGTACGTAATGTACAATAATACAAATAGATATATCATTTTTTTAAACAGTGATTACCATGAAAGATATAGTACTAAGTATAAAATACCGCGCGTTAGGAATAAATCGGTGAATTTGCGACAGAAAGAAGAGAATTTGAAATTGAAATTTTATCGGATCTGCTTGGAAATTTTTATGCAAACGTAAGAAATTTAAATAACGAAAGCATTTAATCAAACTATATGCAAACAGGAAATCGTTATCGTAATATAAATTTTGCAAATTTTTTTTTTTTTTAAGAAAAATCAGAATCGCTTCACTTCCTGACTTCTTTCGTTCATTTCCTTTCTTTTAGTTACTTTTCAACATTTCTGCCCTTTCGTAACTGCTTTCGCTGCTCTTTGCCCCTCGTTTCGATAAAACGACGATGCTACTCCCTTCGTCGTCGCGCGAAGCTATCTCCCGCGACTCTGACCATAACCGCGCTATCATTTACACTTTAAAACGACTACGGAAGATAGAGTGGTAGCGTATCTTTAATTAAAAGAGTCGGCTGCCTAGGAGAGCGGAATGAAAAGATTCTTCTCACTATACACCGTAAGGGTATCGCGTTATTAAAGGGCGAATCTACCGAAAAAATCCTGAATAAAACCACTTGTTATTTCCTCTACCTAAGGTACATCTACTTCTATATTTCAAATATATAACAATAAAAAAATATATATATATATATTTAATGCTATATAAATTTTGGGAGAAAATACAAATATAAAAGTGATTGATAGATATAATGTCTATATATATGTCGGGTTATCATTAGGGTTAGAGGTGTGTAACGAATCTTTCTTTGGATTTGACACCGTTGTTACGCAAGAGCGAAGATATCTACCAGTACGATTATGATCGCGACAGAATTTGACAAGTAACCGTGGTAATTAGATACTCGGCACGCGATTGGCAACGATCTCACACTCGATAACGAATCCACCGTCAACGGGATGACGAATGCGGTTTCTTCCACAGTCTAAGTCGAACTCGACTTACCGATCCACGATTCGGGTGCGACTCAACGTACTTGCCCACGGTACAAGTAGAACTTATCCGACCGACCCTCGGTCCAAGTGGAAGTGCCCTTATATACTTTGCTCTCCGTACCTCTCTGCACCCCTCGGGTCGATCTTTGTTTTTAAGCAGAGCTATTTAATTTCTTCATAGCTCTGTTAGGTACACGTCGCTGCGTTCAGCGACCCGTTATGTCACTTCGAGCCCAAGCCAACTGTCACTAATCTCGGACACCCGTACTTCGAACGAGATCATAAACAACTATTTCTCAGTTTTATTATTTAAGTACAGCTATAAAGTATCGGGGACCTTCCCAAACATTCCAAAAGAAAGGTCCTTCCATCTCCGACATATAAAAGATAGCAGGCATTCGTTGGAAACGTATACTCAGTGAAAAATTAATATGCACAGTAGTCTTAAACGTACAATTGCCGCTAAAAACAATCTCGCTGCATATCGTAGCTTATTAATATAATCGACTGTTGAGGTACTTGGCGAAATATATGCGCCATAAGTATAATTCCTATACTGCATCCTCTATTTTCACATCTGTTTCAAGTTTCACCAACTAAAAGTACTGTACAAATACAGTATTCGTGTCTCGTTACGATGCCAATGAAATTCCTAAATCTTTTGCGTCAGGTTGTCCGGAAAGTGTCTTTCCTTCACGGACACCGTGTTTTACGACGATGCATCTTCACACAAATATGAAACCTAATCTGTCAAACGTTGTGATTTTTATCTTGATAAAACAGAATGGATATACGTAATTCGATAAAATAATATAAAAGGGAAAATGTGCGTCCATTATTTCCTTATAAAACGAAAGAAACTTTTCGGACGACCTAATACATAATTGTATTTTTATTTTTAACACAAGCGGAGTAATATTTATGGCGCTTCAGAGTGCAAGAAATTTATCCGCAAATTCTCTACCCTGGCTGAAAGATGGCAATACAACTTTTTATTACGCGAAAGGGAAATAAAACTTTCCATAGTATAATTAATTGAATTTACGAACAAGCATACGAGTAAAAGTGTTTTACGTAACATATAAAAAGACGTGTAAAAGTCGAACAAGACCTGGATGAAAAACTCGAAAGGAAGAAGGCGAGGAGAAACGCACCCTATAAATTTATGCGTTTGAAAAACGCAAAATCAGACTGAAGAAGCGCGAAACGAACAAAATGTTAGGTGAAAATTTATCTACACGCGTGCGTACACGAGTTTCAACGAGAATACGAATATCACGTTTATTCGAACACGTACTTTTTCTTCGAGAAAGGAATAAGAAGCAGAAAGAAAATGTCACGTTTTGTTCATTAAAACTCGCCAGACAAACAAATTAATCATCGACGCGTATTCATACTTTCTCATTCTCCTACTTTCTTCTCGTTTTCTCCACGCAACATCGAATCGGTTATTCCGATAAATTAATATCACAACGTTTCCGATGTATTTATTAAACAGGTTACTATTTTTCAACTGGCTGTATTACATATTCGCACATATCTTATACGATTTCGCAAACGTATTTGAAGCAGGACGTTCATGAAAGATTCAAGAAAGAAGGATGCCCGGTTCCTATGTCGATGAAATACAAGCTGCAGGTAATTAGCTGGGAGCTCGTGCAGTATTTACGGCCATTTAATCCGGATAGAGCAATTAGTATATATCGATGGTGCCAGGTTGGTGGTTACAGATGTAGGATAGGCCCCTACCTACCACGTATAATCCGGTTTTAATTAAATAACTGAGTCTCTGTCTCTCTCTTCTCCCCTTTTAACTCTCCATGCCAGTCACCCTCTGCCTTTTTCTTTCTAACTTGCTTCCGTACAACTTCTATTAGATTTAACGTAACGAAAACGATCGAACATCCGAGTTTCCATACGATTTTTTTGAAAATTATTCTCCTTATGAAACGTGAGATCGAGAGACGTATATTTGATATCTTTAGATGTTATAAATATAGAAAGGCTTGAAATATAGATTTTATCAAATTTTATGAAATAATTCTACTTTACTTAATTTGTTAAGTTACCATTCATATGCTCACCGCTTATATGTTTCTATTCGTATTTGCATTTGGTTCGACGATCTATACATATCCGTATCATCGAAAGGATCGACGCTTAACAAATGAAAGTAAATGTGATTAAAGTAGACACTCGTTACGTCTACGGTATAAACCTGTGTGAGAAATTCAGTAGGATTTCTAACTTTCAGAAGTATAACGCTAACTACTTTAAGCAGAGGATTCGATGTATATAGAGAAGCTGAGACTATTTATTTTAATCTAAAATTGTTACGATGGTTATTTTCTCACGTAGACGATCCAGAAATTTACAGACGATTGAAAAAAGGATAAAGAAGTCGATATCGTGCGTTGTATTTAACGTTCCATTTAATTCTCCATCTGCAAACTTATCTCTACCGACGTCGTTCGATTCATCGCAGATTTCTTAGGTTTTCGTGCGTCAATAAATTTTTCAAAATTCCTGAATGCTCCTGAGAGTTTGCAGAATATCAATAGCTTTTTTACCGCCACGCGTTACCTCAATCTTTCTAATAGAATTTCTAATAGAAAATAATAGAACTTTCTAATAGTTTTGATAGAAATATGGAAGAAATGAAAAGACTACTTCAATAATATTCACGACGATGCACTTCTTCAAGATGAATACTTATAAATATAAATAAGAAATAAAAATTACTCGACAGCTTACCAGACAGCAACTAAACTGTTTAAGAACGTCTTATCGGTTGGCTGATCGAATTCCGTTTAAAATTATCGGAATTTGAGAAAACGCGTAGTGCGAAGAAGAAAGGCGAGTCGAGGTGCGTTCTGGCAGAGGTGTGATCGTAACTCGATAACAATGGTTCGAATAACAAAAGTAAATTGCACGTATACATGTGATACTCGAGTTGAGAAAATATTCGAACTTTAAGTCAGCGGTGAGTGCGGTGAAACGTACCGTACGGTATAGCTCGTTGGCCAGAAAGGGTTGTCGGTGGTTTCGTGCCGTGGCGTCACCATCACCGAATCCCTCAGGCATTTAACCGCAACTGTTGTCTCGATGGGCTGGGTTACTGCCCCTGGACACGTCGCCACGATCATCGTCCTTTATTTCTGCAATATGCTCTTTCGCTAATCTGTTTCGTGTCTTCGTTTTCTTTCAGCGAGGCGCGCGTCATTCTTACGAAAAAGGAATTTTTACGAAAATTCTTTGCATTCTCACCAACAGATTTGCTTGACAATTCCTCCGACCGTTGATTTCATCGGAGCATCAATTATCTGTTAAAGGAATTTCGTTTATGTGCCTCGATTAAAGCGAGCAATCTGTGTCGTGATTTAAGTTTAAAAATATCTCTATGTATACACGTTGGAAATATAATAAAAATTTATGCTTCCAATTAATTAATCTTCTTTCATGGCGCACGAAAAATCGGATAATATTGACTTGGCAACTAAGTGATTGCGGATTTTGTTGTTAGGTGGCAATGCTAAAATCCGCAATCACTTAGTTTCCAACACAATGTATTTCACATTTGTCAAGTGAAATATTCTACAAATTAATTTTCTAATATTAAAAGGATTTTTTAATTCAATATGAATAGATAAGATAACCGTACGATACAAATATGAAGTATATCGTGTTGGAAACTAAATGATTGCGGATTTTGTTGTTAGGTGGCAATGACAAAATCCGCAATCGCTTAGTTTCCAACACCAAAATGTATTTCACATTTGTCAAGTGAAATATTCTACAAATTAATTTTCTAATATTAAAAGGATTTTTTAATTCAATATGAATAGATAAGATAACCGTACGATACAAATATGAAGTATATCGTGTTGGAAACTNAAATGACTGCGGATTTTGTTGTTAGGTGGCAATGACAAAATCCGCAATCACTTAGTTTCCAACACAATGTATTTCACACTTGTCAAGTGAAATATTCTACAAATTAATTTTCTAATATTAAAAGGATTTTTTAATTCAATATGAATAGATAAGATAACCGTACGATACAAATATCAAGTATATCGTGAAACTAAATGATTGTGGATTTTGTTGTTAGGTGGCAATGACAAAATCCGCAATCACTTAGTTTCCAACACAATGTATTTCACATTTGTCAAGTGAAATATTCTACAAATTAATTTTCTAATAAAAGGATTTTTTAATTCAATATAAATAGATAAGATAACCGTACGATACAAATATGAAGTATATCGTGTTGGAAACTAAATGACTGCGGATTTTTCATTGCCACCTACTGAAAAGATCCGCAATCACTTAGTTTCCAACACAATGTATTTCGTATTTGTCAAGTGAAATATTCTACAAATTAACTCTTTAATATCAAAAGCATTTTTTAGCTCGATACAAATGTGAAATATATCGTGTTGGCAACTAAGTGATTGCGGATTTTGTTGTTAGGTGGCAATGACAAAATCCTCAATCACTTAATTTCCAAGCCAATATATTTCATATTTGTCAAGTGACATATTCTACAAATTAATTCTTTAACATTAAAAGCATTTTTTAGCTCAATACGAATGGAAGATAAACCTACGGTGCAAATATGAAATATATCATGTTGACGACTAAGTGATTGCGGATTTTGTCATTAGGTGACAATGCTAAAATCCGCAAACACTTACTTTCCAAGCCAATATATTTCATATTTGTCAAGTGCAATATATTCGATACGAATGGAAGATAAATGTACGATACAAATGTGAAAAGTATCGTGTTGGAGACTAAGTGACTGCGGATTTTGTCATTGCCACCTACTGACAAAATCCGCAATCACTTAGTTGCCAAGCCAATAACAGCTAAAATGTCTATCTTGATAAATTCTCTGTTGATATGAAAAAATGACGAAGTCATGTGAACTGATAAAAAACTAAGAAGAAACTGATACACAAGCAATCTACTGAAAGTTATAAAATCTCCGGCTACTTTTTCTTCTACCTGTTCGTATATGCAGCCGGTACATAAATCGAAATTGTTAATTAAATATTTATGATTTCTTAAGATCTCCAGATTTCCCTTGAATCTCCGTTACATCGTTCTACGAGCTGGGAATCGTTGCTCTATACAGTTTTAATATCGCTGGTTTTGTATGATCGCAACCTGTCGTCTTGGGTAAACTCGCCTCGCTAAGGAAAAAGTTAAATGTACACCGCAGGATACCGCCATCAGAGAGTCGATACACTGTGAGAGTCGTCCTTAAAAGTGGAACGTTATGCAGTAATGCCGCAGTGACTATCTAACTTTTGCAATTTATTTTCTTATTTATTCCTTGCTATCTCTTGCCAGCGGCATCCTTCGCCAAGGCTACTAATCTACGGAACAATTTTTAGGCAGATCAGTTTTTACGAACCAGATACCTACACATTCTTCTTACGATAACAGTCTGCGTGTTCACCGTATTAGAAAATATTGCAAATTATAAAAAAAGGTCCGATTTCAGAACAAACACGACGATAATCGTCGTTGGTCGAGCTGTACCAAGTATGGCAACGCGTACAACTCACATGTCAGACTATGTGTCAGCTTGTACAAAACGGATCGAGACGAAACGTATCCTATTTTCTTTGCCGGATACTAAGCTGTACAACGAAGAAAATTCCATCGGGTTCCGTTGGTTAGGATTTACGTAACGAGAGTACAGACAGAAAAATTCAAAAAACTGTGTTCCTTTTTTTTTCTTTTTATTTAATATACAGACACAATCCGTTTTATGAGATGTATAAGTTTCCTTACGTCTGCATTTCTTCAGTTACGTTCGTATAAATAGGAAATTGCGTAAATAATCTGCAACGAAGACGAAACTAATGTAGGATAGCAGATGGTAAAGATGAAAAGACAGTGAAACGTTTCACGAGGAATTGAATACGGCGAGGGAAACGTATTATCTTAAATTTGTTCTAATTTGGAAATAAATTCGTCGATAAATTCACCGATATAATTTGATATCTTCGCTGTTGCAATTCAACGGGAACTTTGCAACATTTGATAACGTAAAATTTGCTGCGTTCGTAACACGTAAAGTGTCGCACGCAGCTGCCTATTTGAGTCTGACAGTCATCGGCGGACGAAATCTCCCTAAAGAAAAAAGAAAAAAAAGAAAGAGAAAGGAAAAGAAAAAATAAGAAAAGAAAGAAAGAGAAAAGGAAATGGTCACATTTGGCCATCAGGACTATAAACGTTGGCGACTGAGCTTGTTAAAGATTTGTTCTGTCGCATATGGTAACAACGCTGTTTAAAATTCACGTCTGAAGACGAGGCAGGAAAAGATGCATGATCGTTTGCGAATGATCCGACTCGACATGTTTAAGAACTGGTTTCTTTTAAGCGGCAAGTCAGCGCCAATCAGCGCTGGCCGTATTAGCAGCCCACGAGGAAAGTATCGCGATGTTTGCCAATAAAATTTGTTAATTTAAGCAAGGTCTTTCTATGTTTCGTCTCCTTAACTTCTCAGAGATACCGGGTGTGTCGAAAATATTCGTATAACAGCGATGTGTTAAATACGAGAAGGAATGCATTAATTGAATTTCAACAGCGGAGTTCCATGAAACAGAATTACGAAGAATTTTATATTAAAATAAAAATTATATTAAACCCGAATGTGCAAAATGCACGGCAGATATATAGTACGCAAAAATATACGAAATAACCATTCGTTATAATTATACCGCGGATATTTATGCAAATTCATATTTTTATCTGTATAATTAAAAAATTGCAACTTAAATAGGCAATTGCTTTCCCAAATATCATAACAGGTACGTTTTTCCCCCCTATTTTATATATTTCTATATTATGTTCGTTCTGTGGATTTTTCTACCTTCAAAGTTCCCTAATCTGGCTATGATATTTAATAGGCGAAACAAATTTCTGCTTACGATTTCATTCCTCGTAAAAACACGAATTTGCATGTGACCCAGCTACAGTGCAGTTGTTACAGTGTAACCGTATTATACAAATTCTCGCGAATTAATAAATAAATCAAAACATCTGCCGTGATCCGAAGTTTTGCAACCGATGCTTCCTACACGTTTCTCGCGAAGAAAAACATTTAGCTGATAGTATTTTGCGCGAACGTATTACCTTCCTTACGAATTTCTAATTTATAGCATAATTTCTCCACCAACACATCTGCAACGACCCATCGTAAAGCTCACGAGCGAGTTGATCGCGCAATAAAACATAAGATTGACTAAGAATATTTCGATACGAAGGGTAGCAATAATTATCATCGATGTATTTATATGGACTGGAAGCGAAGACAACGGCAACACGCGAATGAATGGAACGTACAAGAAGAACGAAACAGCGAAAGAGTGCGGCGATGTTCATTTGGTCAGTGAAATATTAAAATAGCTGGTTGCCTGCTCTCGTAAGAAAGTAATGGGATCGCAGTACATACGCGAAGTAGTAAGAATGGCGATCGCGCCAACTCGATCATTATTAACGCCTTTTCGTTCTACGCTGCACGAGAGCACACCTGTCGTACCGATCATCTCGATCTTAATCGACCGCTTAATTATCTCAATACCGATCAGACCGGACGTAAATCGAAGATACGGAGCAGGCAAACGCAACGAGTCACAGACAGATTCGAAACAGAAAGTGCAACAACGTGTCGATTATTTACAGCTGTTTCTTAGTTTGCTTTATGAATACCGCGACACGTTAATACGAGCAGTAAATTGCTGTGTACGCTGGCTAATGGAGATCGAGCAAAGGCACGATAATCACAGAAATTAACATCTACACACGTGTGATTACTTGTAATTAATAATATACAAAATACAAGTATCCTAAGTTCTTCTATTGGATTAAATACTTGTACAAATCACTGTATATCAAATATACTGTGAACTTGCGAATTGAGATTTGTGTACCTATGTGTTTTTGCATATTTTGGGTAGTTTTCTCGAATGTTTATTGTATATTGGAATTTCTTTAAGGGATTTTTGAATTTTTTTTACCGATGGAACTCTGTTTGGAAGGATAAGGTGAGATCTTTTGACTCGTTTGTGACATTTGTCGATTGTCGCTTTCGAAAGATTTAAAAGATTCTAATCTCTACTCCGTGGAGTTAAAAAGAAGGAGGGCAAAAGTTTCCCTTCGGAAGATATAAGGGGGAAATTTTTCATCAAAATAATATTACAATTAATATTTCGAATATTTGAGATATTATGTAAGGCTAATCACAGTGTCACAAAGGAACAAAATTCCTTTCCAATTCGTCGGTATCGATCGTTTCTAACGCTGTTTGCAATCATTCTAATTGCTTACAAATTGCTTTCACTTTATTTTAGAAATTTACACCGCAAAGTATAAGTAAAACTGTTGAAGTAACTACTTCAAGAAAAACGTACATTTTCATTTACGTATATTCGTGACCAGGGCACTGCTATTACACAGAAATATTCCAAATAAGAAGAGGTGCATTTTATTGTACCCTTGAAGATACATTATGTTTTGGGTTGCAAGGTATAGGAACAAAGAAATTAATAAACTGATGTCTATTTATTTATGTTCCTTGTAGACTCTAGCTGAAGATATAAGCTTAACTTTTTTGGTAATGCCCTTTTGCTATAATTATATGAACGTGCTGCCTATCGTTCCATTGTATTGTAACACTACGAGAGTAAGGATCTGAATCAGCATGAACTTATACCTTTAATTATTTCAATATACTTTTCTATTAGAAATTCACCTACTCATTCCTCTATCAACCTGAACAATATCACATCGAATTAATAAATAATGACAACAATTTACTTGATTTTCACCTCATACACTATACCTGTGCTTATACTTAAACCTACTATTTCAATATATTTTTCTATTAGAAATTCATCCACTCCTTCCTCTATCAGTCAACCTGAACAATACCATACATTGAATTAATAAATAATGACAACAATTTACTTTTCACCTCATGCACTATACTTGTGCTGATACTTATACCTATACTTGTTTCAATATATTTTCCTTATACAAATTCATCCACTCCTTCCTCTATCAGTCAACCTGAACAATATCATACATTGAATTAATAAATAATGACAACAATTTACTTTTCATCTCATGCACTATACCTGTAGTCATACTTATACTTATTTACTTGTTTCAATATATTTTCCTATTACAAATTCATCCACTCCTTCCTCTATCAGTCAACCTGAACAATACCATACATTGAATTAATAAATAATGACTTTTCACCTCATGCACTATACCTGTACTCATACTTATACTTATTTACTTGTTTCAATATATTTTCCTATTACAAATTCATCCACTCCTTCCTCTATCAGTCAACCTGAATAATATCATATGTTAAATGAATAAATAATGACAACAATTTACTTTTCACCTCATACACTATACCTGTGCTTATACTTAACCCTATACTTATTTCAATATATTTTTCTATTACAAATTCACCTACTCCTGCCTCTATCAGTCAACCTGAACAATATCATATGTTAAATGAATAAATAATGACAACAATTTACTTTTCACCTCATACACTATACCTGTGCTTATACTTAACCCTATACTTATTTCAATATATTTTTCTATTACAAATTCACCTACTCCTTCCTCTATCAGTCAACCTGAACAATACCATACATTGAATTACTAAATAATGACAACAATTTACTTTTCACCTCATACACTATACCTGTACTCATACTTATACTTATTTACTTGTTTCAATATATTTTTCTATTAGAAATTCATCCACTCGTTCTTCAGTCAGACAACCTCAACCTCACCAAAAACAAAGGAGACATTAGTTATGGAATAGTTTGTTTAAACGATTACGTAAATTTGTTTATTAAAGCATTACGTAAATATTAGATTATAGTTTGCAGCAAGCGTATAATCGTCGGCAATATTGTTAAACAAATTCCAAAATGTATCTGTTCGGAAGATCGATTGAAGAGGAAATTCGATGTTTAACCTGAACGTTTAACCCAAGGGATCAAGAAGAAATTTGAGAAGGAAGGTCTGTCGAGCTAACAGCCAGGCTTTTCCATTTCTCTCGTAAAGTAGAGCGCACGAGATAAGGAAAATTCGGTATGCATGAAAGGGCGCTTGTCCTTGGACCAGACCCTTTCAGGAAGTCTGTACTTATGAAAGCTCGTGCATGCAGAGCAATCGAGAACCTCGGCGAACCCTTATATCCATAACGGGCGAACTTATAGTGCATCGTTTAACTCTGATAAATTGGTGAATATTACGCAAGTAGGACAATATCTATCGAGTAACGATATGAGAACAATCTGGCGATCAAATTAAGAACGCAAGCTTTGTATAATATAAAGCGAGATTCAAAAGTGATTACGTAGCTTGAACACGTGAGAAATTTATTGGAAAACACATAGTATGTCGTATAAATTGGAAACCGATTGAAAAAGGATAAAGTTTCGTGATCGAGTTTATATGCTTTTGTACTATCTGAAATATTTATTAAGAAGCAAATCAACTTCTCTAAATATGCAACAAGCTATACGACATCGTAAAATACATTGGAACGTATTATGCTAAAATTACGATATAATCTCGTCGCATGTATCAGCGTCTAGTTTCTATGGTTTGAAGACAAGTGAAAAGTTCAGGCGTACAGAACAAACCGTAATAACACAAAGGATAAGATCAGGACACACTCGACTGACGCGTACGTACATACTGAGAAATACACCATGTGTTTAGTACCTATATGACATTTGCAAACGTGAGATTATCGATCAGCAACAACAATTTACTTTTCGTCGAGATATTAAACGCAATTGAATAAAACAATAAATTGAATATAAAAATATCAAAATAGTTGGCGATGATCGTGGTAATCCATAAGACTTTAAACGAAATAATCGACAGTAATGAAATATTTAAAAAATTCGATTGTTTGTTCTATTGGGTTGGCAACTAAATGATTGCGGATTTTTTCATTAGGAGATATTGACAAAATCAGCAATCACTTAGTTGCCAAGCCAATATTAAAGCAAGATAATATTTAAGTAAAAATGAAAATAAATAGGTTTAAATTTTATAGTGAATTTTACATTTAAATTTAAATAGGAAACTGTTTCGCTGGAATATTATTTTGCATTAATAATAATTTCATAAAAATATAAATCTCTGTACAATCCACAGGCTAATTACAATTGATACCAAACTCTTAAGCTTCGATGTACACTTGTAATTTGTAATTATTTTATCTAATTGGAATTCATGTAGATGAATTAGCTTGTATTGGCTTGGCAACTAAGTGATTGCGGATTTTGTCAATACCATCTAATGAAAAGATCCGCAATCACTTAGTTGCCAAGCCAATATATTGTACCGTGATGGTAGAATTAATGGAAATGAAGTTATCACGTTTTGTGTATATGATATGGGAATATTATTCTTCGTAGCATTGGTCGATATAATGAAACATTGTTTAAGCAGTAGACGTTTCATCCAAGTTTTTATTATTTCATCCAAAGATTTTATGTCGTAATTCGAAAGCTGGCCCCTTGTCGACTCTGTGAAATTTAGTTTCTCTGATGCTTCGTCGTAAAGAAGTATTCCGTTCTCGCGTGACACATGTTTTCGAGCAAGATACGCACATAAATTGAAGGAATACGCGCGAAGAAAACGTGTTCCGCGAGAAAAGCCGAGGGTCTTCTAATTCGCTTTTACAGCCTCCAACGCGAGTCTCGCTGCTGATAAAAAAATAAAAACATCGTCACTTTGCCATTTGTACACTCGTAAGGCAATCGTACATGTACATATTGTACATGCGTGTCTCTCAAATTCTTCGACTTCCGTCATCTGTCCCTCGAGCTTTTAAGACGTATACATTCGTTTCGTTAATTTAAGGTTTCATAAAAAAAAAAGCAATTCGATAAAGTATATTTAAATCCAATATAAAAGCATATACACAACTTCGATGCAAACATAAATTTTCTACTCACCTTCTTACAGAAAATTGCTAATATTGTTAATATCGCGTAAAATTATCTCGCAACTAGCAAAGAAGATAAATGTCGACAACCGAGTAATTCGATAGTTTCGTCAAGTTTTTCAATTCTCGATATTTCTTCGATCTATTATTCGATATAAAACGTTGAAAAAAAATGTGAAATGAAAGTTGGCATTAAAAACTTGTGCTGAAAAATTGTTAGAGCTGCTACCTCGCAAATAGAATCGCGATTAATGGTAATTTGTCGTGGTCTTTGGAAGCACAGACAGTTACAAGCATCGTCGGATCTTCGACAGATTTTTCTACGTAGAACGAGGAACGGTTATTTGAAAAGGAGCTGCTTACTCTTCCGGAGAACACTGTTTTCCTTGCTCATTCGGCTGCTCGGTATCCGCGCGGATCTTACGATTTGCGACCCCTCGGATTTTCGCGCACACGCTTAATATCAAAGAGTTTTCCTGTAGCGTGGCAGGAGAAGCCGAGAGAAGGGAGCGACAAAGTGAAGAACGTACGTAGTTTTGGGAAAAAGCGGCCGGATGGTAATCTTTCCTTTGGCCGATGTGCAGAATCACGCGTCACCGCGTCCACGTTCCCCTAACTGTTCGTCTCTTCTAACCTTTCATATAGACATTCCTTTCTCCTCTCGCTCTTTCCTTATTCTTCTTACATCCTGCGTCCTGTCTTTCGCTTCGGACTTTTCGCGCGACAGCTAACGGACGACCGCTACGTTCGATCTTCTTTGCAGGGACGTGGTCGATTAAAATCGAAAACGATACTTTGGATTCGTTGGATATCAAACTTCTTCCATTGACTTGCCCGCAGAATTTCTAAGCTATAATCTATCTTTAACTTTAATCTGTCCATTTGCTAAATGTATCTGAAGAAACTCAAAAAAAAAAAAAAAAAAGAAGAAGAAAGAAAGAAAAATGTTGATCGTAGAAAAAGAAACAAAACAGCTATTGCTTCGTTCGAAACAGCAAAATGCATAAAATACGATAGAGAATAGCCAGAATATGGTCGTAATATTCAGCGAGTGAAACGAACTGTGCGTTTAGGTATCGTTCCTTCAGCCGCGTAAAAACGCGAATTTGCATAAGAATCCGCAATCTATGATATTAATCGTTCCTCTGACAACTGTGCCCGTCTCTCTCAAATCCTATACAACTGAAATCACAATCACAACCATTGATAAGAACGATACTTGCAGCATTCGGCCATACAAATCGATACGGTTCGTAAGGATTTCGAGGTGAAGCCCTTGCCCTTAGACGATCAAGTGAAAGAGAAAGAGAGAAGAAGAGAATAAGTTTGGCGAAGTGGCTGCAGGTCCTGTTGTGTAAATGAGGGATCGTAAAGAAAGCTACACCGTATCAGCTACACCTCGGACACCTACTGAAACGTGGTCTGTGCTTGGACCCCCTGCCGTACGGTATCCCTTAAATCACGGCTGTTTGTAATTAAGTGAATGAATGGCCTGTATCAGAGTTAATATTTGCGACATGACGTATGACGCTGCCACGGAGACAAATCCCTTATATATCATCGCTACGCTTTATATAAGTGGTCCTCTTCGTGGTTTAACAGCATTTGCCTCTACTCGCCACAACAGATGTCGATAGCTTGGTAATTTACTTTTTCTTTCGGATAATATAGTCATCGAACAGACAGATCTTCACTTTTCTCTTCTCATAGCGTGTTCTCTTTTAACGTGAGAATACAAATTTCCACGAACAAATAAATAATTACTGATAATTATTTTAATAATTAAGAATAATTATAAAATTTTTAAATATTAGAAAATAATTTCTTCCTGAAGATTCCAAGTTATCTAACTGAAATGGTTCAACGATCATCTAAATTCTTAAGAACGCGTCGTAGTAGAACTATCGTCCGGAAAGCGTCCTTCTTCTGGTTTTTACAACAATGCACCTTCGTACAAACGTGAAACCAAGTGCGTGAAATGTCACGGTGTCAACTTAACAAAAATAATTCGACAGAATAATACAAAACAAAAAGATATATCGCGCGTTTATTATTTCCTCATAAAACGAAAGAAACCTAATACGCTCCGCAAATTTTCAAATACGCCGTCCGTATTTTTGCTCACAGCTCTTACGTTATCTTCTTTGCAATCTCCTCTGAGCAACGTGTTACAATTATCCGAAGAACGTACAGCAAGTTTGAAGCTTCTGATATATTGCGTTGGCAACTATGTAATTGCGGATTTTGTCAATAGGTAGTAACGAGAAAGTCCGCAATCACTTAATTGCCAAGTCAATACTTCCACGTATCGATCGCCACCGACTGCGTGATCATCGATATTCCGAATATACGCAGGTTTGAATTTTAATTAACAGTTACCTTCATCTCGAACAAAGGTACAGATAGCAGCAGAGACGAAAGATTTCCAGTAATTATAAAACACGATGGCGGAGGGACAATTTGTAACCAAATCGCACGGAAACTAGAATTGATGAAATAATTAGACGACTAGTCGGCCGACTTCGCGTATCGTTGTTTCGTTAATATTTTTGTTTCTTTGCTTGGCATCGCGTTTCAGATCGAACACGGTGCAACGTCGGTAATTGGAACAACTAACCAGAAACGAGTTAGCAAACTAATAATTCCCAATAATGGCAAGTTTCTTTCCCTTCTTTTCTTTTGATCGTGTTCGATTTTGGGAATATTTCATGTAATTCAGTCACGATACAGAAATAATTGATCGTTTTTTATAATAAAATCGATTCTCGCTAAATGTTCCAACGATACGTAACACGACGAATATTTTGTTCTAAAAGAAAATAAAAGACGCTGCGATCGTTTTCGTAACGAGCTCTTCAATTATGTAATTAAAATTAGACGAAGAAAACGAGTCGAGTAGTGCATATAAATTCGTTAATTAATTTCAAATTAACAGCGCACGCACTTGGCATTTCTCGATTTTTTTCACACAATCGTATGATATTTGATATCGTTGAATTTGCTTCGATATATTTTTTACCTTTGTGCTCGAATAAAACGTGATTTTTATTTAATGAAATCAAAATATAACTTTTTCAACGGACACCAGCTTTTGATGATGAAATTGAAGCGTTTCTTTTGAAATTAATATATACGTACACACACACACACACACACGCACGCACGCACGCACGCACACACACACACACATGGAAATAAACCTATTTATAAATTTAAACAGTTTACATATAACGATAAAACTTGTTAACCTTTTAAGTTTTACAGCTCAGTAGGAATTTTCAATTTTCCAATCTCTCCGTATTATATGATGAAATATGATACTGTTATTGATTAATTCACGATACTCGTACTCGTCGACTGTTCTATGTAATCGTTTCAATTACGAACAGTATTTGTTTTTGTTTACTTAATTGCTAATTATAATTGTGGCCAATTTGTACATCTATATATGGGAAAAGAGACAGACAGACAGAAACAAGAGAAAAAGGATTAAAAAATATACAGAAAAGTATCAATTGGAAGAAATCCGTAACGCTCAACTTCTTAATCAATACGAAACATAATCTTTCCCATTTTCTATATCCTACAATAACATTAAATTAGTATATATATTATTCAAGTAATCATCTCGCAATATTTTGTTTAAACGATGTCCACGACGAACGGTCGAAAAGCAATAGCAGTGGCGTTCGAGAATAACAGGGTGTGGTCACACGAGTTTAAAAAGACGTGCCACCGTTCTTTCTTTGGTCTTTTCGTTTATCATCTTTTCCTATCTCGTAAACGCTTATATAGAAGTCAGTGAATAAGATACTGCCGGCTGCCGGACGTGTTTATGAATATTGGCATGTTGGTGAACGAGTTGTTTTCGGGCGAGATGTGCTCGCTGCAGCATCCGGGCTATACAGTACGCGTATGTACAAAAGCAAGTTCGCAGCTGTAACATAAGTCGTTGGTGAACGCGTTTCGGTATTCGTTCGATCGTCGAGACAGCTACACCGGTCGAACAAAGTATTTGAAAGTTTCTAGATTGGAAAACGTCTCTTCTGTGCATATTGCACGCGTTACATAGAACATTATGAAACTCCATTAGCGGTGTAACGCGACACGACATTACGTTTGTAAAATTTGATCGGAAAATGTGTAAGGAAGTTACAAGATGCTTATCGCGAACACACGCTGATTATTAATACAGCGAGTAATCGACCTGCTGAAATACTTTGGCGATCTCTGCTTCCGATGAACGCATCGTAACTTTTATATACGTTGGCAGAATCGTTTCAGATTTTATCGATGTAATCGCGATGGCCGTGTCTCGTTGCAGCGTTAATGAAATTTCAAAATGTTCTTTGCAATATATACAGTGACTCAGGAAGATTTTCAACCGCTTCACACTTTCACTGCCACGGTTTCTTCTGTTTTTATTTTGAATACAACCGATAAATAGAAGATACTTTGAAATAGAAAGTACCCCGTTGAACGATTAAACGTTTTTATTGGAACATCGATAGAAAAAATGAGAATAAATCTTGCACCTAACGGTGCACTGCGTGGGACTCGACAAAGGAACTGCTGAGATAAAAACTGATGTCGAGTCACGCTCGACGTAGCAGTGCAAAGGGTTAATACACAATTTTCGCATTCGCGAAGCGATCTTACTTTCGAAATTCTTCCATATCTCTCAGCTAATTGGTCGTGTAATAAACGAAAAACGTGTACAGAGTGTGACGCAAGTTTCACGTCCATTGATCAGCTCAAATATCTCGGAAATATCAATCGACGTTAGAACCATGCGATGATTTTCACGGAAGGAACACAGGATTTCCACTGTACTATATATTACAGAAAAATTCGATAACTGTGAACGTCTGAAAAATAAAAGTACAATTTATTTGTTTTAATACGAATATCCGTACGTTAACACTTTAACTGCCACGTTGGTTATTGGCGACCGGAGCGACTGAACTTCTTACAATCGTAAAAATTCAATGAAAATTGACAGTTAGGGTATTTTGAATACAACCGATAAATAGAAGATACTTTGAAATAAAGCCGATTGAGCGATTAGACATTTTTATTAGAAGATCGATGAAAAAAATGAGAACGAATCTTGCGTCCATATGTTTGCGGGTAATCTACGAATATTATTAGAAACACAGCTTAGAAAATAATCGTAAATGCTGCTTTATAATCGTGCGATTGAAGTTAGAAGCGTGAACATACCTTGCTATTATACGTAGAACGAGCAAGTATCTTCCACGCGTTTCAACGACATATTCTGCACGTTTTGCTTGCGACGAGAAAACGAACGCCAATGGTTCGTTGAAATAAACGGAGCCTCGTTGCAATACGTCGCTAACGACTGATACCAAGGCGCCACGGTGGTCACCGGCGACCACCGACGAGATAAACGGTCGATCGGGGAAGAACGTTGTCTCACATCGTCGACTTGTTATTATTTTGCCATTGTACGCTTTGAATAATGAAAACACTCGCGTGGCGTCCTCAGCGAAACGCGTGATTTCGACGTGGCGGTCAGAGTGTCAACGCGGAATATTTTTACGAATTGCAATATGCGCGTAACGCGAAACTTTCTCGTTACATTAGCATCGTAACGAGACACGATTCTCTCGGTTAGTTGATCGTATCTGTACAATTTCAAATCAATCCGATATATATAAAAGCAGGTATTCGTTGCAAACATATGCTGAGTGAAAAATTAGCATATACACTACGAACAGTAGTCTTAGACGTACAATTACCGTTAAAGATAATCTCGTTGCATATCGTTGCTTATCGATATAATCGACTGTTGAGATACTTGTCGAAATATATGCGTGCCATAAGTATAATTCCTATACTGCATCCTCTATTTTCACATCTGTTTCAAGTTTCACCAACTAAAAGTACTGTACAAATAGAGTACTCGTGTGTCGTTACGATGCCAATGAAATTTCTAAATCTTTTGTATTAGGTTAAAAAGTGTCTTCTTTCACAGATACATTTTTATAGAAACATGAAACCTAATTTATCGGACGTTGTAATCTTTATCTTGATAGAACAAAATGGATCATACGTAATTCAACAAAATAATGTTGCGCGTCCGTTATTTCCTTATAAAACGAAAGAAACTTTTCCGACTAGCTAATACAACACAATACGTAAAGATGTTCTACCACTGTAACGTAATACTTTCACGAATTGTAATACGTGCACGTATGCGTGCGCTGTAAATATCAGGTGAAATATAATTATTATCAGGTAATAGATCCGACGTTCGCAGCTAATCGACGCGTGTTCTCAATCGATGGCTGATTACCTACACTTTAACTTTATAGCTGGTTCCGTGGTAATTGGAAAAGCGTTGTCCTGCATAATATAACACTGCAATTTTCGTCGCTGCTTCTTCACGCTTGCTGCTCAAGCTTAAACCGTAACCGCTCTCGTTTTATCCGCGGCATCCTTTTCTTCTTCCTTTCTACGCTCTTATACGCTCACGCTGTCAGCTTGCTCGTTTTTGCGAGATCGCTGCCGGGCGCAGTTCGCACGTGGTAGCGACGATCCACCGGCTATCAATTTCAATTCGGTACTCGTGCACACCGCTTTGTAATCTTTCTCTCGCCGGTGTAACCACTTCTGTCCGAGGAGGCAGCCACCTTTCCCTCCTCGGCCATTCTCTACCTCATCTACCCTCTGTTACGCTCCAATCGATCGTTCATCGATGTTGGTCGTATATTACGCGCGTGCAGCTGAAACGTGCCGATTATCTTCTTCTTTATCCTTTGCTATCTCATTCCAGATATATCAAACTAATCACACCGAGTAACTTACACTCGGATGCGTTCTCTTCCTCTTCGTCACATTCGTCCTGCGATCGTCGAGTATTCGCGCTTTGTTTCTTCTTCTTTGGTTCGGCGATTCGAGATACAAAATTAATCACCGAGCAACGTCCTTTCTTCTATGCATTCTTCCTCTCTTCTTCTTCGTCAAATTTATCCTCGAGCAATTCCTTTTCTTTCTAATCGTCTGATTTCCTTGAATTTTAATTGTGAACGCGTTACAGTCACGAAAATCGCCCGGTGTAATATTTAGAGGATGAAACACGTGATAAATTGAAGGAATGAAAATAGAAATTTATACGAACCTTTTCCTTTTCTTTCAGGAAAATTATATCTCTGTTTAAGACGACACGAAACGTTAAAAGCATAGCGTAAACGAATACGCTTACTAAGAGAAGATACATCTAGTGACATAAAAATACGAGATAAAATGTATCTAGCGAGAATATCTAAAATACAATAGATGATTATTAATTTACGGTCCAGGCGCACCAACGTTAATGATATTCGCCTTTCTATAGGCGAACGAGTAACCTTGAACTTAAAACACATTCGAGTACAAGGTAAGATAAATTAGGGTGAACGTTCCTTTTCCCCTACGGTATTTTCAATGTGAAAAAATTCTTCGAAATCAATTTCCCTAGCAGTGAAACTTTACGACGAATGGCGCGACAAGCGAATCGATTCAATAAGAAAGAAGAAAAGAGACAGAAAAGGAGGGAGAGGATAAAAAAGGAAGGTGAAGGGGACGACAGGAAGAATGGAGAGATTTACTGGCCCAAAATGAGTCGTACATTTGCCAATGTAAATCCACAGAAGCTGCTCCGTATCTTTTTCTCTCTGGCGCTGCTGCCGCGGTTGACCCGCTGTTCTTTGCCGCAAGGTGGCCACTTTGCCAGATAAAGAAGATAAAGATAAAGAGGAAGAGCAAGGCGGGACAGGATGTACGAGGTTGCCGGTTAAGAGAACATTCTTTATGAAGTAGACTTCTACGTTATTATAGCATCGGGCAACACGCACCAGGTCCTCCCTTGCTCCTGCTTTCGCTCCTACTTTTTCCTCTTTCTTCATCCTCTTTCGAATTTAAGTGGCCGTTGTATTTTACGCGTCGTATCGTTGCAGGGCAGAGGAGTCTGCAACGATTTCACCTTTGCCGTGAAAGGATATGCGATTTTATCGCCTGCTATTTCCACCGCGTGAACTCACGCGGAAAACTTGCCTCGATCAGGTTTCGATCAGTGTGTTTCATCGAATCTACGTGTCGTTATCGTCGATACACGGAACGATAGGCAAATTTAAGATTCGATTAGATCGTTGCATTAGATCTCGTTCTAGCGGCAGTTGTTCTATTTATAATTCGAAATGTAGGTTGTAATTTAAGTAAGAAATTAAGGTGAAGTTAAGCAACGATTGAGAATTGCGACTTATAAAGAATTTAACGAACGTGACGGTTTTAAATTTGTGAAATTTAGTTAACTTCGATATTGGGTAACGTAACGCAGGATTATCGCTCTCTATTTTCAGTTTCTCAATCGAATTTTAATATTTAACACGTGGCCTTAAAAATACGACGTGAAACACGATACTCGATATTTATTTACCCTCGTTAAATATTTCTATAGCGAGTTTCATTGGTGCATACTAATAGATATATTTTCTATCTGATTGCAACCATTTAAAAATCCAATTGTAAGATCAAGATAATTGGAAGAACGTGCCAGAATTTTTATCCAAATTCGATCGCTTCTTTCAAATAACTAATTTCATGGAAGTAATACGCTGAAAAAAGTAGACAGAAATTAAGCAAACTTGAAATATATCGAAAGACATTTACGACAAGATTATCACGAGCTACCGCTATCAATTTTCAACGATATCGCGTTATAGCAATGAATGCAATTCAGGATAACGCGTACTGTATCGAATAATTAAATCAAGTGTATTCGCCAGATAAGACGACATACTATCAGAGTGAAGAAATGCACGTTGTAAGAAGATAAGACTATTCTCGTGAATTTAAACCGTTATCGAGATAACGCCTCGACTTCAGGTATTGTCAACGATGTACAGAGGTGGGAATCCAGGTGAATATCCCAAACTGGATCGCCTATAGCTTCCTCTCCAACTCCTGCGACGCAGCAATTGCGATACAAGCAATTGACGATATAAACTAACTTTGTATTTCTCTTGAAACGTTAATCGCAAGAAATGTTCTTTCTCGGTATACTATACCCTCAACTATTTATTGTTAAAAATATCGTATGTACGTCTATGTATGTGCATCATTGTTCGTCCTGCAATTTTCTATTGCTCGTTAATTACGCGTATTAAACAACGAATTAAACGACAATTCTTCCGATTTTCTTTTTTTCTTTTTTTTCTTCGATATTAGGAAAACGTTGAATTTTATAAATCAGTTCAGACAGTTGGAAACATAAAAAAAATACCCACGTTGACGTAGCTGAAATAATTCGCAACTCAACACATGCGGAAGATCAACGTGGCCGGAATACACAACGGAATGAGCCGTTGAAAATTCATAAATCAAATTTGAGAAACCGCGTAGCGACAAATATTAGATCGCATTTTATTAGCGGTCCGTCGTTTTCCACTTTGTCCATGCTATGACGAAATATTCGATGGAATTGTTCGACTGGGATCGATGACCGGCAAGAATTTTGTGTTCCAGGGAAGGACAAAATTCTGACCAGAAACAGGACATGTTAGCGCATCGCGAACGTAACGTAAACGTTACGAGCGGTGGCCAGTTCTTTGATATCGCTGAAGCGTGAGGACGTTACGCCAGACGGGCGGACGAATGGACGGACGGTCGGACTGACGAGGGGTCTGGTTATGATTGTGATATTACAGTTGGTACGTAGTCTCTCGGAATGTTGTCTGGCTTTCTCTCTCCCGCTCCCTATAACCCAACTCTTACCCCTACTTCTCGGCCAGATTCTCGCTCCAACTCACACTACGCAGAACCCCTGCCTCTCTCTTCAACCCCCGTCACACAGTTTCTGCCTATGTAGGTTCTACGCGAATGCATGCCTACCCATCAAGCCGCGCAACGTGGAGCTAATCAAACGGGCCAACCCACTGTGCGAATATTAATTAAACTCTCCGTTACGCCTGAATAGCGTGCACAGAGGGCAGGAGAAGAAGAAAGAGGGCAAAGGTAGGCGCGCGGACGTACCACGATATCCGTTTGTCGTGTTACGTTTCGGCACCTGCGAACATCGCACCTGTCCACAAAGCTTTCATCCCCCGAGTGTCATTCTCTTACAAGGTGTTGGAATGCCACGACAGATTTTCATTTGTCCGTGTATGCGCACCACTGTTTGTCCTGCAATTTTCTATTGCTCGTTAATTATTAGCTTGTCCGAAAAGCTTCTTCTTTCAAAAGTTTTATAAGATGATAATATGTTGATGAACGACAATTTCTGTTTTATATTATTTTATTCGATCAGGTATCATCCATTTCGTTATGTTTCTATTATTCCTGTATAATTCAATAAATTAATACGAAACAAAAAACATTGCGCGTCTATTATTTCCTTATAAAACGAAAGAAACTTTTCGGATGCATATAACGACAGAAATTACCATTTTCCTCTCTTTTTAAGTTCTTTTTTTTTTTTATTTTTATGTCAATTGGGAAATGTCCGATGAATTTTATGAACGTACGTTTCTCGTCATCTGACGGACGATGACGTTCGTTTTATCAATTTTGTAGAAAATTCCGTTGGAAAATTACCAACTTTCTTTTATATCGTTTTCTTCTATTGTTAATAATTTCATTCTTCGACAATAGTTAAATTCGTCAGTCTTCGTTTAGTTGATGGAAACTCCGAAAGGAGAGACGCAGTATCTCAACGAATTTTTTTAACGTTAACAGGACCAACTGTAGCGGTTATACTTGACACACTACCTTATAGCTACTAGAGCAATCGTGATAGTCGTTCTCATAATAACAACGACAGCGGGGGCGTGTAGAGAAGTAAACTAGCCGATAGTGTCTGGCTTTATTATTACGATTTACGAGGCAGTACGCGTTTCCACGTTACAAAGTAGATCACGATTGAATCCAGATATCTATTTCATTATCCTTTAAATCGTATCACATCCGGACACGATCTTCTCGTTTTTATTTTCAAGACCTCGACGACTCCTTCCATGTCTGCGACCAGCTAGCGTAGCTTTGCAATTTAATACAGATATGCTCACCTATTATTACATCTTGAGTTTAATTTTCCTTTGTCATTAATTATTATTCAGTGAAATTGATTACTTTTATTAATCCGTGTATGCGCGTGTAAATTCAAGTTTCTACGAACAATGTAAAAGAAAACAGTGTCTAATAAAACAATAGTTTTTCTTTTCATACGCTAAACATTAGATAGAACGAGCTTCATGCTCCCAATATTCCATGTACATTTTCGTATTACGCGAGTTCTGTAAATCAAGTAATTTAACACCTAAACTGTCATTTGTCGGGTTGGCAACTAAGTGATTGCGGATTCTGTCGATACCGTCTATTGACAAAATCCGCAATCACTTAGTTGCCAACCCAGGACCTGCAATCTTAGCTGCCATATAACACACGCAAGATATCGCTTGAGGTTTAACTATCGATAGTCAACACGAAGCTATTTTTATCAAAACCGGTGAAAATGACCGGTCTTTAAAAAATTCTATTTTACATTTTTCGTATTATTAATCTATCAGAGGGTTGACGCGTTTATAAAATTGTAGAACCGGTCATTTTCACTGCTGTGTGGTATTGCCAGTGTCAGCAACTAGCGATCTAGCGATCGATCCGGAATTTTCCTGATAAGCGATATCATCGTAGCGAACGATAGGCGGTAAAAATTTGAAAAACGCGTGGCAAGTTGTAGGAAACGAGGAAACTGGTTAATCGGGGTTCGATGAACAGATCGCGGGACCCTTTTACGCTTTCACAAGTACCGGTCGTTTTGCCTAACATTGGTGCAATTAGCCTTCGTACGAAATTATTTTCAACTCGAATGCATAAAAAACAAAATAAAATTCGTTACATCATTTTGGGCAAAAATATCAGACAAAGTATGAATTTGAGAATAAAATTGTAAAAGCAGTCAATTTCACTGGTGTGGTAGTTGCAGTGTTAATTACATAATTATAACACATACGTACGTGTAGCAAGTTTGTCCAATTGACTACATCGTCAGATATTAAGAAATTGTAGAGCTTGAAATAAGAAGAGAGGAGAAGATGGAAGCAGTGGGAGTCTGTGGCAAATATTGGAAGAAGTCTTTGGAAGAGGAAAAGAGATCGGTGGACAACCGATGGTTAGTACTCGTGGTTATCAAGGTAGCAACGAAAGCTGTGGAACTCTTATATAGATGTCAGATTTCAGACGCTGTAAACGGTATATGGCTCGTTGTAAAGGCGGCCTCTTTGATACCATGGACCCCATAATGCGTCGATACATACGTACAGCCTCCATCGTAAATACCACGACTCTCTCTGTCTTCGCCACTCTGCTAACTATCTTTGCTGCCTCGTTCCTCCGCTTCTTTCCTTCCTATATAAATTAGCTTCCACCTTCTCCATGTAAAAGTCTGTCAGCCATCCTAAATTCTATCTTCCGACCTATACGACTCGCAGTTTAATTACACCGTCATAAAGCAGAAGGAAGTGGAACTTTTTGGCATATCGTTAGGTTGGGTTCATTCGATGAATCGTTTACTCTCACGAGTCACAATAGATACCATTTATCGTATAATATTTGGCACTATAACGAATCGCACGTTATTGCAAGTTTCAAAGGAAACCAAGGTGATCATTTTGAACCGAATATTTTTAACTTAACAACAGCGTTAAAACGCGAGCTAGAGGAATTGTTGCTCGAAACTGGTCTCTCGAATGCTGCCCTAATTGAAATCAAATATAAATCTACGTTATGTAGATATGTTGCGTCGTTTGGTAAAAGTAAAACGGGATCGACAGTTATAATTTGACGCACGTGTAAACGTAAAAAAAAAACGGCGAACGGATTGTCGGTTATTGCACACAGGTAATAGCAAGTTTATGGTTTCTTAGATACGCTCCGCACAGATCTAATAAATGAATTATGCTGGCTATAACATTCTCGGGTTTATGTAGCGTAATTATGATTTCCGGGATCTCTCGAGTCTTTAAATGTATAATTTGGAGAAACGTTTCATTTAAGGCACAACTCAAAGTAAACTGTATACCACGATACTACCTGTTACATAGTTAGAAACAGAGAATCGACGTACACGTAATATATAAAGTAGTTAAGAAACACTATGAAGCTCGTACTTTTCCAACTCGAATACTTTCGCATTCTTTAAACAGTTCTTCGAAGCCTATAAACCAAAGACTATAATTTTTGTATATCCTAATAGATATCCGTTTACCTGTAAATTCGTCGCATAGTTTCGCATCGTCGTCAGATTATCGCGCGATCGTATTACGTTGTCGTGAAAGTTTCTTTCGTTTTAGAAGAAAATAAAAGATACACAACATTTTTTGTCTTAATACAAGCGAACCTTAATGCGCGACGACCGCCAGAAGACGATAGAAGATAAAGATCACAACATTTGACAGATCAGGTTTCATGTATGTATCAACAGATAAAGCAGCTGTGTACAGATAACGAAAGTCATTTTTGGGACAACCTAATACGTATCGCGACGCTTGTAAAAAGTTAAAACAACGCGAAACGGAGTTTATCTATCAGGTTGTCCGAAAAGTTTCTTTCGTTTCATAAGTGAAATAATAGATGCGCGATATTTTTTATTTTATATTATTTTATGCGTTTACGTACGATCCATTTTGTAGTAATAAAATAAAATGGATCGAACGTAATTCGAGAAAATGATATAAAACAACAAATGTTGTGCGTCTACTACTTCCTTATAAAACGAAAGAAACATTTCGGACAACCTAACAGAATAGTTCGTTGCTATTGGCATAGAGGCAACGAGGCAGGTATACAACTTACCCGTCGCGATTCTCAAAATTATCGATTGCGTTTCGGGTAATCGAAAAATCCTAGTAATATTCATACCAAACGCAATCCTAGTTCTTAATCGTGCAACGAAACGCAAACGTTAAATAACATGTCCAATACAAAGATACGGATAACCAACGAAATACATGTTCGAATCGTGCAACGATCTGTTTCGCTTGTGTATCATGTTCTTCACTGACACGTGCACGTGCAGCGGAGAACAGCAGTAACCGAATACTCACAGTGTAGGTTCCAGAGAAAGGCCAAATTGAAATTGTGATACATCGTGAAATTTGCGCGCGTATCTCACAACCGCACGGGCCTGTGTACTCGGCTTTAAGTGACCATTCACGGACCGTTCAACGCGGAAGGGTCGAAAGCGTCGTACCGAGTAACTGACTAGCGCACCATCGAAACCGAACTAATAGTATCCCCGGTACGCTCGTCTGTCAGCCTGACTTGGTCTGGATGTTCCGAATTGGCGGGGAAAGGGAGGAGTTAAAACGTGGGGTGAAAGCTGCTTCGGCACCCCTGTTAGCAGTAGTCCCCAATCAGATTTCTAGATGGGTCCACGGATGTCACGGCCTGTCCTAACTATTATACTTTTCTTCTTTCATCCATCTTCCTGCAACTTCTCTTCCGGATTAGTTTACGAAGCTTAAACGTTTCACGATTCTTTCATTCGTCTCTTTTTTCTTTTTTTTTTTTATTTCTTATCTCCTGCCAAGTATCTTTCATTTACTCATAACTTGTAATTTTTCAGTTCTGTATGCTGGAAACGATTGCACGTTTTTGATACGAACAGATTTTAGAGATTCGGCAACAAGCTTCAACGAGACTCCTTTGTCTGCCCTGCTTGCTCCTAAGTATCAAGTACAAAGGCACGCACGATTTCGTGTGTCATTCAGCTGTTTGAATCGCTGCGTTTACTTTAGTCTCGTTTGTGGCAAGTTTAGCGGCACACGAATATTCTGATTCTTCGCGAAAGTCAATAAGGTTTGAGTCAGCGAATATACCGTGATTTCTGGTAAATTTCTCAGTCTCTTTCCTTTAACGTGATTAATAATTGATGATAATAAAGTATTCAATTGCTGATATCGGCTGGTGCAACTGACGGAGTATTAAAAGGCGAACACCGGTGATCTCGTATTTTTATACAGTTCAACGTTTAATCGTATATCGTTAAGGTTAAATATTGCGCATATAGCAAGCTAGCAAAAACGAGCTGCAAAATCATATGCAAAGATTTAATTACAGAAAGGCAATAATAGGAAATGAAGCTTTGTTTCAAAGGAAAATTTCGTGTCTCGTTTAGCCAATAATTTTATTCAAAATTCAGTACCTACTTTGTCAGAGTATTTGAAATATTACAGAATTATATAGCATTTGTAATGAATACAATTTTAACGTATCAATTGTAATTCGGTCAAAGGTTTGGTGAATGGTGTACGTGATGATTTCATTGCGTGGAATTGAAAGCTTTTTCCTCTGTATTGGTAACCAACCCTAATGCTCATCCCATGAAGCGTCAGAACCCGGCTACAGCGCAACTCACTGACTCACTGACTCACTGACTGACTGGCTGGCTGACTCTCGTGTTAACCGGCTACACAAAAGGGAGACTGTACGCGAGCCTACAGATTAGTGGACTTATATACAAAGTCATTCATGTCGAGCAAAGAACCGAATATCCCTGGTCAAGCCTCACCCCTCTTCTTGCATCCTATCATCCTCGTTCACACCTATTGCACGCTCGAAAACCGGGTGTGCGTCACGTACCGGAACCCTCCGCCACGGAAACCAGCCGGTAATCTTGCTAATACAGATGTCAGCGGCGTATAGGTGGAAAGAAAAGGAGCATAACTCTCCCTTTGACATTTAACGCTGCTTTACCTTCATTCCCCTCCCCCCCTTTCTCTCCCTGCTCTTGCTCTTTTCTAACCATATTACCAGCGTGTTGCGATTAACGCCAGGCTGGTGAAGTTTGTGCGTTTGCGGGCAATTTGAAGGTACGAGAGCGCATCGATCGTAGAAAGATGTTTAGAGCAGGTGAGAGGGAATTCAAGAGTCGAGAGGGACGCGCGAATGTCACGTTTAGGAAGAGAAATTATATCTTCGTATGAAATATTGCGCTGGCAACTAAGTGATCGCGGCTTTTGTCGTTAGCTGGTATCGACAACATCCGCAATCACTTGGTTGCCAAGCCAATATCTGCACAGGGGACGAAATTATTGTAATTGCTGAGAGCAATAAATAGATATAAAGTATATTGTATGGGAGATTGGGCGTGTTAAAAATGTCTGGTACAAAAGTTGGTGCGTTAGGCGAATAATAATTTGAGAATCTATCTTCGAAGATTTAACGAAATGGTAACTTTCCAGAATTCGTGATAAAATGTTGCTGCTGGTTGAGATTAGAAATCGCGAAGGCGCTGTTATAAAAGGCACTGTGCATTATTTATAGATCGCAGAATGTATGTTAAAAATGTTTGGTACGAAAGTTAGTGCGTTAGGCGAATAATAATTTGAGAATCTATTTTCGAAGATGCGTTTAACGAAATGGTAACTTTCCAGAATCCGTGATAGAATGTTTCTGATGGTTGAGATTAGAAATCGCGAAGGCGCCGTTATAAAAAGTACTCGGATTAATTTAATTCTCATTTTGCTCCGATCGATAAAGTAAATGTTACCCTTTTTTATATTACCTTTTTACGTAGTTTCATACGGTTTAGTTAATTTATCGTGGTTAATGGCTTTTACGTCGAATCGTTGTACTTTCTTCTGATACACAACGAATCGAAAAAGAGATCGGCCGATATCGAATAAAAGAAGAATGTCCATTTAAGGGTACTTGGGCCTCGAACCAAGTATCGTAGCGCGTTTCATTCAAAAGGCACGTCATTCAGTAAATCCGGTCGCGAGATCTTTCCCAGTGGCATGAAAAGATCTAAGGTAGGATTATACAGTCAAAAGTCAGAATTCGAGTTTGTCGGTCTATCGAACAGAATACAGCGGCGCGTCTAAAGGCTTCCGGTTTCCCAACACCTGCCTATTTTTCCACAGACTGAACCCTACCAATGGCGTGGAACGTTTCTATGCTTCTTTTAAGGTGGCAAAGCTACGTAAGAAAACATAATAAATTTACTCAATACGTATTTTCATTTTTCTCCTAACAAGATATCGTGCTAGAAATTTTATTTCATAGAAATTAACAATTTTATTCTATAGAAATTGAGCAAATTATGTTCCTCAATTCACACACACACATTCTTCGATTCTACACCTATGCCTCAACGAATCTTAGTTTCTTTCGGTTCTCTGCATTTCTATCGCAAACGTGGAACTCGCGTCAAATACGAGTTGTCGAAATTCTTCGAAAATTTGTTCGCTTCTGCTCGACGAATATCTTTCATTACGATTATTGCGCGTAATGAATGGATTAAACGAGATAAATTGCCTTTGTAACTACATATTTAACTATTAATAATCATTATGATAAATTGAATATTTTAATAAAATATTTAAAAAATGCGTCAAGTTTTACAATCTTTAAAAAATGTTCGTCTCGTCTGTATAATAAATTTTCTTCTCTTCCGCTTGTACTTTGGTTCCCTACGATCTCTTGCTGCTTTTCATCATCTTTGAATTATTTGCTCGTCAACGATTGAAACACGATTGAAGCTGGCGGTAACGTGGAAACATTAAAAGCGATAAATCTGCGTTCTTGCTTCTTAAATTATTCATTTTCAATTCCCTATGAAGCCTATTTAAATTCCACGTGCAAAATTGAACGAGTGTATGGGCCAATACATTAATACGAGACATTAATATGCGAAACGTCAAGTATAGCCAAAATTGCTGTCATAAATGTAAATTCGCAACAAAATAAGTTTTTAGTTTGCATTATTGTAATGTAGTATAATTGGACACATTTCAAACATAAAACGGAGAAGATGGGATATGAAATTAAAGAGGTATGCACACAATTCCGAGCAAAGTCCCCGGTATTAATTAACATACAGATTCGATTAAACGGGCAGAATATTATTCAGGATCAGCATTTGCGGTTTTATGCATACGTTTTATGGATACGAACAGCCATACCTTCGTGTCGACTAAAATCAATATTATATTTCAAATTCTGCAATCGAACTGTGTATCGCGTTTTAAAGGAACGTTCGTGCACCTCCGAACAGTCTTTGCCTCGATCCAATCATTTCCAGATTTAACTGTAAATATCAGGTCGTCCGAAAAGTTTCTTTCGTTTTACGAGGAAACAATGGACGCGCAAGATTCTCCGTTTTATATTATTTTATCGAGTCACGTATGATCAAGTTTGTTTCGTCAAGATAAAAATCACAACGTTTCACAGATTAGGTTTCGTGTTTGCATAGAGATGCGTCGTTGCGGAAGACGCGTCTGTTAGGGAAAGACACTTTTCGGACGACCCAGCACGTATTGGCAACTAAGTGAATGCGGATTTTGTCGTTAGACGGTAATGACAAAACCCGTAATCACTTAGTTGCCAAGCTAACAGTTCAGTTCGCGCACAAATACATTTCACAACGTAAATCGAAACGTTGACCGTTTGATTGTGAATGTATAAAAATGATACGAGATCGCGTTTCAAGAAAATGTGGTCGCAGTGGCTGTTTTCGGCGGGTTAGTTGACAGGAGGGGAGACGATAGTTTACTGTAAGAACACGATCTTGCGGTTTTTATTTAATCCGATCTGTTCGCTTTGAAATAACACAAAGCATAGGTAATGTGGTTTTATGAACCAATCTCTAACATTCCAAACATGGATTGCTCGTTCTCAACGCGAGAAGGACAAACGTGCAAGAAAACATACTACTTCACTTATCCCATTTGATTATTTTAATTCTGAAGAAAAAAGAAGGAACGATGGTTTCCTAAAAGAAGTTAAAAAATAATTTTCTTTTTATATTTCCAGAAAAATATCGACATAACCAGAGTAGAACCTTCCTGGATAAGTCACGTTATTCCTCGAGCAATATTAATTTATTCCAACAAGCTGTATCAATTACACCGAAAAACAATTCATTCCTTTCTCAATTTAACTATAAAAGATAAATAAAATAATATTAAAAAAACATATGAAATATCGTCGTAGAGCTTTTTATTAATAGTTGCCAGGTAAGCCAATCTTCTACCGAGGCTCTACCTTTTTTATTTACATTCTGAAAAATTTACTCTTTAAAATTAAAATAAAATCCAAGTTTGCACGATAAAAGCGAAACTTAAAGTAAAGCATGTTCGTAGAAAGTTTGCTTCATAAAGCAAGAAAATAAACGACGACGAACAAATACCATGTACGTCGATGTACGTTCGCGTGAATGATTTATCGATGCGCGATCGCAGCTTGTCATCGGCGAAATTAAATTCGAAGAAGGTGCGCACCGCGCACTGAGGTAATCGCCCGGTTTAAGGATCAGCCGGTGTTCTTGCGTAAAATTAGTCGCTAAAATTAGGGCTAAGATGCGCTTTAATATCCGTAGGCAGCCGGTTATAGGAACGAGCCGTTCCTCGGCGTAGTCACGCTTAAGGCACAGTCAAGGGGTGGATAATAATAAGGATAAGACTAAAGGATATTAGTTGGTACAACCGGCTCCAAGCCAAACCCTGCTACTCTCTATCCCTTCTACAGGTTAACTAGAGTGGGTGGATTTTAGCTAATTGTTTGATATCAACGCGACGCCCTGTTGATGATTGCCCAACTACCTCTCACTGCGTCTGCTTCGTAGCCACTTCAACCAGCCTTCAACCCCTCTTTTACTTTCCCGTTACTGCTTTTCAACGAACGATCTTTCATACTACTCGCTGTTTTATCGCGTGAAATATTCAATCTTCAAAGTTACACGTATTAAATGCATACACTGCTTTCTTATGAAATTAACATGTAAATTAATTTTTCATAGCAATTAAAAGTTAGTTTCATTCCTCGAAATAATCGCATACGAAAATTGTTTTGTAAACGAATGAATATAGTAGGCAAGTTTACAAATAATTATACACAGCGTTTATGCTTAGGTAACATAAGAATAAACAACGAAGCACTCCAAGTTGCAAAATATCTAAATGTTCGGCAAATTTCGAAACTCTCATTTTACTGTCAAATATATTATTAGCACTGGAACTACCGACAGCTAACACGAAACTATTTCTACCAAAACCAGTGAAAATGACTGGTCTTTAAAATATTCCATTTCACGTAGTACATTTTTCGTATTATTAATCCATCAGAGGGTTGACGCGTTTATAAAAATGTAGGACCGGTCATTTTCACTGCTGTGGTATTGCCAGTGTCAGCGTCCAGCGATCTAGCGATCGATCCGGAATTTTCCTGATAAGCGATATCATCGTATCGAACGATAGGCGGTAAAAATTTGAAAAACGCGTGGCAAGTTGTAGAAAACGAGGCAACTGGTTAATCGATAAACAGATTGCAGGATCCTTTTACGCTTTGACAAGTATCGGTCGTTCTGCCTAACATTGGTACAGTTAGCCTTCGTACGAAATTATTTTCAACTTGAATGCATAAAAAACAAAATAAAATTCATCGTATTGTCCTTTTAGTTATCGTTGCAAAGGTCATTACATCATTGTGGAAAAAATATAAGACGAAGCAGGAATTTGAAGATAAAATTGTAAAAGCAGTCAATTTGAGTGGTGCGATAGTTGTAACGTTAATCGCGTTCACAGACAGACTGGGCATTTCTATTTGCACCTGAAGGAAATTAAAAATCGCGAGAAACACGGAAAAATATACAAAACACGCAAAGTATACCACTCGCCGTGATATTCAGTGGCCAAAATCGATTTTCGCTTAGATCTCATTTATTTGATTAGCTTTGTAAAAGTATAAATTCGCAGGGAGACTCGCAGTAGAAATTCGTAGAAAGATATAAAATTCTTCTAAACACGCTAATTCTCAACGAGGAAACATAAATTGTTGAAAAAGACGTTTGAACGTAAAGGGAAATTACGATTTCCTTTGGCCGCGGTGAAATAGTTCCGGTTCTCGACGATGTACAGTGTTGCGCCGCCCTTCAAGAGGTGGAGTTATGCAGAAACTACGGACGCACGAACGTAGCGACCGTAGAATGATCTCGTTGGTTTAGTAGCGTCGATTAGAGGGTTCTTAGAGGGTTCGAAGGGCCGATTCTGAGTGGCTACAAAGTGAAACGTTGAAAAGGACTGTGCCGGATACTTGTTCCTTTTTGCCTTGCGGATTTCATTTCGTTTTGCTTCTTCGTCCCACTCGTTCCGATCCTTTTGAACTGACCCGCCACCGCCGTTCCATTCGAAAGAGACAGGCGATACGACTGCTAAAGCATTAATTAATAGCAACCGCTTGCTTGAAACGGTATTATGGTACTACTATTAGGGTTATCTTCGTTTTATGGATACGAAACGTTTCAAGAACGTATCCGAGCCATCCTTCCAACGGTTGTAAAACTTTTCGACGAACAACGGTTACGGATCTCCTTCTTTTCCTACATCCCCGCGTTTTCACGTCTTTTCTCGGCCTCGTACTTGCGCGCTATCTTCTTGCTACCCCTCTGCTATTTTTCTTTCTGATTTTAATACTTGTCGTCCGATTCGTTGTTCCACATAATCGCGAACCCGAGATAAAGCGACTATTCACGCGCATCGATGATAAGATGTTTCTTAACGTTAGAAAAGTGTAATTGCACCGGGAATAACCGTAAAAATTTCGCAGATACGTCCGACCTAATATCCGTTTGAAGCAGAAAACCAGCTGAACGAACGTGGAAGAGGAACTAGCGAAGAAACTGTTGAAAATAAAATTACTTCCCTCAACGGGAAGCAAACAGCCGCAGAATCGAACGTTCCAACGTGTCTTCGCGTCTTCTCTTCTTCGGGACACTCTGATGTAAATATTTCATTATTGCACGTCATGTGAGAGATATGGTATAGATATATAGATATTATAGATCACACGTAGACGAAATAAATCTCCATGGAGGACTTAAACGCTATAAAAAGAAAAGAAAAAAAGAGACTAAAGGAACGTTGGATGGCAATGTTCGTCGTGCGTGACACACACGACGCGTCCTCTCCCTCGAAGATCGCGTCAACAAGGCCACCCAACTTTTTCTTCCTTTTCTCCGTTTCTCTCTTTCTCTTTAGACAACAGCCCTTTTCTTTCTTCCACCCTTACGATATTGAATCCCGATTTTATGATGCCCTCGCGAGAGACGACGCTCGCGGTGTAAACTTTTATTCGCGAATTTAGAAGAAATCAGGGCGAGGGGTGGAGTATCGTCGAGACGAGTCCCCGTTAGGGCAACGCGAAGAACGACCGTGCCAAGTTATGCAGGTTTTTATGCGCAGATAAAAGTACGGATCGACTGCCGGTTAGTACAAATGCATACCGATGCCAAGCTGTACAGGATACTTCAAAAACCTGACCACGGTGTATCGACGCTTGAACCGAGATATTCTCATCTAGACTTTGTTTATTCGGATATCTATTGGAAATATTTCTTCAATATACCGTAGCAACTTTGCCATAATTAATTAATTTACAATTGTCGAGGTTATTAGATGTTATTAGAAGAAAGGAGTATAATTCGTGCTGGTCCAGATCCGCACGCTAGCAGCGTTACCCTATGACCGAAAGCCCCGAAGCCATCGTCGCCCGTCTACCGTTTATGGTTTGCCTTCGTCCCAGTCTTTTGTCTGTACGCTGCTTCGGTGCTTGAGAAAACTAAAAAGACCAGATGTAGATGTTTTCTTAGAAGTGGTGACCACTTCAACAACAATAAATGGATTAAACAGATGTTGATTAAACAGGAAACGATGGTTGCTTAACTAATCGCAATAACGTATTATAATTAAGACAAGCAGATAATTAATTTGCAACTGTCGTCACCACGGATCCAACGTTTTCTCGACCATGCTAGCAACACTCTCTCGGCAACGTAATTTGCGATCTCTGACTTCTCAACTAACACCGACTCTTAATTCGTTTTTCATCCTCTAGCGACCCCCTGTGTCTTTTGTCTCAGCTTCGTGTCTTTTGTCTTAGCCCAGCACGCACGTGTTGCGCTACCGTTTGATCATAATTCACCCGACACCTCCCACGCCCCTCGTCCACCGTATTACAATACAATGTTAATTGTAAAATTTGTCGAAATTTGATTAGCGTTGCGACAAGACACGGCTGTCGCGATTTATAGTTTTACAGTTTGATGAGAATTTCAACGAGCCACTGTACGCATACAAAGAAAGGCTTTCAGAATTTGAATAGTCGACTAATAGAAATGTTATACTCTTCCGTAGAACGTTTAACATCTTTTGGCTGCATACAAATCTTCGAAATACGTAATCGCAACGTGTGAAAAGAACAGGATAATGTAACAGTTAGTTGATAAATTGTACAATTAATAAATTCAGAAAATTTCGTAAAAATCCAAGGATATTTCAATTTGACATAGTTTCGTCCCGATAGTATTTAACGATAGCCGATACCTTTGGAAGAACGAGAAAGGTACTTTTCTTGCAGCAGTTTCTAGTGGGAAAATTCGAAAGGGCGGAAAACATACGCCTCTACATGTAGAAACGTGTAGAAAAAAATAAAAGACGGTTGTTGCTTGCGTGTTTCTCGATGCATGTTGCACCTCTCGTCCCCCTTTCTCCTCCTTTTCACCCCTCTCGTTTTGCGACTCTCTTTGCCTGACTCTCGAGAATGCTCGTGTAGGTAGTTTGACACGGTCGTAAAAGACGGGCGTTTTAATACAATTTACAAGAAAGTATCAAGCTGGCGCGCCCCAAGCTACTCTACCGGGTGTGCCAAGTGAAATCGACCGGTAACCGATCCCACCGATTTCCTTTTCCTTTTCCTTTCCTTCTCGTCTTTTAATCCAAACTACCTCGTCCAATAGCTTTTACGATATTTGTTATGGCTCTTGTATCATATCGTAGAAAAATTGTCCGACAGTGTACGATACTGTCTGCAAATAATTTTCAGAACAAAGATTAACAATTTACGTAATAGTTTAGGTAAACGCGGACTATTCGACTAAAATGAACATCGCTATGGTTCAATCTATGTGAATGTAATTTCACTGTTATTCTTACGCGAATTCTTCGATCGGAGTGTAAAATATGCCAATGTATTCTATGCATTGCTGTCTTTCTTTATACTTTGGATAGTACAAGTCTCATCGTCGCTTCTTTCCCGCTCTTTTACCCGACGTTCTAACGACGTATGCAAAACCTAACACACCTGATATCACATTGATCGCGCTTCGAATGTTGGCTTGGCAACTAAGCGATCGCTTGAACGAATGTTGCACTGGGAGAAAAAGAAAGACGAGAAAGAAAGAAAGAGAACAGAGAATAACTAGAAGTGTATATAGAATGTTCTTTCTATTCGATATCCGTCTCTTTTCCATGTCTAATTTCTTCCATTTATATTAACCGCAATAAATAAAATATGACTGTTGATGCACTTAGTCGAAAGGTGTAGAAACTAAATTCGATAAAAGCAGCGATACGCAAGAATAAAGCAACGCTCTTAAATCGTTCGATTGACGTAATAAAATGATCGCTCGATAGCATATTCAATTTTAAAATAGCTACAAACGAAATATAGGAAATATTGCCAAGCCAATGTTACAAATGCTTCTTTGCGGAATTAATAATTCTGACCGATTAATTCATTCGTTCATTCATTCCTTCGCTCGCTTGCCAGTGAAATATCGTAATGTACGCGATAATTGTTCCTGCGATACGTATCTATGACTCTCAGAAATTTTTGTGGCACAGTTCTTGATACACTTTTTTTAACCACTCTGTATGCAATAATTTCTCTGGTTAATCGTAGAGAAACAAAGAAACAAAGAAGTAAAAGAAGCGAAAATATCGACGGAGGAACAATCTGTACGGAGTAGAAACGAAGACTGTTCGATAAGTATCTATAAGATAACTATTTTGCAGGATGACCGTTCCGATGAAATTGCAAATGTCGGCGTTCTTTGGCTGCAAGTCGAAGTAATACTATTACGGGACTTAATTATCCGTGTAGCGATGCGTCACCACTTTGATCGGATAGAATTGAAACGCAGCTGCTTTGATGGCTAATCACCTTCTCTGCTGACTGTGGCGAGAAGGTAGTAAGGTTAAGGAATCGTAGTCTGACGTCAAATGTAATATTTTACAGGGTTTACGAGGCAGTCATCTCGATCCTTGGAAACGTATACCTGGCGACATCGGTTTCAGCGAGGTCCAACGAGTAAAATTTCTCGAGGAAGGAAGGAAGGAAGGAAGGAAGGAAGGAAGGAAGAAGGAATGGTTCGCCGCCTCCTTCGATGCTCTTCCATCGCTAATTGTCGCTTATTAAAAACGTTCGTTCTTGTTACAATGCTGAGAGCACGATGACAACGAATTCCCTTGATCCTTTTCAAGGATCTGCCAGCAGGAACGTTCTGTTTTAAGTAATTCTCGTTCAAGAATCTTCGAGGAAAATGTTTCGCGTGCTTTCCACGTGTAACTGTCTTTCCTTCGATGCTCCGCAGACCTCCTTCTTTTTAATAAACGGTCCTTCCTGCTTCCAGTATTTATTTATTTCTTCCACTGGTTATTAGCTTCTAACGTGGAATATACTTCGTGCAAGTATTTATTTAGTGCAGACGTATACCGAGAAGATTTGGGAAGATGTTTTGAAATTTCATTGGCACTGCAACGTACGAGTGTGGTCATTTGGCTGAAGTGTAGAAATTTGGGGCCAATTTATTGTAGAAATACACCTAAGAGTTACAAGATGTGTATTTATTGGTAGTGCGTTCTTCGTAAAAGTCACCGGAATATTTAAACAAATTCAAATTGATTCCAGCTTGTCCGATAAGTTTCTTTCGTTTCGTAAGGTGATAATAGATGAACAATTTCTGTTTTATATTATTTTAGAAATATCGGGACGATTGTTAAGAATTCTTTAGAAATCTACGTGCAGCGTCGCGATATTTCGATGAAACAGAATGTTTACATCTTCACTCGCTGTTACATTAGCATACCGATGTCAAAAGTTCTATTTTCTTTTTTTTTTTTTTTTAATCGAATAAATATTAAATCGTTCAATCATTTCATGCGTTGTTTCGTTAATTATGATTCTCTGTTGGATTTATCGGCAGAGTCGATCGTTTAGCTTTACTTTTTGTTTTCAGCGCATTTAGAATTTTATTTGGCAATGCAGCAAACTATTTTACTTGTTTTATATTCGATAAGAGGATTTGCCGTTGTACGCTTCACCGATGAACGTTTCAGCGCAAATACGTGAAATTAGAATCTGCTGAAAATAAGAAGCCGAAGAATCTTCCTGTATTGGGTTGTCCGAAAAGTTTCTTTCGTTTCGTGAGGTGATAACGAATCAGCAACAATTTCTCTTTTATACTATTCTCTTTTATACTATTATACTATGTATAAAACAAAACACATTGTCCCTCTATTGCTTCCTTATAAAACGAAAGAAACATATCGGGCAATCTAATATAACCGCGATACTCGTGCTTCGTTACGTCGATTGTTTAAATATTCCGGTGACTTCTACGAGGAATACGCTACCAATAAACACGCATCTTGTAGCTCTTACGTGTATTTCTAATACTAGATTGTCCGAAAAGTTTCCTTCGTTTCATAAGGCGATAATAGATGAACAACAATTTCTGTTTTATATTGTTTTATTGAATTACATTTCCATTATTACGTTCGTGCATAATTCGATAAACTCGTATAAAACAAAAAACATCGTGCGTCTATTGTTTCCCTATAAAACGAAAGAAACATTTCGGACAACCTAATAGATTGGTTCCAAATTTTACCAGCGCGATGACTACACTCGCAACACATACGTTGCCAATGAAATTTCAAAATATCTTCCCAAACTTTCTCGGTATATGTCTGCGCTAAATAAATACTTCGAAGCAGGCAACTAAGTGATTACGGACCTTGTCAATACCACCTAACGACAAAATCCGCAATCACTTAGTTTCCAATCGAATATTTCTGAAAACGTTCTGCCACAAGCGTTCGACTATTTTCACGAGCCACTGTACAATTTTCTGACCTAAATGCTATGATAAAAAGACGCTTCTGAGGAGCGAAGATGAGTAAAATATTCCTGCCTTCGTCATCCATTTGATTAATTACTGGCAGGTATACCACTTGAAGGAAGTAAAACGATTATTCAGCCGTGAAATCAGAAATCCAATTACAGAGTCTGGGCGTTCAAAGAGACGCAGTAATTGGTCGTATAGAAGGTAACCCGGTGACACGGTAATCGTAAAAGGTTTGGCGAAAGAGTGACGATTGGATAAGAACTGCTTTGAGAAACGATCTCGCGTGTCTACCTTGTTCGCGAGGAAAAACTCCAGCCAAGAGCAATGGAATTCGTCTCGCGCCGGACAAATTGGCGAGCAGAAAGCGAATTATTAATTGTCCCAGACAATTCTCCTTTTTTGTCTGCTGGCGAAAGTCGCGTTCCCTCCTTCGAGATTATCGGATTTCTCGCTCGTTGACAAGTCGCCACGAAATCTTCTGTCGATTTATTTATTAGCCGGTTGCCCCTGGCGTGCCGATCCTCAGCCGCGAATTCCATCCCCATCCACCGTCTATGAAACTCAATCACTCGCCACTTCGCAGTCTTACTGTCCAACGTTCGCTCATTTTTCTTTATACACAGTCTGTTATGGCAGTTTACCTTACCTTTTCGATATAAATTGTAAAATATCACAGTGAAAATGTTAACTCTACGAATGTCCTTGCGTCACACATCATCATGTTTCGTGCCATTTTGCATCGATAAAGATAAATCACAAAGCGTTGTTTTTCTTTCCTTGGCGATTTTAATAATGGAATTAGAATAATTAATCGATTAGAATTAGAATAATAATTCGAATAGAACTAGATGAATCAAAATGTTTGTACCTCGTTAGATATTAAAAGATCTTTCGTGCTGATAATTGACGCAGTCGACATTCTGAATGGATAGGAAGGGAGAAAGGAGAAGAGAGTGGAAATGAAAATACGAGAAGGAAAGAGGAAATCGTGTAAGAGGGGAATGCGTGAGTGCACATTGACACATCGCTACAAAATTAACACATTCTTCTCACTCCACCGGTAGCTTGGCGACAATCACGAAATAATGCGACCCGCGCCACCGACCGAACGCTCGAAATGTGTGGCTACCGTTGTGGTCTGTTATAACCCCTTCTACCACCATACGTATCCCATACAAAGTGTCACTGCTACGACGTCGCAGTCACGCCCTTTTACTTCCCGCCAATTTTATCAGATTCGCGCAAGCCACTTCTCGTTTCTCTAACGTGTTATTCTATTTCCTTTTCCTTTTTTACATAGAGAAGTTCCTTTAGTTTTATAAGGAAGTAGTTATAAGCGCGTAGCCTCACGATATTTCCATGAAACTGAATGTTTGCATCGAACGTCTTCGCTCGTTGCTGCATTAGCATAACGATGTCAAAAAGTTCTTTTTTTTTTTTAATTGGATAAATATTAGCTTGTCCGGAAAGTTTCTTTCCTTTCGGAATAATAGATGAAGAATAATTTCTCTTTTATATTATTGCTGTTGTATAAGTTGCATACCCGCCTTCTCTCCTCTGTGCGAATAGCAACGAATGTTAAATATCAGGTTGTCCGAAATGTTCCTTTCCTTTTATAAGGAAGTAGCAGACGCAGAATATTTTTTGTTTTATATTATTTTATCGATTTTATTTTATTTTATTGCTACAAAATGGATCACACGTACAATAATACATAAAATAATATAAAATAAAAAATATTGTGCATCTATTATTTCACTTATGAAACGAAAGAAACTTTTATAAACTCCGTTCCTAACTTTTTACACGCGTCGCGATACGTATCAACTTGTCCCAAAAATGACTTTCGTTATGTGTACGCAGCTGCTTTATCTGTTGATACAAACATGAAACCTAATCTGTCAAATGTCGTGATCTTTATCTTCTATCGTCTTGTAGCTGTCGTAGGACACGTTTTGTTTGCGTTAAAACAAACAACGTTGCGCGTCTATTATTTTCCCTTAGGACAAGCTAATATTCAACGAAATGTTTACAACGCGCCAGTGAAATACTCGCGAACAACAATGTGTAGGAAAATTTCCCTACGTTTTTTTCACCGCGATACGGATAATTCATCTACAGACGAATTTACCAAAGCTTTTAACAAAAATGACAAGCAAAGAAATAATACGACCAACGAATACGAAATATTAATGATATACGTCAACGAAAGTATAATATATTATTTGTTTGCTTAGTAAATTTCTATACTGCCGTGCCACTTGGCTACGATTAATCGTTTGTCAATTTTTAGTTGCACAATTATTTCAGTATTCCTGCAACGCTTATCCAACAAGTGTTATTAGACCGTACGAATTGTATCACCGCTAGCTATAAATTGCTATCCAAACTTTAGTGCCTATAAATTATCTTTCAGCAGGGTGCCTGCATTTTTTTTTTTTCAATATTTATTTGCAAGGAAAAAACGATGATCAATTTTGATACTAACAGTTCTCTCGTCCACTGATCCGGAAAGTGACGATACGAGCTGCCAGACGCGGAAACAGATCGTATCGCGCGTAAAAATTGCTCTTTCTATACCGACACACTGCGCGTCAACATTATCTTTCACGCGTTTCAATTGCTTTCGATCACTTGATGTTATTAATGAATTACTAACTGACCGAAACGATTCATCCAACTTTTGCTCCACCGATATACCTTCGTTTCTAAATGCGTTGATGTTCCATCAACGATGATGGAAACGGCATTAGATACGAGTTTACTCCAACAGTGGTGAACTATTTGTGACAAACAGTGCGTGTATTTAGGCAAATTCATACGCTCGTGCAGATAACTTAAAAATTCAACGTGTGTATGAAATTGTTTTGCTTAGGTTAGATATCGAGCACTATGAAACCTCGATATTTTATTTGCCATTTCACACTGCGATACAATTTTGCTCCAACAGTGGTGAACTACTTGTGACAAACAGTGCGTGTATTTAGGCAAATTTATACGCTCGTGTAGATAACTTAAAAATTCAACGTGTGTATGAAATTGTTTTGCTTAGGTTAGATATCGAACACTATGAAACCTCGATATTTTATTTGCCATTTCACACTGCGATACAATTTTGCTCCAACAGTGGTGAACTACTTGTGACAAACAGTGCGTGTATTTAGGCAAATTCATATGCTCGTGCAGATAACTTAAAAATTCAACGTGTGTATGAAATTGTTTTGCTTAGGTTAGCTATCGAACACTATGAAACCTCGATATTTTATTTGCCATTTCACACTGCGATACAATTTTGCTCCAACAGTGGTGAACTATTTGTGATAAACAGTGCGCGTATTTAGGCAAATTTATATGCTCGTGCAGATAACTTAAAAATTCAACGTGTGTATGAAATTGTTTTGCTTAGATTAGATATCGAACACTATGAAACTTCGATATTTTATTTGCCATTTCACACTGCGATACAATGTTGCTCCAACAGTGGTGAACTACTTGTGACAAACAGTGCGTGTATTTAGGCAAATTCATACGCTCGTGCAGATAACTTAAAAATTCAACGTGTGTATGAAATTGTTTTGCTTAGGTTAGATATTGGGCACTATGAAACTTCGATATTTTATTTGCCATTTTCACACTGTGCTGTTGTGCACATTTTTCTGTCCATTTTTCAAATTTCCCAAGTAAATTGGCAAAGCGCGTATGTAACGACCAAGTGTAGAATGTAATGATAATAAAATAGTAATTATGTAGCAGTAGAAATGTCTTCTTCCGTACGTCTGATCGTTAAGGGTACGTTCTACTGCAGAAGGTTTGTCTTTACTTGCTCTTATGACGATACTGTGAACATTTTTTCGTCATCGTGTTTCAGTAATATTAACAAATTTTTGGCAGGATAATATAAAATCTGGAATAATTTCGTTTAAAAAAATGTCTCGTCGTGATATTTCCGATTCTACTCATTCCGATCGATTGAAATTTCAGAAAGATTTTTGACTAGAACGAATGGGATCGTAACTGATACTAAAATGAAAGGAAAAGAATTACAGATTAAAAGAATGGGAAAAGATTAATGATTTTGATGTAATCGCGATATGGCATGGAAAAAATGTTCATACTTATTTTAAAATTCTGAGGATATACTTTTAAAGGTCTGCTCTTTCAGAAAACTAAAAGAGAAAATAATTTTATAGAGTTGACAAGGGAAATGGAATATTTGTTTAACAAGGATCGTTGATATCGACCCACATGCAAATTAGTTCACTCGAAACGTTGTATCTTCATTGTAAATATATTATCCGTGCTATCATACGAGCTTGATGGATACTAATTGTTAATAATATCCTGAAGCATATTAAATATAATAGGTTTATGTCGGAAACGATCTCTATATTTTGCCACCAAGTTACTTGTATTTCACTATTTTAACAACGTAATATTTACTTCGATCATTGCTCGAATAATATTTCGAATCAGAAGAATAAAATAAAAACGACGGTCCAAATCGAGCACCAACGATGAACGTAATCTAAAAAATAAAGTGGAAGAACCCAAAAATGAAACTTACACAGCCAGAAATTCTATCGAAGATTAATATACCGAAAGTAAATAAAATAAGTTTATCGATCGATACACACGCGACTCTGACATGTTTTAAAACAACGACGAAGATGACATCGAGCCACGTGTATCCCGTAACGAATACACATAGTAAATCGAAGATGGTCGATCAAACGATTCGAAACGATAAGAATTCGAAGAATCGATCGAAACGTTCGCGATCGAACCGTATCGGTTGATGGAGTAAAAAAAGAAAAAGAAAGGAAAAGCATGGTCGGTTGGAAAATAAAGATTTTACGAGGGCAGGCAAAGTTCGCGAGGATGATGATCGTTAATGGCTGAACCGGCAGCTGGCAGCGGTCCGCGATTCCAACTCTCGTGAAATCTCCGTTACTCGTCCACCCATTATCCATTTACGGGCGTGTTTTATCGATCGATTCTGGACTCGAGGGAGTCGCACGTATGTCGCCTACGTACGACACGACCGCTTCGTCGACAGACGTCCCAACATTCCTACGTCGTTATTCTCACTGTACAGCCTGATTTCTCCTCGTACGAATTTACAGCCATTGCCACCTCGTGTCACAAGAAAAAAGAAGAACAGATAAAGCTTTATAACGATATCTACGATAGAACGCTAGCTACGATTCGAAAAACGCTATCGACCAATCGTATCGGTCCCTGAATTATTAATATATCTCGCTCGTCTCTCGATGTATCTTCGATCTCCGTTGATACGTGGCTTGGCCAACGTTATTTCGATCTACTCGTGGCTACTTTCATCCGATATTTGGAAATATCTTTCCTTAACCCTTTGGATTTTTATCTTATTGGTGGTCACGGTGACGCCTTGGTAACAGTCGATAGCGACGTACTACAAGAAGGCTCCGTTTATTTCAACGAACCATTTTTCGCGTTTTCTCGTCGCAAGCAAAGCGTGCAGAATATATCGTTGAAACGCGTGGAAGATAGTGGTAAACGGTATTTGCTCGTTCTATGTATAATAGCAAGCTATGTTCACGCTTCTAACTTCAATCGTACGATTATAAAGCAGCATTTACGATTATTTTCTAAGCTGTGTTTCTAATAATATTCGTAGATTACCCGCAAACATATGGACGCAAGATTCGTTCTCATTTTTTTCATCCATCTTCTAATAAAAATGTCTAATCGCTCAATCAGCTTTATTTCAAAGTATCTTCTATTTATCGGTTGTATTCAAAATACCCTAACTGTCAATTTTCATAATGATTGTAAGAAGTTCGAGCGCTTCGGTCACCAATGACAACTTTATTTAAATTGTCTTGTTTTTTAATTAAAGTAAATTTGAAAGCGTCGGCAACGGCTGGTTGACGAAATTGAAATAAAATCCCGAGTTCAAAGCGTGAAAATAGCCGATACTTAACGAAAGCAAAGAAATCTCAATCGGATGTTTCAATTTCACCAAACTTTCTACAATTTCTAATGACAATACAAGTTTTCCTTCGCGTCCAATCGTTCGACACGCGTTCTGTCGTAGAACGTATTTTTTCTACATTTTCCTTGGCAACTTAAAAAATTCTAGAATCTACGTGGAAGAGGAAATAACGAGATCCTAAATGAACTTATTTATAGAAAAAATGGAATTTCATCTATTTGATTCATAGATTAGGTTTGTTTAAAAAAATTATACGCTAAAGTGAGCGTGAAAGAATCGCGAATGTTATCTAAACGTTGGTTCTTAACGGGCTAACGAGGTAGGAAGCGGCAGAATTCTTACGATAACGTCGATCCTTATCGAAGAAGTTTTTCCCCTAGTCGCTGGCAAACATCGTATCGTCGTCGTTGTTCAAGAGATTGCGTTCGCTTCGGCTACGTTACGTTAAAACAAAATTCAACGACTACTCCCGGCAACGAAGTAATTCGAGGCAGTCCCTACCGAGTTCTGTCTGACCCCGAACGACTCTCTTCCCTTCGCGCTGCTTCTCTCTTTCACGCTGGCTATCTACAAGCTCGCTTCTGGCTGCTCCGTCCTGGCAGTATATCAACAATGATAGTTATACACGTACGTTATAATCGTAAATTAGCCGCGGCAACATAATATATTCGTGGGCTGGTTGGTTCGCGCGTATCTGTTTTATGCGGTTATTATATATGACAGCAGCAGTCATACCTGGCCCATCTTCCTTTTACCTCGCATCCTCCGGCTTCTCATTCTTAGTCCTCTTCCATCCTCCTTTTTTTAATCCTATACCTCGATCCAAATAATATAGAACAGCCTATATCGTGGCTTTGATCTAACGGCTCGAAATCTTCATATTTTTCTATTCGTTTTCGTATACTCGTCAAGTATTGTGCTAAATGTTAATATTATTAACGTACTACGAAGACGTCGGTTAGTGAAACGTAGAAAGGTGTATAGAACGTTGGATGTTAGAAAGAAACGTTACATCTACCACGATATTATTTTTATTATTCTCCAATTAATTCGATTCCTATTTCCTTCGTCTCCTCCGTGATCTTTCTTCGGAGAGAGGAAGCTGCGAGTAAAGTAGCGAACAAACTTACTAAAATCGCTTTTGGTCCTCCTTCCTACCGGATTTATTACTACTTTCTAACAAATATTATACTTATCTATCATCGTAACGTTCCTTCGTAATATCGTACACCGTATAACAGACAGTAGATCGAGAAGCAACTGACAAATGCTATGTAAACAGACGCTATGTGATCGTTGTGAAATTATAGAACGACGACTAACTTAAATTTCGCACAATTAAACGCAAAATGAAAAATTCGAACACGGCAAATTGAAAAATTCGATTGCAGCCCCATTGGAGCAGGAAAAACTTGGACAAACGCCAAACTATCAGCGCAGGATCGGTCGATCGCCAGGAATTTCAAAGATGTCCGAGACTAATCTCATAGCCGTACGCGACTGACATCGTCAGTTGCGTATCCGTTTCGTGGAAACGTTGGAAGAGAAAGACGATCGCGGCGCCTACTCGATCGTGTTGATGATCGTGTTGTTCCTGGCCAACTTCTTAATCCCCGAGTTCCCGCCGGTGAGAAATAATTTGCTCGAGAAAAAGAGGGTGAGGCACGTTTGCATGTACACGACGAGGAGGTTTACAACCGTGGCTCGGATCGTACGTAGATTCCCGAAGGGGCTTCCTCGCGGTCGGCAATATTTTAATGGTCACGTGGACTGCACACGGCAAGATTGCCGCACGACCGTTAAATCATACGAGTCTCTTTCTTGCCAACTGTTTTCCTCCGCAACATCCTAAACCGTCCGCTTCTCTTTTTCTCTTTCGCGCTCAGCCGTGTCACGGATCGCAACGTGTAGGCACGAGTCGCGGCCATCACATCCTCATTACGGATTATTCATTAATCGGGTAGCCCAAGTACCTCGTACGTACCTGAGTTATACACGAGCGATCTGGCACCTTTGCTCCAAGAGGCCATCCTCCTGCTCGCCTTGCCCTTTCGGACCTCCTTTGCATCCTCTGCTCGGTACCACTCGCTATTTATGCGACTTTTCGCTCGCTACACCGTGTAATACATTAACAAGCGTAAAGATACGTTTTCGTGAGCTATGGCACAAACACGCAACAGATAAAAACTGCACCGAACCGTGTACTCTTGCCGGACCGTGTCGATGATTAACCGTTCTTTAGCGTTCTATCGGACGTTGCGTTTGCTTTTCGGCTAACAAGCTATCGATTATTATCACTGGCGAATGATCGTGCGCCAGTTATTTAAAACGAACGATATCTCGTTAAGTTTGACGAATTCGAAGCACATCGTCGCGATTGCTTTGTGTCGTGTAATTTTGTTGTCTTGCGCGTAACAGCAGTCAGAACTTAGCGTTTCTTAGTTATACGGAAAACTACGCGTTCTATTTCTGACGAACTAATGCCGGGAACTAGATTAGGTCGAGTTGATAAGAAAGAAAAAACACATGGATACTTTGCCACCTGACGGCGTACGACTCGTTAGCAATTAAGCGAATTCGCACTCGATTTGAGGTAGTTCGTGTTAGGGTTTGCGGTATTTCTATTAATCGGGTCAAACAGTCTGTTTCCAAATGTAGATCAATCAAACGTTGTTCGCGATTGAATTTGCCGAATTACAAGGCAAATCTTGCTCAAATGCACCTCTACCTCACCCAACCCTACCTTACCCAACACGAATGCCGATATCGCTACCGGTACCAATATTATTCTATCGCATCCAGTACGCTTTTATTGCTATGAAATTCGGTTATTCGCGATTGTAATAAAATTCACTCTTACGGCGTGACAGACGTAATAGAATTAAAAACTGTGACTTAATCGAGGTGGCGTCGTACGAACGGTTTATAACTGCAAAGCTGCAAGAACACGCAGGTCAAGAGAATGCCGTGCAGCCCGAAGACGGAAGAGGCGAAGAAGAAGAAGAAAGCGGGTTAGCCGAAATGGAAGAGAATGTAAAAAAAAGGAAGAAGGAGGGCAAGGCTCGCAGGAGGACAAGCGGACAGGTTGGGAAGAAGATGGAATGCAGACGCGTGTAAGCACGGAAACTGCAGTTATCGAATCGTCGAGCAGAAAATTGTGGCGAGTGGCGCGGTCCAAAGGGTCGCCGCACACCTTTTTTGCCGCAATGATTGCAATTGGAAGCGGCCGTGAGTCGATTTGATACTCGGCCCCTTCGGTGTGTTCCGCCGATCGCCACGGAAACCGGTTGTCATTGAGCGCAAGAAACATCTTTCGCTACTGCAGCCGGGACAGCTGTAAGCCCTATCGATGACAGTTACATGTCAATACAGAATTGAAAACTGGCTCTCTCTCTCTCTCTCTACCTGTCTGCCTTCCTCGTCGATATCGCGCATTCTTCCTCGGCCCGTACGAAAAAACATTCCGCCCGACGATGCGTGCACCATTGACTTTTTATCTTTCCCAGCGACTCTTAACCTCGCGTATTGATTACTTTGCCAAGCCGAAATTTTCTCAAGCGGCGAATGAAAATCGTTTCTTCCGTTTATAGAGCTATCAATTTCGCGTTAGAGAAAAAGACGTAACGTTCGTGGTAGTCCGCCGTGCATTTTAATTTATAGCTAGCGAGCCGATACGCGAGTTACATCTGTACGAGAATTACCGAAGCAATAGGTCTGCCCAGTTACAGGATGAATTTTCTTTCTGCCGATCGTATCGATCTTTTGACTTTTAAAGCTTAACGTTTTGCAGGAAAAAAGTTGTCGCGATGGCGGACAGACGCGCGACGATCGCGTAAATTTCCCGTGAAATATGGCGCAGCTAAATAGCGTTGCCTTATTGAGAAGCAGCTGCGACAAAAGATCGGATAGCAAACGCGGACATGCTGGACGTATAGTTGTAAAGTTTCTTTCCCCGGAAGCGAAATTCATGTTATCCGGCCGTCAACAGGAATCGACGGCTTGGCAGGTTCTTCCTGTTTCGAGGGGCAACTAGTTTCATAAACTTTTCTCCTTTTCCGTCGCTTCCTACCTCCATTCCGAATAATATTTTCACACGTGGTGTAACTACTTACCACGTCACGGCAAATAACACTAAGAAAACATCGCGCTGAAAACACACGCCATTTAATTATTCTCCCACGTACTTGGTAGTCGTGTATCGTTGTCACTACGACAAAAAAGTAAACTTATTCGATGACGCGAAAACGAGACACTCGACGACGAGTAAAAAGAAGCCACTGCATTATCTTTCCTAACGTTACAGAAAATTCATCGCTTTTGTAACTTGTACTAACGCGCGTCGATCATTTTCTCGATTTTCTCGTTAAAAAGCTGCCGCGAGTACTTTCCACGTACATGCCATTTGCTGTTACTCGCACCGATGCTATAAAGCCAGCGTTGACACGAGTCTCTCCGATCCACCGATTTCCCTCTTTCCTTGACAATTTCTTAATACTTGCTTCCTTCTTACTTCAATTTCTCGAGCAATCAACACCTTGACCGCCACGTCGAGGGCAAAAGATTTGGAAATTTCATTGGCATCGTAACGAGACGCGAGTATTTGTACGCGTCGGTGAAACTCGAAACAGATGTGAAAATAGACGATGCAGTATAGGAATTATACTTATGGCACGCATATACTTCGCCAAGTATCTCAACAGTCGATTATATCGATAGGCTACGATACGCAGCGAGATTGTCTTTGGCGGTAATTGTACGTTCAAGACTACTGTTCGTAGTGCACATGCTAATTTTTCACCGAGTATATGTTTCCAACGAATGCCCGCTTTTATATATATGTCGGATCGGTTTGAAATTGTACAGATACGATCAACTAATCGAGAGAATCCTGTCTCGTTACGATGCCAATGTAACGTGAGAAAATTTCGCGTCACGCACATATTGCAATTCGTAAAAATATTTCGCGTTGACACTCTGACCGCCACGCTGAAATCACGCGTTTCGCTGAGGACGCCACGCGAGTGTTTTCATTATTCAAAGCGTACAATGGCAAAATAATAACAAGTCGACGATGTGAGACAACGTTCTTCCCCGATCGACCGTTTATCTCGTCGGTGGTCGCCGGTGACCACCTTGGTATCAGTCGATAGCGACGTATTGCAACGAGGCTCCGTTTATTTCAATGAACCATTGGCGTTCGTTTTCTCGTCGCAAGCAAAACGTGCAGAATATATCGTTGAAACGCGTGGAAGATACTTGCTCGTTCTACGTATAATAGCAAGGTATGTGCACGCTTCTAACTTCAATCGTACGATTATAAAGCAGCATTTACGATTATTTTCTAAGCTGTGTTTATAATAACATTCGTAGATTATCCTCAAACATATGGACGCAAACACAGCGCACTGTTAGGTGCAAGATTTGCTCTCATTTTTTTTTATCGATCTTCTAGTAAAAATGTCTAGTCGTTCAACGGGGTACTTTTTATTTCAAAGTATCTTCCATTCGTCGGTCGTATTCAAAATCTGTTCCTATCTGTCAATTTTCATTGAATTTGTACGATTGTAAAGAGTTGAAGCGCTCCGATCACCAACGACCACCGTGGCGTCACAGGAGAAACCGTGACTCAATGGAAGATCATCGGCTCATCGACGATTTTCTATAAGTACGAAAGAATACGGAGGCAGAATCGGAAGAAGACGAACTAGAAAATGGGAAAGTAAGAAAGGAAGAAGAGCGTTGCCAGTTGCCACTTAGTAGACAAGCACGGTAGTAGTGTGTCGTTATGATCCGAGAGAATTTTTCTAAGGGTTTCCGGTTTTTTTTTATCCATTCGGTGACGGCTGACGGTTGACGAGTACAAGGTGTTGGTTACAGCGGCGAACAGAGGGGACACGACAGGTCCGACTGTCGGCTAAGTGGAGTAGCAGAAGCGAGCCTCGGAACAACAGAGCAGTCGAAGGGAGTGACGTGAGTGACACATGGCAGAGTTGACAGCTCCTAGTCCTCCTCCCACCTCTCCTCACCTTCCGTGACCATGGCACGACGACTCGGCTAGTCCGAATGTCATTAGCCTGGGACAATCCATCTACGATATCCCCTGCTTGAATCGCTCTTCTCGAATTTCCTTGTCACGTGAAATCGTCTTTGCAACTCGCATAAAGATTACACGGACCGAGGAAAATCGGACGAGACACGGAGTAACGCGTTAGCGCGCGACTTCTTCAACGGGATTTAATCTACCCACCAGAGATTGCCACATTTTTACGTTGCGATTTTCTCATTTTCAGTGTTTCTTTAAGTCGTATCGCGCCAAACGCTCCTACGTCCGATCCGTATTTTAACGCTGATCGCTGTACGTAAGCGCTTTTAACTTGAACGCGTACAATCGTCGATATTTAGCGAATCGATATATGAATATTCTGACAGCAGTTACGACGCCTGTCCGTTCGACTATTTAACGAATTATTACATGCAACAATAATAATTAACTACAAGTAGATTATTAGTAATTACGATAATAATTATCAATAGAGGTAATAACCAACTACACGATCATTATTATCTCAAATTTCACGTACTTTCCAATCTATCGCTTATGGCAATTCCGATAAATATTGCGAATCGATCGTAGCAGAATTTTTATATCGCGTTGCTACGAACCAGCGTCTTCGTTCGCCTCTGTTTCGTAGCGCGTTAACACGGCAACTTCCACTAGGAGAAACTTTCTCTTCGCAAGATTATATCACCATCGATCATGAACCGTAATTTCGATTTTAAGGAAAATTCGTTATTCCATGACCGAACGAGTAAATTAAAAAGAAGGGAGCCGCGCGTAAAGACAAGACAGGCAACCTTCGCTCTTCACCGCAAGAGTAACGCAAGAGGGCGAGAAGAAAAGTTCCACGTCCCTGCAAAACGAGCAATTTATTCTGTTAAGAGCGCCGTCTGAGACGCGCAATCATGGGCTTGGTGGAAGTTTGCCCGCGTAAATGGCCGTGGTTCCGATCTGGGGTGGCTAATCTTCCAGCGAATGAGCACCGACACAAGTTGGAGGGCTCTCCAGCCAAGAGAAACAAAGAGAGCTGGCAAGAACGATTTCAGAGAACCGTAAAGGATGGTCGATCGACGCTGCGAGCACGAGAGCACCGACTTCCGTATTGCGTACTTTAATTGCAGATCGCGGAATATCATCTCGAACGAATCGTTTATGCAATATCGATCAGATCCGGGAATTCGCGAGCTGGAAAATTTCACGCGCTCTGCGAATACTTCAAATCGAGAAACTTAGTCGAGAAGGTTTCTTCCAATTTAGATCTCTGTATGGTAGTTTGTTTGTTAACCGTTTGCGATGCAAACTGAATGTTACGTCGTCTTCGTGTAATATTGGGTGGGCATCATTAGGTGGCACTGACAAAATCCGCAATCGCTTAGTTGGCAATAGAAGATTGCGCAACAACGTGGTACACGTGGTTCATTCCTATGATAGAAAATTTACAAACTAATATTTTTATACGCTTTTGCAATAACTTGGTCATTGCGAAGCATATATAAAAGCATTTTTAAAAAGCTTGCCTGAACGAAGATAATTACCGACGAGTTTTAGCACGCAATTGCCCAAAAGCAATTGTGCATGTCGATTAAACGAAATTATCTTGAATACTGTCCGAGCAAATGTTTAAATTTCCATGGTGAAATATGAGTAAAAGACGCGAATAGCGTGCAGAGGATGAAAAGGCTAGCGTATAATTCTCCCGTAAAATACAGAATATTTCTGTAGGGGATACGAAGAACGGATTAAAACGCAACGTTGTCTATAAATATGTAATTAACATGCGTTTCATTGGTATTTTGTATATACTAAAGACGGATATAATTTTCGGGATTAAAGCTGGTCGCCGACGGGTTAATAAATACGTCGCACGGAAGTTAGATCGATACAGTTACACTGGTTTTCGGTTTGAATGCTGGCAGCAGGATGCAGCTAGAGCGGAGGGAAAGAAGAAAGGATGGTTCGGTTGGTGGGGACAGGGCGCGAAGAGAGGCTGTAGGCTATTAAGACGTTCGCGCCGAGATAAAAGAAAGCTGTTGAACCAGGAGAAACAAGAAGAACAGGACGAGGAAGACGGCTACGACCCGAAGAATCGGAAGAGGGAAGAAGAAGAAGAGGAAGAAGAGAAGACCACGAATAGAAACAAGACGACGACGACGACGACGACGACGAAGAAGAAGAAGGAGAAGAAGAAGAAGAAAGGACAAGAGAAGAAACTCGAGACAGTCTGTAGGATGAGAATGAGAATGAGACTGTGGATAAAAGCGGTATAGAAAGATGTCTGCGTGGACGAGGAGGAATAGAGAAGAAGAGAAAGGATCGGACCAGAGGGAGAAGAGTGAGAAATATTCGAGAGGCAGAAGATACGAGTGAAAGGTGAAGAACGAAGGCGAGGCGGAGACTGGAAGGGGGAAGGCGTTAAGGAGGAGAGAAAGAGACTCGAAGCGAAAAGAAGCCACCATTAAAATGAAAAATGACATTCTCGCTGACATCCCCGCGGCGATCTCACTTGCTCCACTCGGTAGTTACATACCTTACCCCTCTGGGCAAGCAAACAGCCTCCCTACTTGGAATTATTGGTGATTTTTTAAATCTGTTAAACAGGCCTCTCGACCGCAGTCAGCCCAGGGGTTCCCCTTTCTCCGAGACCTCCATCTTTCTTTCTCTCGAGGGATCCAAGCGGATTTCAGTTGCCCAAACGTTGCCGCTCTTTCCCCTCTGGCGCGCACAACCCAGGGACCATCCTCCCCGGCCTGCTTAGCACCTTGTTATTTATTTTTCAAACTTTCCACTTTTCACCCCCTTGTGCCTCTTTTATATTCGCGCTGATCCTCGGCTACGGCGCTCTTGGACCAACAACGCACGAGTAATCGAATATCGACGCTAGTTTTCGGATTATCTGCAAGCAGGAAATTTCATTTCAACGCGGACCCGAGCCACGAGTTTTGCCGAATTTCTCGAGACGATCAACATCCGACTAGCGTTTTCATCTCGATGCGAAATTTTCAACCATGCGAATTATTCGGATTTGGATGAATCGCGTCGCACAAGTATAACTCCGCGGACATCTAATTTCATGTTATCGACTCGTGCAATTCCATCTGTTCTCTCTGCCACGGCGAAATATATAAAAGCGTAGCAAATATTGGATGGGCAACCGAGTGATCGCAGATTTTTTCATTAAGTGGATAATGAGAAAACCCATAATCGCTTAGTTGCCAACCCAATGGGCGTATTAATTGAAACGTTAGATGTTTGTCGCGCTTATGAGAAATTTAACGAAACGTAAAATACGCGTATCACGGAGAATGAAAATATCGGCATGGAAGGTACTCTTTTGGTATATTTTGGTAATAACGTAGGATACGTGAAAGAGATCTTCGATTCGATTTTTCATAGCGTGTATCAATTTTGAAAAGACTGAGAACGGTGGCGTTTTGATTGGCCGACCGTGACATTATTTGGGACATGGACGAGCCACTCGATCATCCGTAGAACCCTTCATTTGCATCGATCGACACGTACGACCGCAGACTATAATTTCTCGCAAGTTCCACCAGTTACAAGGACTCCGTTGTTCGAACACATGGGACCGGTTAGACGAAAAAAGCACGCGCATCTCTCGATATCCATTCGTGTCAGTGGGGTGAGCACAATGGCAGATCGTACGAAAAGTCTGATTTATCACTGGCATCGCCCCGGGGATATTTGTATTGGGAGACGTAACGAAATGCGACATAATAGCTCGCAGTAGAACCCCGATGCATTGTAAGCCTTCTAATAGCGTGACACGACCGCTGACATGCTGGAACAGGCCGTTCTATCAGGGGAACTGTTTGATTTACCACTAGTTTCGCGATATAGCGGCTCCATTCTGCTAAACCATCTTACGCGTTTTTTTTTCCTTTATCACGGTTACGTTTCTATCTTTCGTCGTCTACCTTCCACCGACGTCGATTTTAAACGTTGAATCGTCCTTAGTAATCTTATTCGATCTGCAGCAGAAACTGGCAAATTTTGTTTGTCATACATTATTGGCTTGGCAACTAAGCGACTGCGGGTTTTGTCATTAGGCGGCGATGGCAAAATCCGCAACCACTTAGTTGCCAACCCAATAGTACGACAAACGATCATTCGAGTCAAGCAATCTTTCTCTCGGTAGAAAAATATCTAACAAAATATCTCCTCTTTGCTTATCTCTTGTCATCTCTCATTTTTCAATCGACCATGCTAATTCAAGAACTGTAAGCGAGGAGAGAAAACAACAGAACTATACCGATCACAATGTGTTTTTATCACAAGTGTAATACGTAATTTGCCTTAACGAAACTTAATACCTTTGATTATTACAGCGATTATTACCGAGATTATGAAAGAAGATCGTGTTGTAGCATTATTCGACTCTGATTATCTCACAAGTACATGCCGTTTCTACGCTTACGCTCTTTTACTGCCCCACTGCAGAGGGAAAAAAAATAAACGACGACATAAATCGAACATAAGAATATAAGAATCGTTTTCACGGAGATTAGCAAACGATGGAAAAAGAAGTATCTTGTAGCAAGGTCTGGTAAGAGGGTTGGGCATTCTGCGGATTACAACGTAGATCGTGCAGCGTATGTAAATAAAAGGAAATAACAGGATAATGGAAGATCTTGAGTGGACAGAGGATAAATTCCACCGCAATACATGTATCATTCTTATCTTGTCTACACGCTAAAAATTATAAGGTGTAGCTTAAACCATACGTTATATACAAGACTATATATGTCCGAAACGGGAATGAGATAAAAATATGTATCACGAATATTCCAAAAATTTCTATCAATACCTAAGAACACTGAATCGATTGCTTCGACCGAGTTAGAAGAATCAAAGGACAATCCTTTAAACGTAAAAAAAAAAAAAACGACCCCTTGACAATCTTACGAAACGGCGAACAAATCGAGAAGTGGCAAGAAATCTTGTAATTTCAACTCTTTACAAAGAGCAAAAATCGACCGGTAAAATGTAACGTACATCGCGAATAAAATAAAATTTATAGTACGATCTAACACGTTTGACCATTCTCTTCAGTCACATACAAGTCACATACATCCAGTTACGTACAATCGTTTCGAACAATCCCTGAAAATTGTTTCAATCGATGATAATCGATGGAGAATAATAAAAAAAAAAAAAAAAAAAAAGGGAAGGATAGCCAAGAGTGGAATTCTATTTGAAGAACATTTTCCAACGATTTGCCGAGTATCATGGGAAACATAAGAGCGGAGCGAGAGGGGTGGCAGAGGGAGAAGCGCGAGCTGCAAACTGGGGAACCGAGAGGGAGCGTTACATCGTGGAGTGAATGTCATTTATACCGAGCGATGCGGTACACATTGTTAGCCGCGATGACGGCACCACCATCCCTGTCAGCCATTGTATATTTTTTGGATCGCGATTTAGCTGTGATGTACGGCTGCGGCTTTGCGCGTTATACTAGTCATATACGGCCGTCCATCAGGTATCGCGCTATTACGCGTACGCGATGCCACTTATCCGAAAAACGCATCGCCGGGCTTCTTTCGGCTCTCGACGCGCTAATGCGGAAAAATCGTGTCAGCCAACATCAAAGAAATTTACGGGCTGTCGTTCCTTCTTTTCTCATTCTTCCGGTTTTTATCAACGGGGATCAACGCAACAAATAAATTTATATTTCCAAAGGCAATTTCTATGTAATTCCGTGGAACAAGAGTTTAGCTAAATCTTCTAAATGCATTTCCTCTGTTTATTTTTCGCCCACTTATCGTTCGATCGTTAGGTTGTCTGAAAAGTGTCTTTCTTTTACCTAATCTGTCGAACTAATCTTGCGATCTTTATTTTCATAGTACGAGATGGATCGTTCGATAAGTTAATATTTGTGCGTCCGTTATTTCCTTATAAAACGAAAGAAGCTTTCCGAATAGACCTGATAGATTCGAATCGTAACTTCGCATCGAGCGTTGCAGTACGTATCTTCACGGAAAACGATATTCGTTGACAATTCGTCACCGTGAACATTTGCCCCGATCGAACGTGTCCTAGACCATTTCTAATCTTTAATCGAACGCTTTACATTGCTTCGAGAATTCGTAATTCCCTTTGTCGGCTGTAGCACACATCGCTATTTTAAATATTTTCTACGATTATTTCTCTGCATATTTTGCATCCATATCGCGTGTAAGCAGAAAATCTAAAGCAATCCGCCGTTTGTCGCGTTTCAGACGTGCAGGGACGTATCTATCAACGTATCTATCTATATATCTGCAGTATCGTGAACAAATGGCTTAAGAAATATCGGCTGAATTATAAAGGATGTCGCGAGAAAGCCCAAATGCCGACAGGCCCATCGACGTATCGTCGGTCCTTCAGTCGAATGGTTACGCGGAGAAAAGGCCTGCGCGAACACGTACGTGGCGGGATTATGAGAAAAGACAAAGAGATGCTTAAGGGAGAAAGACGAATTAACAGGCAGTGCGAGTCGAGAAATCATGGAGTTTTGTCAGCGTCGTCGAGGAGCGTGGTCCGCGTGAAAGAGAGCGTTGGAACCGTTCTGACGACACTTGTAAATTAACTATCTAATTGTCTTCGTTATAGCGCATTGCTGTATTTAGTTCACGTTAAACAATCATCGTTTCCTGTTTAAACCATTTTAAATAAATAACAAATAAAATTGTACGTATGAAAGAGAAAATTTCTGGATCGTAGGAGCGAGGGTGGTGCAAGTGCGACAAGACGGTCGCGAGCAGCTAGTAAGCCTCCTTAAGTCCGTAACTCTAGCGTGATTTGTGTCCTCTCTTGGCCTCTGTCCCTTTCCGTTTCTGCCACAGCTTGCTCTGCTCTGACTATACTATACTCTACATACTATAGCATAGTATACTACACTATACGTAGCCAGCTCGTCTCTGCTGGCAGCCTACCGAGCAATTAACAAGTCCCCCTCGAGGACTAATCCCGCTAATCCCTTGACTGATGCCCCCCTCTCTCGTGCTACCTCTCCTTCCTTCACCTTCTCCATGACCCGCTACGTCCGGGACGCTGGCTACCAGCATCTCCTACGTTCAAAGGATCCCTCCGACGTCCAACGTCCGATACAGCATTCTCAAAGATAGCCACGGATCTTGGCCACGACACTTAATCCTCGTTAACCTTCGTACGGTCCTTGCCCGATTTTCCGCCGAATCGTATTTTTCTATCGTTGGAAAATTAACGAACCCCGTGTATCCCATTAGGCACACAGATTCCACTTACTTGGGAATTCAATTCTAGTCTTGGGGGATAATTCATCGTCTCTCGTAATAATCTTTTTATTTTCTAGCGAAGTTAACACGGAACTATTGGCTGGCCAACTAAGTGATTGCGGACTTTGTCATCGGGTGGTATTGACAAAATCCGCAATCATTTAGTTGCCGACGCAATATACGAGAAGCTTCAAACTGGCTGTATATTTTTCGGATAAACGTGTTGCAAAGGAGGAGGTTGCAAAGAAGAGAAGTAATAGACGCACAATATCTTCTGTTTTATGTTATTTTGTCCAATTACGTACGATCGATTTTGTTCCGTCCAGATAAACATCGCGACGTTTCACACACTTGGTTTTTCCCGTTTGTACGAAGGTGCACCGTCGTAGAAAACACGATCGCGAAAGAAAGATATTTTTCGAACAACCTAACACGCATAGCTATCGAATTTACGCGGTATTTTTCGTATAGCCTTGAGAAAGACAGTGTTAGGACAGTGTTTTCTTTTTCAATCCGAGTTGTATTTTTGCTTTCGCGAAGCAAAATTCATACCTGTCTATACAAAGAAGATAAATTTGGGATAAATGAGAAATATCTTCGAAAAGGATAAAGTACGAGACGAATGTGAATGGTTTATCGAGTAATTTTTGTTCAAAATCGCGTAAAATCGTATATTTAGTACGATACGGTTCTTTATCCGACAGTTTCCACAGTCCTCAGTTTCTTGCGGCTGTTCTACGTTTAACGATGCCGCGTATCCCCTTCCGTTTTTGATTGGAGATTGTTGGTTTGCGCTCGATTTCACCAGCTTTTTGCTTGTATCATATTGTATCCAGGGTTATTTGATACGTAGCCTGATTGAATTTCGTTTTCTATTAAATCGAGCTGTAGTGAAATATCGTTGTGCATTCTAGTCGCTACGAATATTTTGATATTATACGAATTTATTTGTCATACGCTATTCTTCCATTTTGAAAGTGTAGAGATATATTTGCATAGTTAAAGGGTCGCATTAAAATTCAAACTTTTGTGCAACCTATATCAGCAAATGGATAATAAGTAACGTTCCATCATTTTCTTTTCCTATTTTTTTTTTTTTTTTTTTTAAATAATAAGAGAACGATACTTTGATCGTACGTTTGTTATTACTTTAAAAGCATTGATTCTCCTTTTCAAGCGGAAACAAAATATACAGACAAATGTCGATATTTATAGTTGCGTTATATCGCAGTTTAGCGCGTTTATGCTGGTATTTGATAAAAGAAAAAGAAAATAGGTAAAACTGCCCTTGTTCGGGAAAAGGAACGATCGTGTTTTTGGCTCAGTCATCCTGGACACTCATCATCCTATATTAATATCCTTCCACTATGAAACCATTTACAATCTACCCTTAGGGAGCAGGATTATAAGAACGGCCTTAGAAAAATCACTTATCGGCTATGGCTGGGGTTCGCCAGATTTACCAGCATTCGAGAGGTGACTGTTAATAGCAAAATTAACGTTTCCCTCTACCAGCTTTTCTATCTTTCTCCCTTCTCATATCTTCCTTTTTACTGTACAATCGAATCGTTCTATTAGGTTGTTCGAAAAGTTTCTTTCGTTTTATGAGGAAATAACAGACGCACAAGGTTTTCTGTTTTACACTGTTTCGTCCAATTACCTACGATTTTGTTCTGTCGAGATAAACACCGTGACGTTTCACACACTCGGTTTCACGTTTGCGCGAAGGTGCATTGTTGCAAGAAACGCGTTTGCGAAAGAAAGACACTTTCCGGACAACCGAAACGTACGAACGTTCAGCGTGACACCCGAGCAAATTTTACAAAATGTCACACTTTCTCCCCGTTCTTTGTCGAACCTCTACACGACAGAATTATTTTGTTACGAGACAAGTTACGGGTTACGATTAATTAAATTATCTTTCTTAGCTCGTCGGGGTAAATTTCAAACGAATCTAAATTCCTTTAAATGAAATTCCTACTGCAGACTCTGAGAGTAAAATCGTACGCGTTAACACTTTGACCGCCACGCCGAAATCGCACGCTTCGCTGAGGACGCCACGCGAGTGTTTTTATTATTCAAAGCATACAATGGCAAAATAATAATAAATCGACGACGCAAGACAACGTTCTTCCCCGATCGACCGTTTATCTTGTCTTATCTATTACGACAAGGCTCCGCTTGTTTCAACATTTTATTTTATCAAACCATTCGCGTTCGTTTTCTCGCAGCAAGCAAAACGTGCAGAATATATCGTTGAAACGCGTCAAAGATACTTGCTCGTTCTACGTATAATAGCAAGGTATGTGCATGCTTCTAACTTCAATCGTACGATTATAAAGCAGCAATTACGATTATTTTCTAAGCTGTGTTTGTAATAATATTCGTAGATTACCCGCAAACATATGGACGCAAGATTCGTTCTCATTTTTTTCACCGATCTTCTAATAAAAATGTCTAATCGCTCAATCGGCCTTATTTCAAAGTATCTTCCATTTATCGGTTGTATTCAAAATACCCTAACTGTCAATTCTCATTGAATTTTTACGATTGTAAAAAGTTCAATCGCTCCGGTCGCCAATAACCAACGCGGCAGTTAAAGTGTTAACGTACGGATATTCGTATTAAAACAAATAAATTGTACTTTTATTTTTCAGACGTTCACAGTTATCGAATTTTTCTGTAATATATAGTACAGTGGAAATCCTGTGTTCCTTCCGTGAAAATCATCGCATGGTTCTAACGTCGATTGATATTTCCGAGATATTTGAGCTGATCAATGGACGTGAAACTTGCGTCACACTCTGTACACGTTTTTCGTTTATTACACGACCAATTAGCTGAAAGATATGGAAGAATTTCGAAAGTAAGATCGCTTCGCGAATGCGAAAATTGTGTATTAACCCTTTGCACTGCTACGTCGAGCGTGACTCGACATCAGTTTTTATCTCAGCAGTTCCTTTGTCGAGTCCCACGCAGTGCACCGTTAGGTGCAAGATTTATTCTCATTTTTGTCATCGATCTTCCAATAAAAACGTTTAATCGCTCAACGGGGTACTTTCTATTTCAAAGTGTCTTCCATTTATCGGTTGTATTCAAAATACCCTAACTGTCAATTTTCGTTCAATTTTTACGATTGTAAGAAGTTCAAGCGCTTCGGTCGCCAATGACCATCGTGGCAGTCAAAGTGTTAATGGGAAAACAACGTAGTCTGTCATGGTTTGTTTAATTTAATTGTCTGCTCCTTGAAAGCAGGATACCGCCACAGTAGGATTCAATTTACCACATTGCTGTTGGTAATAATTATTTAATATAATTTGAAATAATAGATAATAAGAATAGACACCTGCACTGATCGCTTACTAGATAAATGAAAACGCCGATGTGAAAAAGTAAATTGAAGGAAAAGAGGGAATAAGTGGAAACGTTTGACGATAGATATTTTTCGAAAATATCTCAGATTTCTCACCATCCGATGTTTCCTTACTGTTACGCTTCCGTCTATCGTCGCTTGCTGCTTGTTCGTTCCTGTTCTCTGGTGTACGCGATAAATGAAAAATAATTGGAAATTAACACGGGCATTGAATTTTGCAAAGTACGCGACTATTGAACTGCTGTACGTATTATTATGCAAAATTAGCAGCGCGAAGAAGGAACCTTGCAGCTAAGATAGCAGTCTTAACAAAACTGAGCGAGTCGAAGGACCAAGCGTTTTCAGAAGCGAAAGCTTTATAATGTCTGGTGAAAACCAGCGTGTCAGTTACTTTATAATTGCACAAAGGAATTAGCATCTCGCGTTAAAGGAATTAATCGTCTTGCATTGTAGGGCGAAAAAAGCGTTCCATCGGTTATTCCGGCGACATTGTTTCGTAGACGTACGAATGATAAATGAGAGCTGAAGCGTGCTGATGCATATATTTCATATCTTGTTGCCTTTAATATGTCAACAGATTACGCAGAAAATACAAGAAGGATCGCTTTTTCAAAAATATCATTCGTCTCCTCCGGCGATATTTATTACATCCACGTTACGATCTCTGCTTTTTCTTTTTCTTATTAATCAACGATACGACCGTGTAGGTTGTGTTTATCTTCCGCTAATTCATTCGTCCCGTATCCATCGTTCGTTTACGTTTGATAGCGATCGAAGTAACAACAATCGAGAAGATCTTACTGTCAGCTTAATATTGGCTTGGCAACTAAGTGATTGCGGATTTTGTCATTACATGATATTGACAAAATCCGCAATCACTTAGTTGCCAACTCAATACGACAGATATTGGCAAGAAAAACACAGGACGGTTCATAAGTCACGATAAAAATTGCATCGGACTTAAAATAAGACGAGAATCGAAAATAACAAAATTACATCGGACATCTCGTTTTCAAAGAAAATCGATCTTCAAAACCTGACAAGTCCAAGCGAATTTGTCTAATTTCCAGCTATGCAACTAGATGATCGACAGAAATCGTTTCCGTCAATTGTGTCGCTATTGTAATTGCATTAACGCAACATACGCGTCAGAAACAGTAAACGTGTCAATTGTATCGACCCAATTTCACGAAAAAAAAAAAAAAAAAAAAAAAAAAGAAAAGGACGCAGTAGTAAATCATCTTAAAGGCAATCGGCTGAAAGCAATAACGATGATTTACAGTAAACGACTAGGTGTCTACAGGCAGGCTCTGTCACGATAGAAGAATCTGGCCACACGAAGGTGAGTGGATTTCGTGCAAGTTCTCCACAGCCAGAGGTGGCAAGTTCGCAGCCAAGTTATATACGCCTCGTATTGTTCCCTTTGACGAATATAAACGTCAGTGATCGTGGATTTATAGTCTGTGGCCTGACCTAAGCGCGCAGCCTCGCCTAATCGCTCTTTATCTTCTCGGTAATGTCTCTATTAAGCTTGAACAGTTCGATGGAAAACTTTGCTCGATCGATCAAGCGATTCTTTGCTAATCAAGCGATTAAAACGCTCGAAGAGCAATCGTGAAAAGAAATAAATCGAATTCGCAGTTAATTTTTCAAAATCGTACGGGTCAGCTTCCTAAAATAGAATCGATCGATCTGTTTCCTAAGAATTGAAAATCAATTCTCTGGCCGAGTAATAATTTTTCGAAAGGCTGAATCATTCGCTTCGTTAACAAAATCCACGCCAGTCCTTTCAAATTGCTATTCCATTCTATTTCTTTCTATTTCTTTTTCCACGATATGACGTGGTATTCATCGTGTCGGGCAATTTATGATGGCAATTGAGCGTGCACGCGTGAAAGAGTTCCTACGGTTACGAAGAGCAGGCATTTCCTGTCTATCGAATGGCACCGGCACCATAAACTGGGCCTCAATGGGCATAGCAAACGGAGTCTAATAAAAGCGATAAAAGCAGAAAACCGAAGGAATCTTCCGAGACGACTTTGGAAAAGGAAGACGCATCCCTGTGGCTTGACGAGCGGTGAAAGAGCTGCACGCTGATCGCAGTCAACGTACAATAAGCCAAACACCGATCTCCATGTCGATCTCGATCTCCATCAACATCTCTCTTCCTCCACGAACTTTTCAATTCCTCGGAACTTTATTACCTTGCCGAGGCAACGTTTCTACCGGTAACTCGATTTAGTGACACTTAAAAGAGACGTTCCTCGCCACAACTAAGTATCCAGATGAACGTCTAACGTCAGCGATGGGACCGATCGATGCCAATGCACGTGTTCCGAGCAAATCGCTACGAATTTTTACGAGTTTTTAAAAAATCGTTTAAAAGCGTTCGACAATATTTTTACTTGGTTCGAGAGATACCCATTGGTTTCTCTTCGTGTTTATTCTTATAATATATTTTCCAACATACTATTACCACTATTATTTATTCTTATACATTAGGTTGTCCGAAAAGTTTCTTTCGTTTTATAATAGCCGCACAATGTTCTTTGTTTTATACGAGTTTATTGAATTGCGCACGATAATAATAGAAATAGAACGAAACGGATGATATCTAATTGAATAAAATAATATAAAAGAGGAATTCTCGTTCGTCTATTATCACCTTGTCAAACGAAAGAAACTTTTCGGACAAGCAATATACGTTACACATCCTCCGACCTCGCCTACTATTTATTATCGAATAATCAATTGAATCTAAAACGTCAATTCGAATTAAAGCTATTAATTCAATTACATTCTGACTGCTTCGAGTGTATTTCCACAAGCATCGAGAAAATCTAAGCGAATCTGTCGATTATGAAAATGTCTCAAATCACTCTACGTTTGCTTATTATTAACTACCGACAGCTAACACGAAGCTATTTCTACCAAAACCATGAAAATGACTGGTTTTTGAAAAATACCTAACAATAGAATATTTTTATTTTATTGTTTTATTGCTTAAAATTGCTTAAAAAAAGCAATTCCATTTTATGTAGTACGTTTTTCGTATTATTAATCCATCAGAGGCTTGACGCGTTTATAAAATTGTAGGACCGGTCATTTTCACTGCTGTGGTATTGCCAGTGTCAGCGTCCAGCGATCTAGCGATCGATCCGGGATTTTCCTGATAAGCGATATCATCGTATCGAACGATAGGCGGTAAAAATTTGAAAAACGTGTGAGAAGTTGCAGAAAACGAGGTTCCTTTTACGCTCTGACAAGTACCAGTCATTTTGACTAATATTGGTACAGTTAGAATCCATAAAAAACAAAATAAAATTCATCGTATTGTTCTTCTAGTTATCGTTGCGAGAGTCGTTACATCATTGTGGGAAAAAAATATAACGCGAAGTAGGAATTTGATAATAAAATTGTAAAACCAGTCGATTTGACTGATGCGGTAATTCTAGCGTCAAATTCACGTAGGTAGAGTTAAGGTTGCGTGTGAAAAAAATGTACAATTAACGAATAATAATAGGAAGAAAAAGAGGAAATTCTTTGGGATAATATTCGAGAGAATGTTGATCCCATCGCTAAGAAAACCTGTTCTCTTTTAACTTGCTGGAGTGAAACGAAGAGGCGAGGATTTCATTTACAAAAGCGAGATCCATCTGCCATCAGGCTGCTGATGATAGCGGTAAAGGTCTAATAAAGCGATACAACAGGGAAACGTTTAGAAACATTTGGTCGACCGAGTTACCATTCGTTCGCATAAGTCCGAGGAAACCCTGGAACGAGCAATATAGAAATAGTCTTCTTACACCGTACACCTTTTTCATTTTATAGCCTTGCCTACGCGAACATCTTTAAACGACTTAGCCGCTTCAACGAATGTTGCACTCAGAGAAAAAGAAAGACAAAAGAAAAAAAAAAAAGAAAAAAGAGAAAGAAGAAGCAAACAGAAAATAACTAAAAGTATATATATATATATAGAATGTTCGTTTTATTCGAGATCCGTCTATCTTTTCCGTCTCGCATTTCTTCCATTTATATTAGCCGCAATAAATAAAATGTGGCTGTTGATGCACTTACGGGAAGTAGAAAATAAATTCAATAAAAGCAGCAATACACAAGAATACGAATAAAGCTATGCTCTTAAGTCGTTCGATTGACGTAATAAAATGATCGCTCGATAGCATATTCAATTTTAAAATAGCTACAAACGAAGCATAGGAAATATTGGCTTGGCAACCAAGTGATTGCGGGTTTTGTCAATACCGCCTATTGACAAAATCCGCAATTACTTAGTTGCCAAGCCAATATGATTTAACACGTTCTTCATCCTCGCTCTTCAAATCCTATCATACTAATTTCACCATTATGCACTGTCAATCAGTGCTACTACAAATTAGTCCATCTCTATTAAAAACCATATCTATTAATGTATCTCTTAAATTGATCGATTGACGCAATTACTAGAGGATACAAAACCTATCTATCGTTTGCATGCATCTCTTAAATCGATCTATTGATCAATTATCGTAGAATGCTGACAAAACAGCGTTAATTCGATATCGGGAGATACGAACGAAAGAAAGGTAAACGGAGGAATTTGCGACCGGCTATCTTTCATCTCTCATCGTCGTTATCGAAGCAAAACGACACCTATACGGGCAACACCGGCGTTGCAGAATAGGGTGACCGTAGTGAATCGGTAGCAGATGGTCAATATCGACGTTAGCAAATTGTAAATTAACGGGACATCAGTCGACCCTTGTCGACACCGGTGACAGGCTCACGATCAAGTTTGCCAATAAGAGACGACGTCAACTCTACGTCCTCCAGTATCCACTTTTTGTCGGCTGCCAACGTTTTCCAGAAAAGTGCAACGGGACTTGTTGACGCGCCAACTTGCCACCGCGAAATAATCAAGAAACTTTCGGCGCTGTAACGTAACGGAGGATCATTCGGCGATGAAAGAAACGAGATAGCGACGAGGACAAAGCCTTTGTGCAGGATTTCTCTCTCTTTTTTTTTTTTTTTTTTTTTTTTGGACGATACAGAATGAATTTTATGAATTCGAAATGTCAAATCGAGGCTTCTGCAGCGCCAACTTTGATGCTCACGCGACGATTTTATTTTCGCGTTTATTGGTTGGCAACTATGCGATTGCGGACTTTGTCATTAGGTGATATTGACAAAATCCGCAATCATTTAGTTGCCAAGGGAATATTTAGTTAACTTTCGTGATCTTTATGAAAATCACTTCAACGCGTATTCTCAGCGAGCCTCCTCGGATGACGTTATTTTAAGAATCAACTAGAACTCGCTAGTTTCGTTTGTATCTTTTATTTGTGCAAGTGGCGATAGGATTGAATTTTGCATGAACGGAATTTGCATTTCAACGAGATACGTATCGGTTGGAAATTATCGTAGAACGATGCGCAACGATTGGTATCGAGGTAAAACGATGAATACGATATAATAATACATCAATTATCGTTGTAAAATGTAAGAGAGGGTGATTCAGAGGGGCCGAAGAGGACTCGAGTCGAGGACTACACATCTCTGATGAGAGAGCGTTCAATATACTGATAGGAATGTGCATACAAACAGCGCTTTAATCGAATCATCGATTGTTGCGTTTCGTTTGGATTTCACGTGCGATTATGTTGAAAATGCTGTTGCATATTCTTGGAGAATATTCTTGTGGAAAATTCTAACGAAACTATACGTCGTTTCATCGTGCATACAATATGCATACAAACAGCGCTTTAAAAGAATCATCGATTGTTGCGTTTCGTTTGAATTTCACGTGCGATTATGTTGAAAATGCTGTTGCATATTCTTAGAGAATATTCTTGTTGAAAATTCTTGTTGAAAATTTTAACGAAACTATACGTCGTTTCATCGTGCATACAATGTGCATACAAACAGCGCTTTAAAAGAATCACCGATTGATGTGTTTCTTTTGAATTTCACGTGCGATTATGTTGAAAATGCTGTTGCATATTCTTGAAGAATATTTTTGTTGAAAATTCTAACGAAACTATACGTCGTTTCATCGTGCATACAATGTGCATACAAATAGCGCTTTAGAAGAATCATCGATTGTTGCGTTTCGTTTGAATTTCACGTGCGATTATGTTGAAAATGCTGTTGCAAATTCTTGGAGAATATTCTTGTTGAAAATTCTAAGAAAACTATACGTCGTTTCATCGTGCATACAATGTGCATACAAACAGCGCTTTAAAAGAATCATCTATTGTTGCGTTTCGTTTGAATTTCACGTGCGATTATGTTGAAAATGCTGTTGCATATTCTTGGAGAATATTCTTGTTGAAAATTCTAAGAAAACTATACGTCGTTTCATCGTGCATACAATATGCATAGAAACAGCGCTTTAGAAGAATCATCGATTGTTGCGTTTCGTTTGGATTTCACGTGCGATTATGTTGAAAATGCTGTTGCAAATTCTTGGAGAATGTTCTTGTTGAAAATTCTAAGAAAACTATACGTCGTTTCATCGTGCATACAATGTGCATAGAAACAGCGCTTTAGAAGAATCATCGATTGTTGCGTTTCGTTTGGATTTCACGTGCGATTATGTTGAAAATGCTGTTGCATATTCTTGAAGAATATTCTTGTGGAAAATTCTAACGAAACTATACGTCGTTTCATCGTGCATACAATGTGCATACAAACAGCGCTTTAAAAGAATCACCGATTGATGCGTTTCTTTTGAATTTCACGTACGATTATGCTGAAAATGCTGTTGCATATTCTTGGAGAATATTCTTGTTGAAAATTCCAACGAACGAAAAACACCACGAAACTATACGTCGTTTCATCGTAATAACAAGCTACCTGCTATATAGTTGCTCGTTGCAACGATAGATAAATTTCATAGAAAGTTTGCCTTTCAACATGCCAGATAATTCCAACGATATCGATAATATCCAATTATTTATATTCATTTCGATGCACAAGTATTTAACGAGCAATCTTTTCTCGTAATAATCTTTATATCCAATAGGTGCTCGTTTCAGCGATGAATAAATTTCATAGAAAGTTTGCGCCTTTCCACGTAGCAAATAATTTTAACGATATTAATAATATCCAATTACTTATATTCATTCGAATCCGCGAGTATTTAACGACCAATCTTTTATTATAATAATCTTTTTATCGTACAGTTGTTCCTTGCAATGATAGATAAATTTCATAGAAAGTTTGCCTTTCAATATAGCAAATAATTCAAATAATATCAACAGCATCCAATTATTTATATTCGCCCTAATTTACACCCATCGAACCAGCAATTTTTCTTCGCCATAATCTTTCTATCGTATAGTTCGTCGTTACGGTGATTCGATGGATAAATTTCATAGAAAAACGTCTTGCAAAGACATTGCAAATATAGCACAATAAACGTATAAACAATTTAAGCAACAAATAATGAAAATGTTTGGTCGCGAACAGAATGGAAATGCGCATACCCGTACAGCATATGGTGTTGGCCGACCTCTCCACCATAACAGCTTCTCCAGCTCGTCGTTTCATCCCCGCTCCTGCCCTCTCACACCATCCACCTTCGTCCCCTTTCGCGTCTGTACACCGATAACCCCTGATAATAACCGACTACTACGCAAACCTCGACACAACTACCTTTGCAAACCGAGCGCGCATTCTTTCGCCTTTTTTTAATATTTCGCCGCGTAACAATCGGTCGAGGACCGACGATAAAAAATAAAAGAAAAAGTAATAAAATATAAAAGGGGGTAAAAGACAGAAAGAAAAGATAAAAAGAAAGCAATACGCGCGAGATTATTAAAACGAATTGATTGGAGAATGATATTTGATACGTGCATTCGCGCTTCTGTTGGCTTTAGGCTAAAATATTCAAAGAAATCTGAAGAATTCCTTTTCAGATACCGAAAAGTACCGCGTCTCTTCCGATACTTTTGCAAGGCACACGCGACGCGACGAAACTTGAATTTCAAAAGCAAATGCGTCTATCGCCAAGCTAGTTAATAATTTGCAAATTGCGATAATACGGACGCGTAAGATGGAGCAACGTAAATATTCATCGACTGTAAACTAGTAAATTAGTCTCTTTCTAAATCACCGATCTCCTCTTTTCTGTTTCTCATTTGTGTCAGGTTGTCCGAAAAGTTTCTTTTATATGGAAATAATAGACGCACAACGTTTTTTGTTTTATATTAGTTTATCGAATTATACACGAACGTAATAATTCAATAAGATAATAAAAAACAGAAATTATTGTTATCACTTTACAAAACGAAAGAAACTTTTCGGACAACCTAATCGCAATCTATCAATCTGCGCATAAAGTATCGTTATTTTACATTAAATTATTCACGAATACGTATCGACGCGTGTTATTGCAACACACGAACGATTTAAATTACGCGTTGCCCTAACCCAGTCTTCGCGAAGTCTCCTATCGTTCCGCTATTTTCCCTCTGCTAAACGAACTCTTTCATTAATCAGAAATCATCGAACCAATCGGTTCTACTTAATCGTGATCGAGCCGTGCGAACCTAGAAAGCAGGTTAAGTCCGTAAAGGTAATGGAGAGATGAAGAGGGTGTCGGTTGAAGGTGAAGAAGAGAAGAGGGAAGTTGGTCGATTTAGAGAAGATCCTGGGGCCAGCGATGAAACCGCCAAGAGGTGCTCAGCAACAAATCGACCGCGTCCAGAGCACAGAGAGTGAGAGAGAGAGAGAGAGAGAGAGAGAGAGAGAAGGAGCAAAGGAGAGGAGGTTTACGATATATCCAGAGGCCACTTTTTCTCCGTCCTCTCGGTTCTGCCGGTTGAAAAGAAGGCAAGAGAGAAACGCCGTATATCCATGCTTTTGCACCGACGCAAAAGGGGAAGAAGAGTGGAGGATAAAAAGGTGAAACAAAAAGCCGATTATGTAACCCGGGGGATGAAATACGGGGTTGGCACGGGGGCGGAGTGTCGGCCCAGACACAATAGGGTAATTTTCACGCGAGATTTGGGAGGCGATTTCGCGAGAGAAGGAGCGTGTCGACGGGCATCTTCCACCAGCCTCTTTCTATCCTTCTTCGTGTCTTTGCTTTCTTTCGATAAGGCGTCTCTGTTGCGCTCGCGCGTCCGTGTTTTCCCTTGCTCGGTCGGTTTCTCGCAACCCTCCGGACCCAGGGCCGTGAGATACGGCCGTCAGAGCTATTTCAATGTACCGACGCGTTTGTTATTTCCTACCAGTTTGTTATTCAGAAGCGGCAAGACGAGTCTCCAGGACAAATAGCCCTCCCTCCTTCTCCCACCCTCCATCTTTCCTATGCCAAAATATTTCCTACGAATAACGTAAGCTCCGTCGCTTTCTCCTTTCTATCGCCTCGCCGTGCTTTCCCGATCAAAAATATTTCAAACGTCTCGTTTCGGTTTCATTTCCTAGCGAAGCTGTTGCGACCGTGCTTGATCGCGCGTCGACGTCGCACCTGGCTTCGCGTACGTCGCGACATCCTCCAACACTTCCCGACGATGATTTCGATTTTTATAAATAATTTCAGGAAAACTGAACCTACAATTTGTTTCATTATAAGCAGCGCTTCTATCCCTCGCGTGTCTCAATTTCCCAATTTCTGTGAACCTCGGTGAAAATTGTACGACGCTGAGTCGTTAGAAACTCTGTTAACAAATGACGATAAGAGATCGAAACGCGAAGGACAAAATGAATTGTTCGAGTTGCGCCGCTCTTTATCGCGCGCAGAGTAGATGGAAGTAGAAAGTTCGTTAAACAAGAATGATAAAAATAAATGAAACTTTTTGTCGTCACGGGAGTCTCCTAGTGGAACGAACGACGAACGTCGTTTTATTAAAAACTACCACATTTTTCTATATTCGTAACCCGTTAATAACATTTGAAACACAGCGCGTATAAATAAAGTCTGTCGTGCATATCCACGTAGAAACTTTGTCCCGGTTAAATGCATCTGTTCCGCTAAACGTGATAATTCGTTGCTAATTGCAACTTTCGTCGACATGACGAGTAACCACGTTGCCGAGTGGAAAAGTGACAAGTTCGATGGCCGCGTGAAAGGTGTTATACGTTTTCGTAAAATTGTATAAAACTTTTATACGTATGTAACGTGAAGCGGTTTCGTGTCGATAACCTTTAAGATATACGATCTCATAAAACCGGATTTCTTTGCGAATACAATTTCGCGCGTGGCTATTGCATCGAAAGGTATGTTCCCTTCTTTTTCCATGCTGTTCTCACCCCAAAAGCATATCCACCTACTTACGAGTGCGTGTCGCCAGTATAAAGATAAAATCGCCGATGAAAACACTGCGATATCGTACTACTTGGTCGACTAATAGTTCGAGATACACGAGATCACTTACCTGCAACAGAGAAGAGAAATGTATTATTAGCACGAGGAACGTAACGACATTCTAGAAATTTTAAATTCTACTGGTTTACAAAAGGTGGAGACGTAGGACGCATACACCGGGTGTTCGTGAATTAGCATTAATTTCGAACGAACGCTAACTCATATTTAGACGCGATAACGATATTTACAATAGCCGGAATTGCTATAAGGAGTCGTTACGTTTATCGAAGAAGAGGAGAAGCCTTAGTTTAGCGATCTTTTTTTACCAATTGATCCACTTCCTCTAGTTTACTTATTTCGTATTTTATTCACTTTCTTTACAATTGTTTACCTTCTTCGATATTCTACACGATAAAGCACATACTATGCGACGCGACGATGAAATTCGACGGATCTTGTAACGAAACGGTTAGAAAATTAAAGCACCGAGCAAGCTCTTAACTTCTATGGAACGCCTTCGTGCTTATGCTCGACGGAGTACACAGCCTAATTTACAGTCACACGGGATACGTATAGGAAGCGAATCTCGGAAATCGTCGTTGATCGACCTCGTCAAATTTATTTCTCAATTTATTCAACTCGAAATCTTAGACAGTTTCCTTGCAATCGAAACTACGTAAATAATATTCAGACTTTCGTCTTCTTAGCGCGAGATTCAGCGCGAAGGAAAGTCGTGTGGATTTAAGGGGGCGGAGGGGGGGGGGGAGAGAAAAATGAAAAGAGTGGAATATCGAATGCACGCGGCAGGACGAGGAGACGCGTCCAGAGAAGAAAAGAGAAACGACCGGGAGACAGACGATGGAGAGAGAAGGAGAGGAGAGCGGAGATTTAGGCGTGTAATTGGCTCAGCTGGTGTTGACGCGATCCTATCATCAATACCTCATCAGCCGCCCCCGGGAAACCTGTATCTTCTCTCTCTCAACCTCTCCCATTCCACCCCCGTCCTAACATTTCGTTACCTACCTCCCTGGCAACTCGCATCGAGGGTGCAACGAATACCAAGTGGTTTACTGGAAAAGTAAAAACCGTGGGAAGTTGGTCACCGATCTCACAAATTTATCCGATACGTTTTAAACATACTCGATATCGTCTTAATTCTAAAGAAATCTGTTCGAATAAAACGCACCTATCGTCTATTTTACATTTCAAACTTACTTGCTACGTGTCATCTCGACCCTCGAAACGCGCGTTAGATTTCCGACAAACGTTTCCTACGATAAAACATTTCTTACTTTATTGCTATTTCGTCACGTAAACAACAGTTTACGGCAAATTAATATTTTACCAACGAGTAACTCTTTCGAACACCCTCGACGTTTACTTACTAATTAATTAATTGCGATATCATAGTATTTCCAAAGACGAAGTAAGCGAAATCGGGAAATTATTTAAACAGCTACGTTTCAGAGGGAAACGGAGAATCGCCGGAGTTTCCAACGTTCGCGTATTTTACAAAGCGAAAACTTTGAAACCGCAGGATTATTTAGACAGCTAATTGTCGGGAGGAAAAATGTGTTGCTGCGCGACGTTGAGGAGAGCACAATGCTCGGATATCGGATACGTATCCGAGGGACGTTCTGAGTATATCGAGGGACGTCATGTATGCAGCAGATTAGCCCTCGGGGTAGGCCTCTACACTTACACATGCAAATCACAGGCAATGTGTACAATTCAGGATTTATATACAAGTTCAGTACAGTCGATTGAATGACTGACAATTTCATGCCGAGTATTCTGCATCTGAATTTCACTGTTTACTCTGCATCCTACTCGCATGTTTCGCATACCCATAACTATATATTACGTTAAAGAATTCTACTTGTTTGCCAACGTTATAGCCCAATGGAATATCGCTTCGTCCTTTACATCCATTTCCTGTGACTGTAGGTTTCTTTTTCTCTCTCTCTTTTTTTTTTTTTTTTTTTAATTATTATACCAAAGTCAATCTTTGTCGCAATTTCGTACGACTTTCTATTTGCCGCGTTGGAGCCATTTTATCGTAACTATTGAGATATGTACAATTTTGTGTGCTAATTTTGGCCATGTAGTAGTGACACACGTACGTGAATACGAGCGTTCCATTGGCGGTGTGGTATGGAAGATGGCGAGACACGGAGAGTGCTGAGACGCGTGCAAATGTATATCGACGAAGATCCTGGCAATCGTTTATTAAATAAATCTCGAACCATTTTAATACAAATTCTAAGCGCAATCTTAGTATTCCTTTACTTTTATTTCGCCGATTAAGATCCACAATTCTCAACGGTAGCGATCCCTTAATTTTTGTTATCGGTCTATAAAACTTGATGTTTATTTAACGAAACCGTTTTACGATGTTTCTCATTGTTTCTTCTCGCCTTTCGTGTCTTACTCATATCGAAATATTCGAACTAGAAGAAGGTTTCTGTTGGTAGAATCGAGCAGTCGAGAAATCGCAGATTATCCATAGGCGTTCAAGTTGCACGTGCAAACGTATTGTACAAGGCCGAGATGCAAATTGAACGTTGTCTACGATGTAAAAACTGACTGTCATTATGTGGCCCGGTTCTGTTCAAACGCACAGTGTATCTGCGGTGCGATCGTGCGTTCTCTTTGTATCGTTCTTCCAGGCCGGTAACCGTGGCGCGAAACCAACATTTCGAAAGTGATATCGCGCATACCAGCCAGAATCTACTATGCAAATGTTTCCTGGATTTCGCAGATAATCTGGAATTTGATTACTCTAAGAGAACAATTACATGGAATTTACTTTAATATGGAAAATAACCGTATAATTCTAACCGTGTGATTACATTTTCTCAATTCTCCTAACAAAAGAAAAAAAAAAAAAAAAGAAAAAAGAAAAACGAGTTCACGATATACGTCAAATATCGAGGTTTAATTAAAAGTGAAGGATCGGAGATAAAATGTTTGGACGAGAGCGTAATTCGAGGAAAGTGAAACGGGCAAAGCGTATTCGAGGTGACGTGACGAATCGAGTGAGAGAATGCCACCGAATAAAAACAAAGTCTCAACTTAAGGAAATTAACATTTATCGAGGTGTTGAAGAAGCAAGAAGGAAGATGGAGAGGAAAAGCGAGACGACGAGTGAAAGATTGTGGTTTTGGTTTCCTCGCGTGGCCTCGGCTCAAGAAAAAGAGAAGACGTTGAACGAATCCGGGCTGCTGATGCGAAGAATGCCGGTTAATCCGCAGGCTTATGCCTCGGTAAGACGGCCAGATTTATATGGCTTAGTATCGTGAAAGCTACTAAGTATGTACGTACGAATACCTGAATAAAATTCGGCTATTTCCTACATCACGATCGTGTATACATTTTCAATTATTCACCTTTAATCAACACCTTATCCTGCAAACTCTACGCTACATTTTCTCTCAAACTTCCTATCCTATTATTCGTTTCAATTCCAATTTTTCCAATTTCTAATTTCCATAATTATCGCGAACTTGCAAAGTGTATTAATGTCGTTCTGCACAGGTGTAACGACGAATAATTGAAGTAAAATAATTTTCCAAGGAATTTTGCAGCAGTTGAACGAAATGTAAATTGAAACTGCATAATTCTACGTTACGTGGAAATTCAGAAATTTGTCGATCCTACTTGCCAGAATCGTACGAAAGAAGTTCTTTTCAAAATTGTTGTTCAATTCGCTCGAATTCCAATTTTTCCAATTTCTAATTTCTATAATCGTAAACTTGCAAAGTGTATTAATGTCGTTCTGCACAGGTGTAACGAATAATTGAAGTAAAATAATTTTCCAAGGAATTTTGCAGCAGTTGAACGAAATGTAAATTGAAACTGCATAATTCTACGTTACGTGGAAATTCAGAAATTTGTCGATCCTACTTGCCAGAATCGTACGAAAGAAGTTCTTTTCAAAATTGTTGTTCAATTCGTTCGAATTCCAATTTTTCCAATTTCTAATTTCCATAATTATCGCGAACTTGCAAAGTGTATTAACGACGTTCTGCATAGCTGTAACGACGAATAATTGAAGTAAAATAATTTTCCAAGGAATTTTGCAGCAGTTGAACGAAATGTAAATTGAAACTGCATAATTCTACGTTACGTGGAAATTCAGAAATTTGTCGATCCTACTTGCCAGAATCGTACAAAAGAAGTTCTTTTCAAAATTGTTGTTCAATTCGCTCGAATTCCAATTTTTCCAATTTCTAATTTCTATAATCGTAAACTTGCAAAGTGTATTAATGTCGTTCTGCACAGGTGTAACGACGAATAATTGAAGTAAAATAATTTTCCAAGGAATTTTGCAGCAGTTGAACGAAATGTAAATTGAAACTGCATAATTCTACGTTACGGGGAAATTCAGAAATTTGTCGATCTTACTTGCCAGAATCGTGCGAAAGAAGTTTTCTTCAGGATCTATCGTTCAATTAAACGATATCATTGCGAAAAAATCGTTGTGTATAGTCAGCAACGTGATATTTACAACAGCTTCTCCTACACAACAAATATCAAGATCGTGTTGTGTGAATATTAACACGAATAATCGTACGCGTGTCGTTCGAACGGGGTAACACTTTCCATTAAAATCGATAGAAGGTGATCGATATGAACTCTCTTTTTGAACGGTTCTGGACCAAGCGAGCCACGGCGAGCGGAGCCTGTCGATCGGTGGCGGACTTTATCGTGGATTAATTATGGAAAATTAGCCGATCGAACGTACCGTGCCGGAGGAAGCGACGTGATAGGATATTAGCACTCCCACATTTGCTGCCTCTCTTCCTCGGCCTAATAACGGCAATAACGACAGCAAGAGACTAGGTGGTACCAGATATGGTAACTGTGGCATCATCGTTCATATCGTAGTCATCAACCTCACGGCTGTTCAAGTAGCTCATACAGCGAGCGATGAAAAATAGCCGATTTCCTATGTCTTTTCGTCGAATAGCGAATTCATTTCGTCAAATGATCAAATTGAAATAATCTCACTTTTATACCCACCGTAATGTTGGTCTCTTCGCATTAATTGCAAATATTCATTTGCAATTTTTGAGAAGATTATCAGCTGATTTTATGTTTGTTACGTTGTTTTTCCTTTTTTTTTAAATATCTTTTTTTAACGACGTCGAATGATTTAATGCAGCGCGTCAGAAAATATTGTAATTAGAAATACGGTCGATTAAAATCATGCACGAAGTTTGTAAATTCTCTTGCAACGCCGCGAGGCAACTAACGAACGAGCAGTACAATAATACTACGAATCACCGATGTAATTAACTGGTTCGTTAATTGATCGAAGATTTTTCCCAGAAGAAATTTCACCTCGCTCTTCTTTCTTTTCTCGTCTATTTAATCGTTGCATTTCGGTTTCCTATGGCTTCTTATTATAGACACGATTGCCAGTCTTATTATAGAAACGATCGGTCTTCGTGTTGCATTGAAAATGTTATGCCACAAACCGATGAAAAATTTAACGGACCGCGAATTAGACGATTGAAATATCAAATCTACTTGCAACGACAGCCTCGCTTCGAGCGATTTAATTCGTTCGTAGACACGTACGTACCTATATGTCTATAATTCAGGGAAAATGTTTGAAAGAAAGATCGGCTGATCCTTGAAAGCCACTGACAGAAACACGAAATTTTTTCGGCTGGTTATCCTGCTTTCTTCGAGGAAACCTCATTTCGCAGGCGAGTCTCGTACGGACTAGGATTTCAGGCCGGTCTGACCGCTTCGATTGCCAAGATGCTCCCGCAGGAAGAAGAAACAAATCCGTGGACATCGAGTTAACCTCTTTCCACCTATTCTCCCTGCCGATACACGCCCTCGCACATCGAAACGTCCACGTTTTCTTTGTCCGCACGTACAATAAACTAAAGTCTCATCATCCGCGGGATTTCCACGCGATAACACGCGCATCGTCCCTTCGGAGGGGGCAAAGGTCCTGCGAGGTTTCGGACTCTCCGACTTGTCCAATGTATCCACGTAACGATGAAATAATGACAAAAGACACTGCTAACCATCTTCCGATATCCTTCGTCCATTATATATATACACAGAGGAAAATAAATGGGAAATGCGGCCTGAATATTTGCTTATATACGAAGGTAAGTGGAAAACGTGGAATAAGATTTGCGTATATATTAAAATAAGCGGAGCAAAATTCGTTTGTTCGCGTCGAAGCAATTACTTTAAGTTTACATCTTTACTTTTGTATATCCTGTATACCTGGAGATCTGAAGATCGCTGTTATGAAAAGAATAAAATTTAGTGAAATAAAAAATTCAAAATAAGGAGAGAAGCATATTATTGTGGCTTTGAACGTAAATTATGTTTTTTGGGTTGCAAGGTGTAGAAAGAAAAGAGCTAGAAGGTTAACTTTTTGCTGATGTCCTTTGCTATAAATATACGAACGTGCTTCCTATCATAGATTCTGCTATTTTATTCCAACGCTATAACAGCGAGGATCTGGATCAGCATATACTATACCTACGCTTATTTCAATATATTTTTCTATTACAAATTTATCCACTCGTTTCTCTATCACTCAACCTCAACAATATCATATACTAGTTGAATAAATAATGATAACAATTTGCTTGATTTTCACCTCATACACTATACCTGTACTCGTACTTATACCTATACTTGTTTCAATATATTTTCCTATTACAAAATCATCCACTGGTTTCTCTATTAGTCAAGCTCAGCAATATCATACATTGAATTAATAAACAATGATAACAATTTACCTGATTTTCACCTAATACACTATACTTGTACTGATACTTGTTTCAATATATTTTCCTATTACAAATTCACCCACTCCTTTCTCTATCACTCAACCTCAACAATATCATATACTAATTGAATAAATAATGATAACAATTTACCTGATTTTCATCTAATACACTATATCTGTACTTATACTTGTTTCAATATATTTTTCTATTACAAATTTATCCACTCGTTTCTCTGTCAGTCAAGTTCAATGATATCATACATTGAATTAATAAATAATGATAGCAATTTACTTGATTTTAACCTTATCGTGAAAATCTACATATCTATATATGAATAAATTGCACAATTGGCTGATGTATTTCGCTTTAAAAATGACTTTTACATTATCCATCTATCGTTTATAATTTAGAATTAATCGAGATACGAATTTCTCTTCAAGGATCTCCTGTGTTTTGTCAATTTCGATACATTAGAACTTAGGAACAATCGTTCGCGACTATATTAAACGCAGGTAAAAAAATACATTTTCTTTGGTGGCTCCTTATCAGTCGAAACTCCAGCAAAATCTACTTTACGCGTATTTTTATTTTGCTTTATCTCTATTTTGTATTATCTCACTGATGTAGCCCTGTATTCTTGTTATTATTTGTATCTACTAATTGTACTACAACGTATAACTCGTAAACTAATAAATAAGTAAATAAATAAATAGAGAAATTCATTGTTTCAAAGTTACCGTCTCTTTTTTTAATTCATTTTACACGACAAGGATTGTCAGCTTGAAAATTTCAGAAATCAAAACACACGACGAAGGTTGAAATTCATTTCTCCCCTTGAAAAATATTCTATCTTTGCGATACTCATAGACTTTACGGTAAACTATACATTGAAACGTTTGTAAAAATTTTGCAAAATCTACCAATATACCTAAAATACCTTTAATACCTAAAATTGTCGATAATTGACCGATACATCGATTCGTTTGGTTGATGTGCATTATTAGTTTGTTGGTTATAGAAACGCAATAAAAAAGGTAATAAAGTAAGCGGTGAATAAACGTGTCTGGTCGGATGGGTAAATTCTTTGACGTAAAGAAACAAATTAAACCATCCACGTTCGCTACTCGTAATTAGCCGAGGTAGCCAAATCGCCAGCATCTCCTTTACTGCAGATTAGCATAAAGTTTATTAAGGCAGCAAGTAGTCTTATATAAAAATAATTCCAGCATAAATGTCCTGTCTACGTCTTTAGTATTCTTCACGCTGTAACATCTGTTACGTTGTAGAATTCTGTCTTTTAGTGTTTTTCGTTTTCCCACTGACATAACGAGACGTAGTTGTCTATATCGAGCGGCCGGATAATTTCGTCCAGCCAACCCTCGGAAATTAAACGCGCAAAGCCAAATACTATATCTTCCTCAAGTAACATAACATATTTCGGTTAACATCGAAATTATTAATATTTGAATTCCAAGTGGAAGGAAGCTTCGCGTCGACTTTGTTTATCGCATATAACGCGAAAAAGAAATAACCAAAGATTTGAAATCTTTGCATTTTACGATATATTTTACATTGCATTTTTTCTCCAACGTGCAACTATACCTTTTCAACTAGTCAGTTAACGCTTGAACTACCGATAGTTAACGCGAAGCTATTTCTACGAAAACTAGTGAAAATGATTGGTCTTTAAAAAATACCTAATAATAGAATATTTTTATATTTATTGGTTCATTATGTAGCACATTTTTGGTATTATCTCCAAACAAACTTGGGTTGACAAATTTATAAAATTGTAGAGCCAGTCATTTTCACTGCTCTGGTATTTCTAGTGTCAGCATCCAGCGATCTAGCGATCGATCCGCGATTTTCCTGATAAGCGATATCGAACGATACGCGGTAAAAATTTGAAAAACGTGTGAGAAGTTGCAGAAAACGAGGTCAATTGAGGTTCAGGATCCTTTTACGCTTTGACAAGTAATATCGATACGATTAGCCTTCGTACGAAATTATTTTCAACTTGAAAATAAATTAATCGACGCTTGGAACTTTCAAATAATTTTCACTGATAAAAGACGACGAGTTTGAAGAGAACGAAACAATCGCTGGGCTTTCGAAAACCTGGAGGTTCGAGCCTAACGTTAAATTTGCGAGCGAAAACAGTAGGGTAGAAACAGTTCTGTCCACGCTTCCAGACAGACCAATGGATCATCCATCGTTGGACGTGCCTTCAGGATTTGCTAGTCTCGTCACCCCATTGGCCGGGTCCTCGAGTATAATTTATCCCGTTATGCTAATCGCCACGATTTGTCTAAATTAAAAGGCGCTCCACGTTGATCCGCGGTCACGTTCGCCCCCATTTTCGTCCATCCAACCCACCGCCTCGTCTACCGCCACCGTAAACACAGCTATTACCATGTCAAACTGCCTTGTATTATCTAGATACGCCGATCGTTCGTTTCTTTCCTGCTACTGTATTCCTTTCGTTTCTACCGCGTCAAATATCTCATTTCTTTCATCCTACCATCTCGATCTTCGTGGATTATTTGCTGGAATAAGTTAATCGATTCTTTGCCAACTAACTTGTCTCGAAGTAAGTCACGTAGTTATTAAATCAGAAGATTCCCTTTCGGAAGATTTCCGCCAACACCGATCACGCATACGTTGCGTCGTTAAATTCTAGACCAGTTATACCGCTACAGGACAATTTGAAGCATGTCGCTCTTTTGCCACGGAGTATCAACATCGTTAGGGTACGCATAATAAATAATGATAATAAAATGGTAATAATAAATAAACTGCGGGCAAAACAACGTCGCCGCTACGTGCAACCGTCGAACGAATTGTTCGGTACTCCCTCGATCAGGATAAATAAACAGACCAGTTCGGTTATCAGTCAGTCGTGCGAATCAATATCAGAGTTAGCAGCGATCTTATCAACGATTTACTAACGAATTCTTTAGTACAAGCGTTTTAGCGAATATTCTGCGTATTTACTTATTTATTATTTTAAACTACACTCGACGGTTTCAAGTAATCTCGTCACTTTAAACCTCATCGACCTACCGTTCTCTGCAAATATGTACAATTTTGTGTGCTAATTTTGGCCGCGTAGTAGTGACGCACGTACGTGAATACGAGCGTGTGGAAAAACGCAACTGTTCCATTGGCGGTGTGGTATGGAAGATGGTGAGACAAAGAGAGAGCCGAGACGCGTGCAAATGTATTAGGTTGTCTTTGAAAATGTGTTGAAAAGTTTCTTTCGTTTCACGAGGGAATAATAGACGCACAAGGTTTTTTTCGTTTTATATTATTTTGTCGAATTACCTACGATTTTGTTTTGTCGAGATAAGATTTTACAGACTTGGTTCGTAGGAAGGTGCACTGTCGCAAGAAAGAACGCTTTACGAAAGAAAGACACTTTGCGCAGAACCTAATATATCGACGAAGATCCTGGCAATCGTTTATTAAATAAGTGTCAAATTTAATACGAATTCCAAGTGCAAGCTTAATGTTGCTTTACTTTTATCTCGCCCATTAAGTTCCACGATTCTCGACAATCCGTAAAACGTCATCGTTGTAAATGCAGAAAATTCCTACGAAAGATTACGAATCGGTGGCTTTTCAGCACTTTGGTAGTCGCAGCGTGAAACGTGGAAGAAGATGGAAATTGGAGAGAAGCGACGCGATACGACGGAACAAGTTGGTTGGTCAACGAGTTTCCCTGGCGGTGATACGTCTGGCAATCGTTGTCGCCGTGTTTACCGGGTCGATCGTCGGCGAGGTGGGTCCTCCTTTTATTATGTTCGGCGAGGGCCGCTTAAGGCGATGCCACGGAATGACCAAGAGTTTTAAGGATCGGCCGTATAAACGCGTGCGCGAAAGCTCACTCTGCCTACGTCTGTATAGACGGGACGTTCGCGCGTGTACGAAGCCACGCACGTTCATCCTTTTTGCTCGTTTCTCGTGGCTCCGAGAGAAGACCGAACGACGCGGCCCTCAGGATTTTACGGCTTTTTGACGGACCACATCTCACGCCGACGAACGACAAGTCAGCCTCTCCGTCTGCTTAGTAACAAACTTGCAAATTTGTATGCGTGCATGCGCGTTCCTCCTCGTCATCTAACGGGTGTTTCCAGTATACGCTGCGCTACAAAAATACCTACGCGTTTGCTTATCCGTCGTTTCGTTTAGTTTCAAAATTATCGATTCCTCGTCGCGATTATAGTAAGATCGAACGTAAGACTGTCAAAGATTTACAACTGTCGAAGGTGGTACAATTATTTCCTTGCGTAAGAAACATTTGATCGCTGCTCGACGCTCGCGTTAGACTCGTAGCAAGTTCAGAGACAACATGTTTTTCCTCGTTTACGAAAATTGTACGACGTATGGAATTAAGGCGGATTTCTTTAAGATCAGTTTCGTTAAAACGTACGACCGCGCGGTACATGGAAAACTATTTGCACAGGTAACTGCCTGTAACGTTGCGTATAATACGAAACTTCAGGAATGGAAAATTCCAGTTGTCTGTCGATCTCGAATAAAAGTCGATCGATTCTTTGGATAAAAGAAAACCAACGAAAGAAAGCTATTGGGTTGTCCGAAAAGTGTCTTTCCTTCACAGACACGTCTTTTACAACGATGCGTTTTTATACAAAGGTGAGAAAGCTAATCTGTCGAACGTTGCGATCTTTATTTCGATAAAACAAAACGAATCATACGTAATTCGATAAAACGATATAAAACTGAAAACGTTTCTTTTTTTTAACATTATTTCCTTGTAAAACGAAAGAAACTTTTCGATACTCAAATCGTAAAATTCCACTTGTGAATATATTTCAAAAAGTTTGTCATCGCTATTATTGCGTTGCCAACTAAACGATTGCCGATTTTGTCATTCATTACTATATTCGATTAAAATTTATTTTTCTTTTAATTTGTATAGAAATTAGATTTTAGTTGAAATATACAATTATTGTACTTTATTTTTGAGGGGTTTTATAATATACTATATCGTTATAAAATTTTATGTTAATTTGGAATTATTATATATATATACATAAAGAAATTAAATGGTAATGACAAAATGAAGAATACCATTTCGACGAATTTCTGAATCATCAGACGTTTTCGAAATGTAGAAATCCGTGCAACTTCGCTGTACGTGATTTTCCAGGACTGCGGTGTCCTCCGGCGCTGGCAAGTTGCGACAAGAATCGGGCAGTTGCGCTTGGACGATGAAAGGAAGACGATGAGAAGAACGCGCGACGTCCATTTACGTTTATTACCAACGAACGTAGAGAAACGCGACTCACGTTCGCATACGCTGATTTATATCGATCGGTGTCTGGCTTGGAACAGGATTTTTCGGAAGTTTGCGCGTCAGAGCAGGTAAAAACGCGGCGAAAGATCTTTCGATCTGTTCGCCTTTCGGTCGACCAAGGACCTCGGTTGGCCCGATCGATCGTTAAACTTGCCGCTTAATCGCCGTGTCAAACCAGTGCTGTAAACTTATACTACCAACTTCTACTACTTTCTCGAGCTGCTGACGGCGAGTCAGCGAGACCGAACCGCACGAAATGGCTACCGCCCGCCTGTGGATTTACAAAATTTCAAATTAGCCGGCGGTTCGTTTATAAGCGTGGAAAAATAAGCTCGTTATTATTCTCGGCAAAACTCGTAACAACAGGACGAAAACTTTGTTAGGCGAGCGAGATTTAATTACTTTCGTCGAGGACCTTGAACATCCGCGCAGAAATACGAAAACCTATTATCCTTAATTGATCGTGAACGCGTAAAACAGAAGCAAGTTTTACACGTGGGTCGCGGTAATCGAAGAAATACGACGAAATCCATTTCTCGGAATTGCTACAAGTTTTCATTTTTACAAACGCGCCAATCCTTTTAATTGCGTTTCGATATTTCCTTCGCTAGCTCGATGCTGCATTTTCTTTCGCACGAATTATCGCTACGCGAATGAAACACGCGTCTCGTCCATTCATTACGGAAATGGTAATTAATAGTCTTGAAAATTGTGCAGAACGCAGACTCAAATTGATCGAACGATTGCAGTTTTCGCTGACAAAATTGGAAAGTACGCGAGAGAGATAACGTTGGAAACATTACTCGTAAGATTCTCTTTTGCACTGCGAGATTTCGATATTTTCTTTGGCAGTTCCATGCTGAACTTTCTTTCATACGAACTCATTACGGAAATGGTAGTTAATAGTCTTGAAAATTGTGCAGAACGGAGACCCAGATTGATCGAACAATTGCAGTTCTCGCTGACAAAATTGGAAAGTACGAGAGAGAGAGAGAGAGAGAGAGATAACGTTAGAAACATTATTCGTAAGATTCTCTTTTGCGTCCTAAGATTTTCATATTTCCCTCGGTAGCTCGATGCTGAATTTCCTTTCGTACGAATTATCGCTACGCGAATAAAACACGCGTCTAGTCCATTCATTACGGAAATGGCAGTTAATAATCTTGAAAATTGTGCAGAACGGAGTCTCAAATTGAACGATTGCAGTTTTCGCTGACAAAATTGGAAAGTACGCGAGAGAGATAACGTTGGAAACATTATTCGTTTGATTCTCTTTTGCGCTCTAAGATTTTCATATTTCCCTCGGTAGCTCGATGCTGAATTTCCTTTCGTACGAATTATCGCCACGCGAATAAAACACGCGTCTAGTCCATTCATTACGGAAATGGTAATTAATAATCTTGAAAATTGAACGGAGACTCAAATTGATCGAACGATTGCGCAAGCTGCAGTCTTCTCTGTCATTATCGTTGATCAACCTATTGATAAGTTAGAAAGTACGAGAAAGGGATAACTTTAGAAACGTTATTCGTAAGATACCTTTTTACGCTGTAAGATCAATTAAAAAAGGGACATATCTTTAGATCGGTTTCAACATTTGCTACTACGATCGAAACAATAACGTCTCGTTGCAATGCCAACGAACTCTCGAACAATTTCGTACAACGTAGATGAAATATTGGCAAAACGAATCGAGCGTTTTCTAAAGAAATTAAGACAAAATTCTAAGCTGCGATATGGTAGAAATTTTGCAAAATTTACGACGAGTATACTGGTAAATGGTAATACCTTGATCAATTTCGATGCGAGTAACAAGAAAGTAAGTAGCTTATTCGGTTCGGTTGTTTCGTCGAATAAATCGATGAAAATAAACGTTCGCTCATAGACGAGAAGAAATACGCGAGAGTCGCGGAATGCTTCGTTGGCCGACGTTGAAGTCTCCGAGTGGCGTTCGCGGTGAAATTCTTTCCCGCTAGGGCCGACATATGCTTCGAATCGCTTGCAAGCAACTTGTCCATCGGTTACGACTCTCTATCGTTCAGGTTATATTATAATCGTCGATACCAGTGCTGTAAACTTCTATTACCAGCTCGGTTAATTTCCTCGAAAACGACCGAACCCTATCTTCTTCGATAGGTTCCAACATGTTCGAATAACTAAGTAACTATCTCTCAGTCTTTGTAATGGTCGTTTCGAATACCTGCATCTCTTAAGATCCACGAATTGCAAGTAATATGTCGACTACATGGACGATACGAAATATCGTAATAAAGAGAGCGCGATAAAATTTGCTGCAACGTTTCTCAGAATATTTGAGAATACTAGTTTCCACTCTTTTACGTTTCACTGATTGTGAGAGTCGTTTCGAGTTGCTTGAAAGATACGCCAGATATTACGGAAATCGGATGGAGCAACCTTATTATCTGCTTAATTATTCTACATCATAAAAGTGTAAATGTTCCTAACTGGTTGCATATATATATATGTATATATAGAGAGAGGAATATCTTCCATGTGTTCGTTTATTCCTTGATGTTACGAAGCAAAAAAAAGAAAAAAAGCAAGTTAAGAGGAAACTTGATAAAATAGACTTTACACGCGATCAAGTTACTGCATAGAGAATACGATACAACGTTACGATAACGCGTTATAATTTTCAAACACCGACTTATCTTAATCGTCGATTTTTTAATAGAAGAACGATCAAGCTATCGGGCAAACATATTGGCGAATTTTCTTATATTTGCGCGATATCGGCGACAGGTTTCTCGATATGAAAATTCATATGCAAAGATCTTAAACTCGCTAGGAATAATCAGAGTCGCAACGAATTTCGAATAAAAAGCTACGAAGAACAACTTTTGCAAGGTCGCTGCTAAAGAAAGTGGAAAGCAAAGGTCAAGACTCGTATCGTTCGCGATACGATTAACACTGGAACTACCGACAGTCAACGCGAAGCTATTTCTACCAAAACTATGAAAATGACTGGTCTTTAAAAAATACCTAATAATAGAATATTTTTATTTCATTGGTTCGTTACTTTCTTACAGAAGCAATTCCATTTTATGTAGTACGTTTTTCGTATTATTAATCTATCAGAGGGTTGACGCGTTTATAAAATTGTAGAGCCGGTCATTTTCACTGCCGTGGTATTGCCAGCGTCAGCAACTAGCGATCTAGCGATCGATCCGGAATTTTCCTGATAAGCGATATCATCGTAGCGAACGATACGCGGTAAACATTTGAAAAACGCGTGGCAAGTTGTAGAAAACGAGGAAACTGATTAATCGAGGTTCGATAAACGGATCGCAGGACTTTTTTACGCTTTGACAAGTACCGTCGTTTTGACTAATATTGATATAATTAGCCTTTTAAAACGTACGAAATTATTTTCAACTTGAATACATGAAAAACAAAATAAAATTCATCGTATTATTCTTGTAGTTATCGTTGCGAGAGTCGTTACATCATTGTGAAAAAAGAAAAAAAATGAAGACAAAGTAGGAATTTGAGAATAAAATTGTAAAAGCAGTCAATTTGACTGGTGTGATAGTTCCAATGTTAATTACGTAATTGCAACATATACGTACGTGTAACAAGTTTGTCCAATTGACTACATCGTCAGATATTAAGGGATTGTAGAACTTGAAATAAGAAGAGAAGAAGATGGAAGCAGTGGGAGTCTGTGGCAACGTCTTTGGAAGAAGAAAGATCTGATGGTTAGCGCTCGTGGTTATCAAGGTAGCAACGAGAGCCGTAGAACTGTCCGAGAGCCGAGACGTTGCGACTCCTCGTCGGAAAAACTGTCAGCTGTACGCGACACTTTGTCGGTTTTTCCGTTGCTACCGAACGTAGAAGCGGCTTAGCTTTCTAGCTCATTATATTATTTTACAAAATTACATTGTTACGTTGTTCTTCGCCTGTCTTTTCCCTTTCGGTTTTTATTCCCAGACCAACCGTGTAACAAAAATCTAACAGGAAAGTAGCATCGACTGCTTCTATTTTTCTATTGTTTAAGTAACGAAATACCGCAGCCGTATCCAAGTTTCGTCAATTTCATCTACAGAAAAAAGCCGCGATCGCTTAGTTGCCAAGGCAATAACCGATCGTTAACAGACTACGAGTTTTCCTGCCGTTTCGTATTTCTACGAGAAAAACCAACGGAACGAAACCCGCGTAGCAATCCGTCGCACTAAAAATTCCAACGAGTTCTCCACTTTTTTCTGCTTCTTTTTTTTTCCTTTTTATCGCAAATACGCAAAAAACCTGCATCTAATTATTACCAAACCTATAAATAGTACGCTATAATAAATACAAGACACTTTTTCCAGTCGCTGTATTTCACCAGAAGAAACGTTTCCATTAAAAACGAAAAGAAGTAAAAGGAATATCGGTAAGCACATTGGCGAAAGCTTGAGAAATATCGGCTGGAGCCGTTGATATCCGTTGGCCTAGGGAGCGACGGATATTTAAATGTCAATGGGGATCAGCGAGCTGACACATTTTAACGGGTGGAAATATTATTCGCGCTCGTATCCGTCGTTCCTTGGGACGCGACACGATCATCCGCCGACGCGACGAGAGAACAGAAAACCCGAACAAGGGGTGAAGCCAGGGTTGAAACCAGCCAACGTGCTGCCGTACGACTAAAAGGAAAGAGAAAGAGAAAGAGAGAGAAATTGGGGCCAGTGTCATACAAGAAGAAATACAGGGTGATGTCGCGATCGTAGCCGTTTACGCGGTCGAATATATAACGTATAGCTTCTATCTCTTTATACAGGGCCAGCTTAACGATTCAATAACCGATGGAAATCGGACCTGGTGATGCAGAAATACGTCCACCTTCTAGTTTGCATCCAAAGTGTTTCCTTTCGTGTTATTCTTCCTTTATCGTTGTATCCGTTTGAACACCATCGGATTTAACAACTGTCCCCCTTTCTTACATTCCGCGAACAGTTAAATCGGCTTTCCTTTGTCCGGCGTCGTTTATGACAATTTTTTTTTGTCACCAGAAACATTACGATATTGGTAATAATAGAATGGAGTTTCAGATTTTTCTTTATACGAGCATGCGCATGCATGCCGCATGGAAGAAATGGAAATTTATAGCCCTTTTTTAATTTTCAATTTGACGGATAGTTATTTTCAATATATGATACATATATCTCTTTTTAGGGAAATCGAAGCGTGCAAGCTTCCAAATTATTAAATTTGTATCCACGTGTGCGTAAACGCGTTTCTTTCGTTGTAATCTTCCATTATATAGTCGTTGGAACAGCCGCGTATTGGGAAATAAATAAATTCTCAATTTATAGATATCTACAAAAATCTACTCGAAAATCGAGCTGTTTATCGGTACAGGAATGTTTGACAAGATGATATCGCACATTATGGGATAGTCGTCTCGATTGAACACACAGTTGTTTTAACGCTTCTTTTAGCACTTGGATTATCGTTAGTTAACACGAAGCTATTTTTACCAAAACCAGTGAAAATGACCGGCCTTTAAAAAATTCCATTTTACGTAGTACATTTTTTCGTATTATTAATCCATCAGAGGGTTGATACATTTATAAAATTGTAGAACCGGTTATTTTCATTGCTGTGGTATTGCCAGTGTCAGCGTCTAGCGATCTAGCGATCGATCCGGAATTTTCCTGCTACGATATCATCGATACGCGGTAAAAATTTGAAAAACGCGAGGCGAGTTGTAACGAGGAAGCTGGTTAATTAGGGTCCAATAAACGGATTGCAGGGCCCTTTTACAAGCTTTAGGGCGCTTTGACAAGCTCCGGTCGTTTTGACTAGTATCGGCATAAGTAGCCCCGATACGAAATTATTTTCAGCTTGATTATATAAAAAACAAAATAAAATTCATCGTATTATTCTTTTAAAATTAATATCTGTGAAATTATAATCTGTAAAAATTTGAAAAACGCGAGGCGAGTTGTAACGAGGAAGCTGGTTAATCAGGGTCCGATAAACGGACTNGCAGGGTCCTTTTACGCTTTGACAAGTATCGGTCGTTTTGACTAGTATCGGCATAAGTAGCCCCGATACGAAATTATTTTCAGCTTGACTATATAAAAAACAAAATAAAATTCATCGTATTATTCTTTTAAAATTAATATCTGTGAAATTATAATCTGTAAAAATTTGAAAAACGCGAGGCGAGTTGTAACGAGGAAACTGGTTAATCAGGGTCCGATAAACGGATTGCAGGAGCCTTTTACTGTATGCAATAATAGGAAAGGCGCACGGTGTACTTCTTACAGTCGTAAGAAATTTTCGGTATTTCTCAGTTTCGGGTTTATCGAGGAGGATCGTGACGCGGGAAGGTGGATCTCGGGATCAGGAAAATGTAAGAAAAGATGAAGGAAAAATGTCTTTCGGAGCGTCGAGCGGAATGGTTAAGCGAAAGACGTCGTTCCGGCGAATCGTTGCTGCGTGAAACGAAACGGAAGGCGAAATCCGCTCGAGGGCGTGAAGGAAAGACGGGGTTCCGCAGATCGCTGGATCCGTTCCTCTTTCTGCTAAAAATACGCAATCTCGCGGCCCCGTCAGGCTGAAGAATTGAAATACACGTACCCTCTTCTCCCACACTGCCTCGTCTCCCCTTTGATATCGTTTACCCATAATCATTTAATTTTCTCGAAGCGCCCACGCCGACCGTACAAACTCGCAGGACGTCTTCCTTCTAGTCTAGCTTCTTCCTCTTTACATCTTTAAAAGTGTTTGCCTTCTTCCTTGTATCGTTTATCCACTCGTCTCCCCGCGTCTTCTAAGCTTCTACACGTAGTAAGATTAGGACGTTTCGTTGTTTGCAGAGACATTTATAAGTTCCTCCGTTCCTACACCTTGCAACCGAAAACAAAATGTATCTTCGAGGGTACAATAATACGCAGCTCTTCTTATTCGCAATATTTTTACGTAATAGCAGTGACCAGGTCTCGTGACTATGTACATAAATAAAAATGTAGAGTTTCAGTTTTACGCAAACGAGAAGATTGTCAGAGGAAACGATGAAGACGACGCAGAATAGATATAGAAGTACGATCGATCGAATTAATCGATCGACTTTGCCAACACACGTCATTTTTTCACCTAGAAAACGATAATTATATGGAGCATATAGTTAGGTGGATTGGATCGATCAAAGGCAATTCCAGTTCTTGTACGAACGTATAATATTTCATGGCTACAACAATCTAACTGTAGTTCAAGCGAAGCATGAAATTCAAGAAACGCGTTCTAACAGTAATATATAGCAATGTACGTATATTACGGTAGTACAGATATCTTTATCTGATATAGCTTATACTTATTCTAATGTACTGCAGTTTAATACTGGCTTTGATACTTTGACGTCGGTATGCTGCCGCGTACACGTAGTCTCGCCTCCCGCATAATTTTCCATATGTAAATGGAAAGTGCGACAACGCAGGAAGAAATAAAGAAACGTCGTCTCGCGTCTGCCGTTCGCAAGGCTTGAAAAATGCAACTCGTCGATTCTCGTCTACCGGCGTCAACGCGTTAGCATAATTTTCATTGAAATAATATCGAACTAGTAGGAAATAGTAAGCGCACAGCGTCTTTTGTTTTATATTATTTTGTCGAATTACGCACGATTTTGATTTGTTCAGACAAACACCGTGACATTTTACAGACTTCGTTTCATTACCTTTGTATTAGCTTGTCCGAAATGTTTCTTTCGCTCTATAGAGAAACGATAGAAGCACGATGTTTCTTGTTTTATATTAGTATATGGAATTATGCACGAACGTGATAATAGAAATATAGTTCAATAAAATAGTATGAAAGAGCAATTGTTGTTCATCCGTCATAATCTTACGAAACGAAAGAAACTTTTCGGACAACCTAATACGAGAAGATTCTTCGGTTTCTTATTTTCAGCAGATTTTAATCTCGCGAATTTGCGCTGAAACGTTCATCGATGGAACGTACAACGGCAAATCCTCTCATCGAATATAAAACGTAAAATAGTCTGCTGCATTGCCAAATAAAATTCTCAATGTGCTGGAAGAAAAGAGCTGGAAGAAAAATGCGCTGAACGGACGAATCTGCCGATAAATCCAACAGAAAACAGTAATTAACGAAACAACGTAGAAATAATTGGAAAGGGAAACGGAAGAAAACGATTGCTTACACCATTTAGATATATTTGACGAGCGAAACGTGCCAACAGCTAATCAAGTTGACGTACGAGATCAATGGAACCCATTAGAAAGTAAAAGTAACGAATTAACGGTGTACAGAGCGATAGCATAACGTTTAGTCGGATCCAGTTATGCGTAACGGTATTTCCATGTGCATGAATATTTTCGGCCAAGCGAATCGTATAATGTCACTGCGGCTGGACCGCATCCGGATTACGAATTAATTGCCGCGCGATGAAATCAAAACATCCACCTCCGCTTATAATTAATGTTATTCCGTCGTGTAAAGGGCGGTTCACCGCAGGTAAATCGTGCAACTGAACGTGCAAGTAAATTCGTGTGATCTATGATCGTTTCGTCGAATACGAGAACGCGAGATCGGCCGTGCTACGTTACGCTATCTCGCCAATCCTGTGCACGAGCAAGGGCGAGAGAAAGACGATTAGTAGAATTGCTTCTCGAAGGGCGATCAATTGAATAATCCGATTAATTTAACCTCCTGTTTCGCGGTTTCCTCCTCTGCTTTTCCCCCAGCCCTTCCGTTTCTCGCCGTTGCACGAAGCTGCGTAGCTTCGTCCCTCTTTAACTTCCTGATATTTCTTTTAGTAATTCTTCTCGTACTTTGTTTCCTTTTACTCGAAATTTTAAGAATCTCGCGCATATACTTCGTCTAATAATTTTCCACGAATTCATTTCGAAAATTGTTGGCAACTAAGCGACTGCGGATCTTGTCAATACCAACAAATGACAAGTTGCCAAATTTTCTACGCTCCCGTTTGCGTTTTCTACCTCGTTGCACGTACGTGGACGTACAATGAGAATGAGTTTGGTACGATTTGTTCCATCAACAACCAATAACCGAGAGTTTCTTCCAATTTTATCAACGCTGCATCTCTTTCGAACTAGAGGCGAAACGTTGTTCCATCGATTATTAAGAGACGCGAGTATTTCCGACATTTCTTGGAATTTCTGAAATTTTCCAACAAACGATATCTGTATCTTCGCTAACAACTTGTCCATTTTCCATTAAATTTTCTAGAAATGCGCGTAAGTCGGAGTATTTGGGCCAAATTATCTGGACAATTTTCGCGATTTCATTCGGCAAAACGTCGAACGAAATAAAACGCAAACGTTTGCGAGATCGGCGCGACCTTCGATCACAGGTTCACGAAACACAGAGAAACACAGCAGGACAGCAGGCGTACGACGCGGAAAGCAGATATTTGCAAAGCCACGGAGTTTTAGCGGCAATCGAACGTAGGGAGTAAGGATGTGGGTACGTGTATATAGTAGGTAGGTATATAGGGTCTCGGATTTGATTTACATCTACGCCCCGTAATCGAGGAAAGATTAGACAGCAGCCAGCTGCCGGGTCAGCGCGTCGACGAGCCGCCCTGTCAGGGTATTTGTAACCGAGCCTTGTCGAAATGTTAATGCGTACCAATGCTCGCTAATCACCCTGACACTTTGGCTTAAGCTTCCACAGCCAACCCCTATCCCACTCTTTTTTGCCCCGTCATTCATAAGAGCCGCAGATTTTCGTACCGATAGCTTCCACCGTGAAATCTCCATTAACTATAGTTTGCTCACACCTCGCCGATCTTCCCTCGTCTATACTTTTCCATACTACTCGTCATTGGACGAACCAACGACTTCCCAAATCGATGGACGTCGGTCGAATAATTCAAATTTACACTTTGACTTCGCCGAGAACAAAAGATTTAGAAATTTCATTGGCATCGTAACGAGACGCGACTATTTGTACGCGCCGGTGAAACTCGAAACAGATGTGAAAATAGACGATGCAGTATAGGAATTGTACTTATGGCACGCATATACTTCGCCAAGTATCTCAACAGTCGATTATATCGATAGGCTACGATACGCAGCGAGATTGTCTTTGGCGGCAATTGTACGTTCAAGACTACTGTTCGTAGTGTACATGCTAATTTTTCACCGAGTATATGTTTCCAACGAATGCCCGCTTTTATATATATCGGATTGATTTGAAATTGTACAGATACGATCAACTAACCGAGAGAATCGTGTCTCGTTACGATGCTAATGTAACGAGAAAGTTTCGCGTTACGCGCATATTGCAATTCGTAAAAATATTCCGCGTTGACGCTCTGACCGCCACGCCGAAATCACGCGTTTCGCTGAGGACGCCACGCGAGTGTTTTCATTATTCAAAGCGTACAATGGCAAAATAATAATAAGTCGACGATGTGAGACAACGTTCTTCCCCGATCGACCGTTTATCTCGTCGGTGGTCACCGGTGACCACCTTGGTATCAGTCGATAGCGACGTATTGCAACGAGGCTCCGTTTATTTCAACGAACCATTGGCGTTCGTTTTCTCGTCGCAAGCAAAACGTGCAGAATATATCGTTGAGACGCGTAGAAGATACTTGCTCGTTCTACGTATAATAGCAAGGTATGTTCACGCTTCTAACTTCAATCGTACGATTATAAAGCAGCATTTACGATTATTTTCTAAGCTGTGTTTATAATAATATTCGTAGATTACCCGCAAACATATGGACGCAAGATTCGTTCTCATTTTTTTCATCGATCTTCTAATAAAAATGTCTAATCGCTCAATCGGCTTTATTTCAAAGTATCTTCCATTTATCGGTTGTATTCAAAATACCCTAACTGTCAATTCTCATTGAATTTTTACGATTGTAAGAAGTTCAATCGCTCCGGTCGCCAATAACCAACGTGGTAGTTAAAGTGTTAACGTACGGATATTCGTATTAAAACAAATAAATTGTACTTTTATTTTTCAGACGTTCACAGTTATCGAATTTTTCTGTAATATATAGTACAGTGGAAATCCTGTGTTCCTTCCGTGAAAATCATCGGATGGTTCTACCGTCGATTGATATTTCCGAGATATTTGAGCTGATCAATGGACGTGAAACTTGCGTCACACTCTGTACACGTTTTTCGTTTATTACACGACCAATTAGCTGAGAGATATGGAAGAATTTCGAAAGTAAGATCGCTTCGCGAATGCGAAAATTGTGTATTAACCCTTTGCACTGCTACGTCGAGCGTGACTCGACATCAGTTTTTATCTCAGCAGTTCCTTTGTCGAGTTCCACGCAGTGCACCGTTAGGTGCAAGATTTATTCTCATTTTTGTCATCGATTTTCCAATAAAAACGTTTAATCGCTCAACGGGATACTTTCTATTTCAAAGTGTCTTCCATTTATCGTTTATATTCAAAATGCCCTAACTGTCAATTTTTATTCAATTTTTACAATTGCAAGAAGTTCGAGCGCTTCGGTCACCAATGACCACCGATGGGATCGCAGGAGAAACCGTGGCAGTCAAAGTGTTAATCTTCGATTGGTATATTGGGTTGGCAACTAAGCGATTGCGGGTTTTTCCATTACCACCTAATGACAAAATCCGCAATCACTTAGTTGCCAACCGAATAGCACCGATCAAAAAGTTGCTCATTTTTGACAACGCGTGTCTTAATTGCAAAATGATCTGACACGATCTGCAAAATAATCGCGTATATCGTCTTTATAATTTAAATACGTACAATAGCATATTATGGCTCGATTAAATTGATCCTCGAATTTTGCAATCTTGCGACAATTATTGCTTATTTGCGATAGCAGCAAAGTTTCGACGATTGCAACAGTACAATAGTTGATACGATAGTTGATAGTTACACGTACGATGAAAACGCTTAATAGCGATGTTTGAAAAGGAAAGGAAATAGAAAGAGAAACATCGATGCGAATAAATACAATTGGAAAAGCGTAGCAAGTTAGAAAACGACAGACACGTATATCCAGGAAATTCGGAGATTAATCCTTCCCGCATGACGGTACAAGTGTAAGCTGTTGACCCTTATCGGACCCACATACCCTACCGGCGATTAAGCCGATCTAGCTTCTTCTTGCCAACAAGAAAAGAAGTTTTCTAACTTGTAGCCTGACGTGTCTTTTATTCGAATTACGAGACAGAAAAGAGCGAAAAAAATTACGGAATATCACATTCTTTCGGTAAAGAGAAAATTGTCGGTTTCAACGCGATATATTGGATTGTCCGAAAAATATCTTTCTTTCGCAAACGTGTTTTTTTTACAACGTTCGTACAACGTGAAACCAAATCTGCGAATCGTCGCGGTGTTCGTCTCGATAGAACGAAATGGATCGTACGTAATTCGGCAAAATAATTATTATTTTATATATATAACTATTATCTCGTCATAAAACGAAAGAAACTTTTCGAACGACCTAATATAAAACGATTTACAAGGATAAAAGACGTAAAATACACGTTAGAGGAACAGCGTTCTACGTTATCTATCGTCGACAGGCGAATTCGTTCTCAAACTTCTTGTACGTAATACGAGGAACGTGAAAACTCTGTACGAATGACCGGTATCGGTTAAATCGACGTACGTTGGACGGTGATGGAAACAATCATTAACAATACCACTGGCTACGTACGGTTTAAGCTACTATTTCTAGGCAGATTAAAATCTTGTATTGTATCAATATCGCTGCACCGATATCGGCACACGATCGAGTAACGCGATATTGTGTACTTGCACAAGATTGTCATAACATCGTAATCGTTTATATTGGAATATCTGTATTTCATTAGTATCAGCCAAATATTGATCGTGCAATTCTGCGGTATTGATCGTTTTGCATTCACACAATGTAGTTTCTTGTAGTTTACAGCCATATAATTCCATGCTTCTATATCGATACCGGCCTCTTTTTTCTCCTCCACTATATCAATATTGATAAACGACAATTTAACTAATATCATATGCTCCGAACGAACGCCACGTTTGATATTACAGTCAATTATACACGCTGTTATACACGGTAAACTAGCTTCTGATTCGACGCTCATAGTTGCAAAGTATTCATTTTCCAACGATACGCAACTGCATATCCTATTAGCGAACTACAACTGCCAGACAAAAGGAAAATGACGATACCAATGTAACAATACATGCGACCGTTTCAAATTATAACCCTTTCCCATGGTCCCGATCGACGATTCAACCAATTTCCTGCTGTTACTCGATCAAGAATAAATTTACGTCTGCATTTTCTTCGCTCGATTTTCTCCTTCGAAACGAACTTTCGAGAAAATCCAGTAAGACAGGAACAAATAATTCTCGGTTTGTTTTATAAATATATCAGTTGGCGACTAACGTTACCGTCTAATGGCAAAATCCGCAATCGCTTAGTTGCCAACCCAATACGAATACGAGATGCAGATATAGGTCGATCTACTTGTTAATCTCACTAACACTCTATTCGTACCAGAATAGGAACAAAGGTACGACGGAGTTTAGAGATGGCGATGATGCAATTTAATTCTTTGCACTGGAAATGTCAGTTGTCCTGACAAGATCTTTCCTCGCGTGGCGCACAGAAGCGATAGATTTGCACGTGTCGTATCGCGTGTTTCAAAAGTTCGTCTAACGTGTACTGTCTCTTTCGCAGCATGGTATATCGAATTTATAATAACAAACTATGTAATAACACGATTCGCATGGTCGATATTGGTCGAAGGGAAAGAGAAAGAAAGACGTTGGAGGAAGGAGAGGAGGAAAAACGAGGAAACATTCTGATAGAAATTTTTCCACACCGAAATTATATCTACGGGTACGAGACATTTGGAAGAAGAAGAAGAAGAAGAAGAAGGAGAAGGAGAAGAAGAAAAGTAGCAAACGGCTCGTTTCCGTTTCCAAAACGATTCGTCGTACGGTGAAAGAGGGTTAAAGTGGCGAATGTCAAACGCGTATAATAGCGCCAGAGAGTAAGGGGTGACTGAGGACGAGCAGAGAGGGAGAGGACTCGACGACAGGGTGAACGATGCCTGGTATAAGTCAGAATGCGGACAACCGTGTGGTTTCGGGGGTGAGAAGTTTAAATGGCTCGTCCGTATGGTGCTTCTCCGTCCCTTTATCCCTCTCTCTAACCCCATCCTCGTGCTCTGCACTGCTCGTCCGTGGCTGTAACAACCCCCGTACGATCTACCTTTCGGTTTCCAACATCTAATTTTAACTCGCCTCCGATCGTACTTCCATCGTTCCTTATCTTCGTTTTAGATTCACATCGGTCGTGCGACGATATTTTGCAATTATTAATATCGTTAGGAAATTTCAGAGTAATCGCTAATGAAATATTTGACGGACAATTCGTTGGCGGAAGTCGACGAAGAAGTCGAAGCAACGTAAAATTATTACGATTAAACGTTTCCTGTTTTAGCCGATGATACTTTTATTTTGAGAAGATGAGAAACTCGTAAGAATAGTTTATCGTAATTGAGGTATTTCACGAATTAGAAAAATTATATTAAGTCGTCCGAAAAGTGTCTTTCTTTCACAGACGCGTCTTTCACATCTTTCTAAAAACGTGAAACCTAATCCGTCGAACGTTGTGATCTCTATTTTGATAGAAGAAAACGAAGCATACGTAATTCGATAAAATAGCATAAAACGGAAAATGTTGTGTATTGTTTCCTTATAAAACGAAAGAAACTTTTCGGACGACCCAAGCAGTAACTGCGTTTCGTGAGATTAGAACACTCGTTTGGAATATTCGGAATATCGAAATTCCAAAAAATGATCAGCCCTGTTTCTTGTTAATACATTACACTGTTCGATTACAGTGTCATTAGAGATGCGTAAATTTTCGCTAATAACATCGCTAAAATCCGCTCACGAAAATTACCAACTGTAACAAAACTAGAATTATGAAATTTCTCTGGAATTTATAATTAACCAACAATTCGCCAACAAAATACCTTATTTCGTATCGCGAGTTGTCGCGTGACGAATCATACGACAAATTAGACCGTCGTAGGAAAATCAAATTATCGGTAAAAACGTCAGCGAACGATACCCTTTCATCTAAATGGTTAAGATCTTGTCAACTAAGTGATTGCGGATTTTGTCAATACCATCTAATGACAAAATCCGCAATCACTTAGTTGCCAACTAAAATAAAACGTAGCCAACGTATCCGGAATGTGGCCACACATTTTTGCAGGTCGGTAATGGATCTTTTAAACGACAGGGTGATGAGTAGCGTGTTTCCTAGGATCAGAAGGGGATTGATAGCGATCAGGGACACGTGTCCATCGCGGAAAACTTTACGGTGTAATAAAGAGTCGGTTGTCCCTGGATCCGGCAAGGGGATGAACTTTCAGTGACGAGGTTATACGTGCAAGACGAAACTAAGCATCGTTCGTCCCTCCGGCCCTTCCCGCCAGTGATTTAAGTGGCAAGCTAACGTAGTAACTTCCTAACGCGCACAGATGCGACAAATCGACAGAACTTCTCTGCGGTCTTAGACGTCCGCGTTCTTACTGCTCCATTTTCTCGTTAAGAAGCTGCCGCTCGTACTTTCCAGGTATATGCTACCTGCTGTTACTCGCACCGATGCTATAAAGCCAGCGTTGACACGAGTCTCTCCGATCCACCGATTTCCCTCTTTCCTTGACGATTTCTTAATACCGCGTTGCTTCCTTCTTACTTCAATTTCTCGAGCAATCAACACCTTGACCGCCACGTCGAGGGCAAAAGATTTGGAAATTTCATTGGCATCGTAACGAGACGCGAGTATTTGTACGCGTCGGTGAAACTCGAAACAGATGTGAAAATAGACGATGCAGTATAGGAATTATACTTATGACACGCATATACTTCGCCAAGTATCTCAACAGTCGATTATATCGATAGGCTACGATACGCAGCGAGATTGTCTTTGGCGGTAATTGTACGTTCAAGACTACTGTTCGTAGTGCACATGCTAATTTTTCACCGAGTATATGTTTCCAACGAATGCCCGCTTTTATATATATGTCGGATCGGTTTGAAATTGTACAGATACGATCAACTAATCGAGAGAATCCTGTCTCGTTACGATGCCAATGTAACGTGAGAAAATTTCGCGTCACGCACATATTGCAATTCGTAAAAATATTTCGCGTTGACACTCTAACCGCCACGCCGAAATCACGCGTTTCGCTGAGGACGCCACGCGAGTGTTTTCATTATTCAAAGCGTACAATGGCAAAATAATAACAAGTCGACGATGTGAGACAACGTTCTTCCCCGATCGACCGTTTATCTCGTCGGTGGTCGCCGGTGACCACCTTGGTATCAGTCGATAGCGACGTATTGCAACGAGGCTCCGTTTATTTCAACGAACCATTGGCGTTCGTTTTCTCGTCGCAAGCAAAGCGTGCAGAATATATCGTTGAAACGCGTGAAAGATACTTGCTCGTTCTACGTATAATAGCAAGGTATGCGCACGCTTCTAACTTCAATCGTACGATTATAAAGCAGCATTTACGATTATTTTTTAAGCTGTGTTTATAAAAATTGTCGAGGATTATCAGATGCATGTGAATAGAAAGGAACGCGTGGATAAAGCGTAAGATGGAAAATATATTTTAAATACCGAAGTGTAAACACAAGTCGCGATACAATCGAGCTGGTCCAGATGCGCGCGCTAGCAACGTTACCCTATGACGGAAAACCCTGAAGCCATCGTCGCCTGTCTACAGTTTATGGTTCGCCTTTGTCTCAGTCGTTTGTCTGATGTAGAGTTTTCTTAGAAGCGGTGACCGCTTCGACGAAATTATTCGTAGATTACCCCGCAAAGATATGGATGCAAACACAGTGCACCGTTAGGTGCGTTCTCATTTTTTTTGTCATCTTCTAATAAAAATGTTTAATCGCTCGACGAGGCACTTTTTATTCCAAAGTATCGTCTATTTGTCGGTTATATTCAAAATGCCCTAACTGTCAATTTCGAAGGATTCGAAAAAGTTCGAGAAGAAGTTCGAGGGTTAATGTTGGATTCTCGAGAAAAGAACGAGTGACGGGAAAATAATAGGGAATTCTAAGATAAAGAAACAGTATTTGAGACATCGCTGGCCGCGTAACGTGATTTTAGTGGAATAATTTTATATCTGTTAGGTGGAAGAATGGGTCGCTTAAAGTTGCATTCGTAGCAAAATGTTGGCTGATAGTCGCTGCGGAATTACAATTATACCACTTAACCTGGTTATCGAAGGTGTTCATGGACGAGTTACTAGGATTATTTTCACTCAAATAATAATATTTGCCAGATATAAACGTGCTATTTTATAATAGCTGCTAAAATTCCAGACGAACGGCATAAAATATGATAAACTCGACTTTGATATCTCTTGGAATTTAATTGTAATTGATATGACATTGTATAAATCCTATTGTATTAATCCGATTATCGAATTATAGCATAGAGAATTAATTTATTAACGATACAGATTAAAATATACAATTTCGGAGACTTTAAACTTCAGACTTTTAACGTCGAACGATCTTTCGCTGCAACGTTACCGCGATCGTCCATTCTATTCGACACAAACGAAAAGCGTATCCTGTAATTAAAAATAATCCAAAATCGAACTACGTCTTACTATATTGACAACGGAATCTCTCTGTATCTTTAACACCCTTTGCGCTCGAAGTTTTATTTCAATTTCGTTACCGCCAGCTGCCAACGCTTTTAAGCGTTTCGTTTGAAATTTACTTGAACTAAAAAATAAGAGAATTCAAAGAAATAAAGGAAGAAGGAAATATCGTTTAAATAACAGTTTCATTCACGCTATTCTTGTACTTCGTCATTTTTAAGCGTACGATGTATCTTGAAACAATTGCCAGGATGCGATCCTGCATCTCTTTCGCACGTTTCCTCGGATAAAAACCGATGTCGAGTGACACTCGACGTAGCTGATGCAAAGGGTTAAAAATAATCGCGATATTTCCAAATTATTGGAAGACTCTGTATATTTCACAAGCGATTCTGCCCTGGGAATTTAACGTATATTACGAAACCATCGAGCAAATAGTATCGTTAAGTGATCAATCAATAGCAAATGCGAACATTTGTATAATCTTGATCAATCGCTGAATTTTAGAAACTAATCAGTGGCTCGTTGTTACGACGAACAATTAATCAACCACCGATATCAACTTAAATAAAGCTGAAGATAAAAGTTGACGATACGACAGGATCAAGAGAATAGACGACGTTACGTATACGTGCAAAGTTAACGAATAGGTAGATAGAAAGTGGAGGAGGAGGAGGAGGAGGAGGAGAAATACCGATGAAAGCATTGAAATTGCGCGTCGGTTAGCTGGAAAAATGTTCTTCGTGGAAAACACAGCGAGAGCTGGAAATTATCTGTAAACCGTCAGCCGAAGCATCGCGCGTTCTATGATATTTTAATATTCATCAAATAGTTTCAGCGGTGTTCGACGGATTAAATTCGTGTATTAATAAATCCATGAGGCGATCGATGTACCCTGCCCCATTGTAATATCATATCGTATCGTAACAAGCTGGAATCTTCGGAATTTTCGAGAGTTTCGCGTCTGTGAAATAAATTCCACGACGAACCATCGTTGTTAGAACATTACCGGGTCACTAACGGCTACTTAATTAAGATTAATTACCACTACGTCCAAACAGCGGCGAATTCGTTTCGCGCCGACACGGTCGAACACGAAAACGGGGAAAGAAGGAAAAAAAGAGGAGGGAGGGAGGGGTGAAAGGGAATCGAAGGGGCGAAAAATGTAAAAAAGGAAAGGCAAGATCGGAGTTGAAATTTCGTCGAATTGGCCGTTTCAAGATCCCGTTAACGAACGTTTTCGTTTACACGAGTCACCAGGATATAATGATCGATTGCAATTTTGTGCATTCGTATGCGACAAAGCCAGTGCGCCCGGTGGATTAAATAAATTCCATAATACTCTCCACTTCGATCCCCGGTGAATAATACGTGCTTCCGCGTATTTATTTACTAGGGACTAGGGACACATGTGCGCTCGTATAGAGAGGCACGAATTTATAAAGCTATCACGTGCCCCGCTCTGTCGATCATCGTGCGCCGCTTGTGCTCCCTATAAATACCATCCTTCTGCCAACGAGACGAGTATCCTTTTTTTATCCTTTTTTCTTTTTTTTTTTTTTTTTTTTTTTAAGAAGAAGAAGGTAGAAAGTTTCTCACTTTCGACGATATTCGTCAAAGTTTCCTATTTTAAGCATAGTTGAGAAGTCGAGCTGGAAGTAAAAGAGCAGTAGAAAATTAGCAGAGAAGACGGTTGATAATCAGCGGGTAATTTTTAAAGCGTAAAAATCGATTTCTATCGTATCTCGACATGATGCATCACGTGCGATAGCTTTGTTACATGTGTGCGCCACTTGTGCTCTCTGCAAATGCCATCCTTCTGCCAACGAGACGAGTATCCTTTTTCTATACTTTCTTTTTTGGTTTTTAAAAGAAGGTAGAAATTTTCTCACTTTCGACGATATTCGTCAAAGTTTCCTATTTTAAGCATAGTCGAGAAGTCGAGCTGGAAGTAAAAGAGAAGTAGAAAACTACTAGAGAAGACGGTTGATAATCAGTGGGTAATTTTTAAAGCATAAAAATCGATTTCTATCGTATCTCGACACGATGCACGACGTGTAATAGCCTCGTTACATATGTGCGCTATTCCATATATATAACATATTTTGGTAGGAAAATTTTACCAACGTATACAACTGACAATCTTGTTAACGATTAATGAACGAATAATGTATCTCTGTCATCATTAATTACAAATAGAAATTAGCCACGTTTAGTACGTTACGTTATCATGTAGTTTAACTAGCGTTTAGACCCTTTAATTACACTACCTTCGTTTCATCGTTAATTGAAATGAATATTTATTTTATTGAGTAAATCTACGAAACATTGTCTCTATTTAATCTTCCCTTTAAACGCGACTTTTCAACTCGACGTCTAAACGCAACGTCATTCGCTATCGTCAAACAGCTGTGCAATAAGAATGAACGATCAAAAATACAAAATTCATCAATTTGCATAAAATCATATAATAAGTCGTCCAAAAGGTATCATCCATTTCGTTGTACTCCTATTATTATGTTGCTGCATAATTCGATAGACTAATGCAAAACAAAGAACATTGTGCGTCTATTATTTCCTTATAAAACGAAAGAAACGTTTAGCTGATAGAATTTCCCTATCTACATCGATCGTTTTCGTTCGTTTTTCCTCGTCTATTGGCTTGGCAACTAAGTGGTTGCGGATTTTGCCATTAGGTGGTATCGACAAAATCCGCAACCACTTAGTTGCCAAGCCAATACTTTGTTCCTACGAGAAACGTAAAATCCGCAGATGAAGAGACGCGAAACGATAATGGAAGGTGCGTGTCTGGTTGGACAAGAACGCGACGACGACGACGACGACGACGACGACGACGACGACGACAGGGTAAACACGAAGAGCGCACGAAGAAAAAAGAAGAAAAAGAACGGAAGACGGAAATTTGCCGGTCGATGATTTACACACGTCGTAGGAAGATCGTAGAACGAGCGGTAACACCCTCTTGGTGACTCGTGTGCTCGTTCTTCCAGCACGTTTCATCCCCTCGCTGTCAGACGACTGACAGTGCAGCTCTCTCTTGATGCCTCTTTCTGTTTCTCTGCAGCGTCGTCTACTCTTCAAATTTTCCCTTCTTTCATAATTTTATTCATTTTTCTTGCCAGCGATCCTACAGCTTTCTGTTTGCCTATGGAAATGCCGTGTCGTCCGACCGCCGTTTCCTCTCCCAGCCTCACCGACCCAACACTTTTCAACCCTCGTGTACATTTCACGCCCACCCCATCGCCAGAGCTGTCTGAATATTATTAGTAATTAACGAAAGGAACGGACGCGCCGCGAGATTCGTGCGGCTAGCCGCGCAAGATGATTTTATTATCGAAAACTTTAGCAGCGAGAAGATTGCTCGACGTGGAAATTTCTAATTTCCTGCCAACTTTCGAAACTCGTCCGATAAGCTGACTGTTCTAGGGCCGACAGTCTAAAGACGCGAGAATCGACTTTTCTATATATAAGTAATATTAAAGATAAAGTATGAAATATAAGGTACAAGGAAGATAAGGGTAATATAAAAGTAAAGGTTTATGGATCTCTCTGTTGGTAAAGATAATACGTTGGAGGTTCGATTTATTCGTTTTCGTGATTCAATCTAGAAACGATAGAAGAATAGTATAGAGACGCGGGGGAACGTCTAAAAAAAAAATTGCAAATTTTGTTTCCTCGTCAAATCTTTATTTCCCGTTGATGCAAATAGAAAGAATAATTTCTAACGAAGAGACGATATTCCTGCGTGTATCGAACTATCTTTTCCGAGCTTTATAATCGTTTAAAAACCTAAAAGCATATTGTCATCGCCATTCAATATCGTTCTTGATACCCTCAGATCGATATTAAATTGTACGCACACATACGAGTGTAACGTTTCTATTTCGCGATAATCTAGCGCGTGACGGTATAGAAAGACGTTGAAACGATAAAATATTTTAACCGTATGTTCCCTGGATTTAATATTTGAACGATAGAAATGTTTCGTTTACTTAGAAAGTTACATTTCTCTTTTCTCTTAATATTAAATAACAAAAAGAATAAAGGAAGAAGAAAAAGAACCTTCAAAGAAATATCCCGTGCAACTCTGCTGCATGCAAGAAACGCGATGGAAAATTCCTTTGTAAAATATTTACAGCAACGATAATGAGAGTACACAGTAACGCGATTAACCATCGATTAAACTAACGAGCTAGTTTTAATCTTCTTACGCGTACCTATCCGCAAAGCTACGTCGAACCAGCCAAACCAACGAATTAACGCGTAAACTAGAAACAAAACCATAGACGAGAAACAGGGAAGAAAAGTAACGGATAAAACTCGTATTTCCATAAAATCGCCGATAAGAACAGTGTCCCGTGACCGAAAGGATTGCACCGCAAGACTGATTCCCAGTAGCCTGTGTCGCGTTGGAAAACGAGCGACGAGAAAGGCGCAACAAGCGGAGAAAGAGTAGCGTCATTTTCCGCGATAAACAGAGAAATGAGGGGTCGAAGCAGGGAAAAAAGCACAGAGAAAACGAAACGAAGAGCAGGACGGCCTCGCCGTTGCGGGATTATCGCAAATGGTTAAAAAAAAAAAAGAAGAAAAAAGAAAAGAAAAATTCGAATTTTCCATTGTGGGTGTAAAATGAGCAGCCGAGCCATCCGTAGCGTTCATGGCCGAACGATCACTCGTGGGTGGGTCAATCAGCGTTCGCACATATACAGCAGGTTTGTGAGAGCAGTAGGTGGAGAGCTGTTGGTGTAGGTGTAGGTGTAGGTGTAGGTAGAGGAGGAGTAGGAGGAAGAGGTTGCAGGACGAGTGGGAGGGGTGGGGAAGGGGTTAGAGAGGGAGGAGAAACGAGAGCTTGCTTTAAATCCGATAGCTCTGTGCAGAGGCGACCACTGGCATTTATTAATTAATAACAAATGTATTCCGGAATGAGTTCAACGTCAAATAAAATGATATTCCTGTCGAGTAATCCGACGTGCTCCCCCTATATGTTCACGGAACAAGAACCGCGGATGGATAGTAAATTCTCGTTGAATTAACAGGCGGCGCGCGTTGAAGATAAAGGCTGTATTTTCGATAAGGGTGAAACTGCGAACTAAATCTCGTCAACTTGAAAATATCGTGCGCGCAACGACCAGCCGTGCAATTTCACGGAGACGCGAGTTAGGATAAATCGGTAGATGTTCGGATCGGATTGAATTATCTGTTGGCTTAGTTGGTCGCGATATTGGTCGAGGCGCGCGTTAAAAGGATATTGTTTTTTAAATAACGCGAATGTTTCGAAGAATCGTGGAGATCGTGGCTGCGTCTGGTTGCTCTGCACGGTGATTTCAACCTTGTATAATAACGCTGGTGTCTTATGGGATACGGCAAAGAGAAACGGAACGATAAGTAGACTTTTTATACTCGCGTTCTTGAATAATCGATACAGTAATTTTTCAAAGTAAAACGAGAGCGTGTCACGCATAATGTAGTACGTCGTGCGAACGTACAATACCACCACAGAGGCAATATTTATACTCCTTCGTTCGTCTAACTTCCTTCGGCAAAAAATGAATTCAAAGAGGATAAATTAAGATCGTCTTTGATTTATCGATTCTAAATGACTGGAGCAAAGCGAACCGCGACACGCTACAGAAACCAACGTAATTGACGTAAAAATAGAGATAATCGGATAAAACTTACGCTACGTTCTCCGAAGATACAACGTAACGCGTATAAAATATCTTGCTTCCTATTTGTCTGGCACTTCTCTGTCCTAAAGTTTGTCCAAAATCGTCTTATCTGAATAAGGAGAGGACGCTCGTTCAACGAATTTGTCGAGAAACACGAAAGGTGCGTGGAAAAGAGAAACGTTCGGCAAAAAATAAATTCAAAGAGGATGAATTAAAACTGTCTTTGATTTATCGATTCCAGATGACCGGAGCAAAGCAAACCGCGACACGCTACAGAAACCAACGTAATTGACGTAAAAATAGAGATAATCGGATAAAACTTACGCTACGTTCTCCGAAGATACAACGTAACGCGTATAAAATATCTTGCTTCCTATTTGTCTGGCACTTCTCTGTCCTAAAGTTTGTCCAAAATCGTCGTATCTAAACAAGAAGAGGACGCTCGTTCGACGAATTTGTGGAGAAACGCGAAAGGAACACGAGCAGATAGAAATGGTTCACTAACGAAATGTTTATCAATCGTTACACGGTTTAGCGAAGAGAAAAGAAAAAAAAAGAAAAAGAGAAAAGAGAAAAGGAAGAAGACGTATGTACGTAGAAACGTAGGCGTCGATAGTCGATAACTATACCGGAATGACGTTGTCAATTGGAATAGCTGCTTGCGTGTTGCAAGCTTTAACGTGGCTGTAATTTAACCTGCTGGTGGATTATATTTCGTACGAAAGCTTTTGCGAAAGTATGAACGGTGCAGGGCTTGGCACGAGCGGTAACGAGCGCCAACGAGCGTCACCTGCCCTCCGGCTCGGTGCGAATTTCAAATGTCGAAAACCTGATATAACGACCGTTATCGCGAATAATAGCGAGACCGTTGACAGAGACGATGATACCGAAGAGTACTTTTCGATACGAAATCGAATCAAAGCGGAATATCCGAGCCGACTAGTCGTTAGCACGTTAGGCGACGCTCATCGTAATTACTGTGATTCGCTTTGAGCTGAAACCAGTCGACGAATTAAATAGTTGGACCGTGATCCTAATACACCGATACGCGATTAATCGCCGAAGTATTTCGCTGCTTCGTATCGCGTTCGAATAAAATTCCATGAAATTTCATCGCGTCGAGGAAACTGAGGAAAACGTAACGTCGATCATAATCTCAAGGATATGCTCGCATCGAATTCAGGTCCCAACGAAAGATTACCAACTTGTGAGTAATTAGAACGTTGAACAGAATTTAACGAGCCACCGAATATATAGGAATAGTCGCTGACGATCGTGGGCAGCGAACGCGAATTTCGATAAAATCAATAATAAACGAACGAATGAATTTCATGGGAAAGTTAGCGTAGCGTGTTGCTTCAAGGATGAGACGTTGATACGATGCGTGTAGTTTAAAAAATCAAATGTTTTCTTACTTATCGCATAGGTCGGTTCTATAAGAAAATGATCAATCCGTCTTGTTTACGCGATTATGCTAATCGCGTCGTATAATCCGATACGCATGGTCGCAAGCGAAAAAGAGAAAAAGAGAAAATCTTATCGGTAACATTGGCAAGCAAATGATTAATTTAACTGACGCATTGGCGCAGATTACGGTAGTAAACAATCGGACGTCGGGTTTGAAAACACCGTAGCAATAATTCGCGTTTAGCCGCTATATATTTTTTCCTCGATGACCCCCGTGTGTTTTTTTTCATCCCTGATATTATAAAAATCGGATATTACTGGCGTTACCCGTTTCTATTGTTAACACAGCTACGATATTTCAGCTTCTCTCTTTAATCTTGATAAATTCGTTATTTTTTCGTCTAACGAAACGAAAAATTAATATAACCTTGATAAGCAGAGTATATATAGTATATCGCGATATGTTACGACAGTCTCTACGAATAACAATTATTTTTCTCGTCGTCTCAATCAGCTACATCTCTACATACACCTCTACCTACCTCTACATACGTACAATTTTGTCGATTTTTCTCAACGACGATTACTAAATTACAGTATATGAATTAATGGGAAAACTAACGATCGGGAACGATACTTAGCGATACGCGTTAGGTTGTCCGGAAAGTGTCTTTCTTTCGTGTTTCTTTTTTTTTTTTTTAAACAACGCACCTTCGTACAAACGTGAAACCAAGTGTGCGAAAGGTCGCGGTGTTTATCTCGACAGAATAAAATCGATTCTACGTAATTTGTGAAAATAACATAAAACGAAAGAGACTTTCCGGACAACCTAATACTTTCAAACAGAAATACAAAATGATAAAGAGAAAGATAAAAGATCGTAAGGGCTTACCGAAATTGATGAAACGAGCAAAGAACGCCATGTCATCAGTCCCTTTGAGGAAAATCCAATTTTTATCGCTTACGGACATTCGATGCGGCGACGAGTGTTTCTTCGTTAAACGCACGGAAACGAATAAGAATATTTGGACGTGCGCGACGATATGTGCGTTGATACGAGTCTTCCACTGTAATGGAAGGGCAACGTCGAATATCTGCTACGCGAAGAAGCTTTTTGCTTCGTTCACATCTACGGGGTAATCTCTGTTGATAACTTCGTATCGGCAACCTCGCGTCAACGTACTTTTCGATTAATCTCTTTTGTTTATGTTGAACGAAGAAACAGTCGCAACCTCGAACGTTGTTACGTAATAAGAATGGATTTTACGTGACGAAAGGATCGATATCGCAGGACGTTGATTGGGAATTTTCTTATCGTCTTATAGTCCCATCGACGAATATTACGAGCGATTAAAATCTCGAGCTCGTTTTTCTAACAATTTGTACATTTATAGCGTACACCCTATATTACTTTTTATCTGGTTTTTATTATTTTTTACAACTGGAATATTCTATTTAACGTTATTCGCGGTCGTTTCCTTCGGTTGTTTCTTTCGTATTAGGTTATCCGGAAAGTTTCTTACGTTTCGCGAGGAAATAATAGACGCGCAACGTTTTTCGTTTTATATTATTTCGTCGAATTACGTACGATCGATCTTCTTCCGTTGAGATAAACACCGCGACGTTTCACTGATTTGGTTTCATGTTTCTACGAAGGTGCATCGTTGTAAAAAAAAAAAAAAAAAAAAAAAACACGTTGGCGAAAGACACTTTCCGGACAACCTAATATTTGGAGTATTCAACATCATCGCAAATTACTTTATAAATAGTTCCATATAACTAAACAACAAGCTAACTAATTATTCTATTTTTACGATGCTTAATTTGCTTATATATTCTACTTATGTGTATTATTATAACTTTTTTCGCAAGTAGCGTGGGTGTAACGGCGCGCGTAATCTGCTGCAGCGAAATGACGGTATTAGTTTGCGAAATCTTTTAGCCGGGAAATGTCGTTACATAATGTTGGCGCAGTTTTGTACGACTAACAGTGGCCTATCAGTTTTTCACGGAGAAATAATCCTCTCAGTGCCTACGTCATCGCGTCACGAGGCGAACAAGGGCAGCACGTGTTCCAGGTGAATTTCATCTCTCGTCATGGGCCAGGCTAGCCGCCACACTCGTACGCGTCTATACGCACCCGTCTCTATACCAACACGGCCAGTCACCATAAAAGCATCCAGTGCCCACCCTACTCTCTACCCTCAACTGTTTCAAAATAAAAATGAAAATATAGCCTGTGTAATGTATGGATTACAAAAGAATCGATCCCCGATGCGAACCATCGTCAATATTTATGTTATTTTGTTCTGGAAAACTGAAAACAAAATTCAACCAGGCATAAATCGTTCCTTCGTCCCGTATTCGTTGATTCGCCACATCATTCAACTGTACGAAGCCTTTGTAGCCAAACTATACAACCCTTTTGCGTAACTTGGTCCTGTCTCTCTACTATTGTTAGAAAAAGTAAGATTAAAATAGACGCGAGAGTATATTTCCAATTTTTATATCGTAAACTTTATTCTATTCGAACGAATGGAAGGACCGCGGATGATTTAAACGACATAATTAGCATAAGATTGGAAGGAAAAGTCACGAGCGTTCACGCGATCATTCTTTTCTGCCTTTGTCAAACTTTCAGCAATTTTTTAGCGACAGAAACGTACGAAAAGATTTAATTCAAAAGGATATCGTTATTGGAATATCGAAAACATCGTCGGATACGTTCGACGCGTTTCTTCGCGAGAAATATTCCCTTCGAATTTGAGAAATTTTTGTTTTAAATGGTAGAAGAATACGAACAACGCGACGGACTTGAAGAAAAAAAAAGCATAAAATATTGCGAATCTTCGTAACAAAAGTATCAGTTGTGACACGAATTTGCACGCTGAGATAAAAATCGGATGAATTCGCGTTAGGATCCGGTAATACGTAAAAAATTTATGTAGAAAAAATGCAGCAATCTATATATTGTGATATGAAACGTTGCCCTTGAAAATAAAGATAGAGAAGCTGAGAATAGGGGAAAAACCTTGGACGGATGCGTTCCAACAGATTCGAACGCGCGTACTCATCCGCCGTTCGTAATCGAACGACCGATGGAAAACTTGGTCGACCTCGATCCTAAATTCGCGATTAGGGCTGCTAATTGCGCATCACGAGCAGATGCAACGCGTATCGCGCGCACTGAAGTACAAAGGGGCGACCGCACCGCAGCGTTCTGTCCAGCAGCAACCTAATCAATGCACATTTCGCTGGCGATTTCCGTAATTGTGGTGACGCATTCGAACGTCCTGAATCGCTCAGAGATGAATAAACAAGCAAACGGACGAATCAGCGAACGCTTTGACACGCGCACGTTATCTTTCGTCCGATTTTTCGCCATCTCCCTAAACAATTTTTGAAACGATCGCCATGACGAGATTATGTGGCTGTTGCCGCTCCAACCATAGCGAAACACTGTCACTCGAATGGGACAATTTTATTTGAAAACGATCAAAGACGTAACTTGTGAACGAAATATTAGGTTGTTCGAATAGTTTCTTTCGTTTTATAAGGAAACAATAGACGCCCAATGTTTTTCGTTTTATATTAGTTTATCGAATTATGCACGAACATGATAACAGAAATATAACGAAATAGATTATATCTAATTCAATAAAATAATATAAGACAGAAATTGTCGTTCTATCATCTTATGTAACGAAAGAAACTTTCGGGACAACCTAATACTAAGACGACTTGCGAGCAAACTGTACGCTACCGAAAAGATATGGAATAATTGAACTAGCAGAGTTACAGAGGCAAGTTAATTCGTGGTAGAAAAGAGAATATCGTTTACATAAAACATTATAATATTTGTAGATAACATGATATACAACAATGTGTATATTATGCTCTCTACTGTAATTCAATAAAATAATATAAGACAGAAATTGTTGTTCGTCTATCATCTTATGTAACGAAAGAAACTTTTGGGACAACCTAATAGTGAGACGACTTTCGAGCAAGTTGTCTTCTACCGAAAATACATGGAATAATTGAACTACCAGAAGTACAGAGGCAAGTTAATTCGTGGCAGAAAAGAGAATATCGTTTACATAAAACATTATAACATTTGTAGATAACATGATATACAACAATGTGTATATGCTCTCTACTGTAATTCAATAAAATAATATAAGACACAAATCGTTGTTCGTCTATCATCTTATGTAACGAAAGAAACTTTCGGGACAACCTAATACTAAGACGACTTGCGAGCAAACTGTACGCTACCGAAAAGATATGGAATAATTGAACTAGCAGAGTTACAGAGGCAAGTTAATTCGTGGTAGAAAAGAGAATATTGTTTACATAAAACATTATAATATTTGTAGATAACATAATATACAACAATGTGTATATTATGCTCTCTACTGTAATTCAATAAAATAATATAAGACAGAAATCGTTGTTCGTCTATCATCTTATGTAACGAAAGAAACTTTCCGGACAACCTAATAGTGAGACGACTTTCGAGCAAGTTGTCTTCTACCGAAAATACATGGAATAATTGAACTAGCAGAGTTACAGAGGCAAGTTAATTCGTGATATAAAAGAGAATATCGTTTACGTAAAATATTATAATATTCCTAGGAGATGCGATATACATCAATGCGTATACTGCTTAGTCTAGTGTAATTCAATAAAATAATATAAGACACAAATCGTTGTTCGTCTATCATCTTATGTAACGAAAGAAACTTTCGGGACAACCTAATAGTGAGACGACTTTCGAGCAAGTTGTCTTCTACCGAAAATACATGGAATAATTGAACTAGCAGAGTTACAGAGGCAAGTTAATTCGTAATATAAAAGAGAATATCGTTCGCGTTGAGGTTATTAGACGTATGGGAAGAAAGGAACGCGTGGATAAATCGTAAAGTAGAAAATATATTTTAATACGGAAGTGTAAATACAAGGAATATAATTTGAGCTGGTCCAGATCAGCACGCAAGCAGTGTTACCCCATGACCGAAAGGCTTGAAGCCATCGTCGCCTGTCTACCGTTTATGGTCTGTCTTTGTCCCAATCTTTTGTCTGATGTAGAGTTTTCTTAAAAGTGGTGACCGCTTCAACAGTTCGCGTAAAACATTATAATATTTGTAGGAAACGCTACATACAGCAATACGTATACTGCTTAGTCTAGTGTAATTCAATAAAATAATATAAGACAGAAATTGTCGTTCGTCTATTATCATCTTACGAAACGAAAGAAACTTTCCGGACAACCGAATACGATCAAACAATGGCTAGAACGATCGTCTAGAAGAATTAGAAGGCGAAACGAACGGTTGAAGGAAAAATCCAAACAGCTAGTCATTAGACGCGGAAACCGAACGATGGTAAAACAAACGAGTGGAAACGATTGTCGACGTGGATGGAGGATGAAGAGGACAGGAGGGAGGATCGGAGAACGAATTAGAAGAATTTCGCCATAAAAACTGGTTTTCCAGCGGAGAAGGGGTGTGTGTAGTGGAGGAGAGGTTGGGTGGGTTGGTAGAGTACCAGGGAATATCGGTGTTGGTGGTATTGTACGGTAGCCGATATTAAAATGCCGGTGATTGATGTGTGTACCGTGCTGAGCGGTACCGCGTTACGATACACACCATGGCAATGGGGCAGCCAATGGGAATCTCACCCTACGCACCTTACTAAAATACGGGGGCCGTCATAACGGGGTGATATTGCATCTTCGTACGGCCTACGGGTTCCCTTGCTTCTTTGTGATCCATCGAAGAGTAGCCAAAGTTTTCGCGGTCCAGAGGAAAAAAAAGGAAAGAAAGAGAAGAAGGACGATCGGTATTTATATGTGCGTAAATCATCGGGGCTATTGTGGCGATGCGTCGCAACGCCACGTCTTTCGGTTTGCAGGAGGGGTCGCGCTACCACTAAATCTTACGATTATACGATTCCTGTGTCCGACCATCAGATCGATCCTGCTTTTTTTAATTTATGATATCGATTCCTATCCACGTTATTCGTACGGTCCATCTTCCACGCTACCATAACAGAGCTACAGGATGATGGCAGGTCCGCTTTATTTCTTTCTCTTCATCTTAAATCGTTGTATTTGTCACTGCTCCAGCTTTCGGATCAAAGTTCCATTATATATATATATATACATTGGATTGGCAACTAAGTGATTGCGGATTCTGTCATTAGGTGGTATTGACAAAATCCGCAATCACTTAATTGACAGCCCAATACCTAGGGAAAATTTAATATCGAGATAACCAGTTTTCGATGCAGTTTTCTATCTAAATACGATGAGAATGATCGCAAGTACAAGGCGACGCAAAGGAGAAAAATCATCATTTTGACGGTAGGAACCAATTCTTCGGACGACTTGGTGCCTTCAAGGTTCTGGGCTAAGTTGCCGAGCTCTTCGACTCACTGTCCTTCTGTCGAGAGATTCGTCGATTGTCTCATTCCGTGGACAGATTCTTCAGGATATTCTTATCGCTATACAAGCGAGGTCAAATACGACGATCGGGTCATCGGCTACACCGCGCGTTTGCAAACATTCGCGCCTCTTGCAATTTATCGCTCAAAATTACGCGTAAAAGAATTTAGGATTGTTGTAGTTTTCAGGATAGAAGAAGAAAGAAAAGACAATATCGTAGAAAAGTAGCGCTTTTGAGCTAAAATTAAATTACAAATTGTAATGTCAAAAATGTAAACCCAACACAATATATGGTACGGTACCGTCGCGTAATGGTACTTTTGCCAAAACCACTTTCAAACAGAAATTCGTTGTTTATGGTGAACGCACGTATGTATTTATATTTTTCTTGGGCAATGAACGTTATATATGTAAACGAAAAACCTACGATTCTTGCGATTCGTCGGCAAACAGAAACTCGTGGCTATCGTTAGGCCGGTGGCTCTTGAGAGGCCTTGACACGTGTCGTTGCGACACGTGCCGCTTGTACAGAAATCGCTACGCTGACACGCGGCATATCGCTGATTTACGTGGAAACAGGCGGGAAATTTAAAATTCACGAGTGCCATAAGCAAACATCAAATTTCGTATCGAAGACAGAGGACGCTCCTATATTTTCAAACGAAAATGTACGTAGTACGAGAAACTATACCGACGTCCAAAGTGAATTGCTCGGTTCAAAATTGAAGAAAGAATTTTTCCGTACAACTTATTCTCCGCGTGAAACGTTCTCTCTCAAAACGAAGCGACCTCTCAGACAGAACCTTTCAAACGATACGTAACGTGAAAAATATTGTTCCGTATTGTACTGCAAACTTTCTAACGTTTAAAAATCCAGCAAAAAGAAGAGAACGATCGACGATGTTCGAAGTAACTGATCCCTTCAGAGTAAAATCTGTACGCGCGTTAATTTGTGAAAAATGTGGTTGGAAAATGAAGAGTAAACACACATTCGGTACAATTAGAGGGATTGATAGAAGGGATTGGATAGGTTGGATAGCAAGTCGAAAAGTATACACGCGTGGCTGTTGCGAGGTGGCGACCATCCGAATGCTTGAACACTAAAATCGACATTCGAGGTAAACTGCCAGGGAGCATCGCGTTATCATCAGCTGTTACCTGGTCGGCCATTAGCGATAAATTGACAGGCAAACACGGAATTGATTTTAGCACCGCAAAACTCGGTTTCTGCGGTGTCTCGCCACCCACACTTAACCGTTTGCCGTTCGGTATCCGCTCTCGCGCGCGGAAAGGGCTCGAAAGCTCGGCCGTAATAAATCGATGTAAACGCGACCGACGACAGAAACGAGAACGGGAGACAAATCATCCGGCGGACTAAGCGATTCGGCCGAACAAAAAAAAAATATCACGCGATCGAGTGTTATCAAAACAGCGTTTGTCAATGAAACGAAAATATTGCGAAGCTGGCTAACGGGCGAAACCGCGAGAGAAACCGCGCACAGTTCCGATTATTCGTTACCGTTTGCTAATCGAGGCCAACTCGATCCACACGATTTTTTTTTTCTATACCTTTTCACGATATTTTGTTTTTTCTTTTTTTTTTATCCCTGTCGTTGTATCGTACCTGCACATCGAATTAGGATCGTTTAATCTTTTAATGCTTCGATCGCAAAGATAAAATTAAATGGAAGAAAATTCGTGGACGCGACTGCGGAAATGAAACGGAATAAAAAGTAGGAGGATCGAGAGGCGAGAAGAGATGTCTTTCGAAGAAGAGAAAAGCGATCTGAGGAGATCGTAGACGCGATCGTTTGGCATTCGAACGAAAACACGACGTGCTCTTGTGTCGAATAAATGAAATAATTGTTACCTGCGAATGCGAGGTATCTACGCTTGGACAGTTGATCAAACTTTCGTTATCGATTTGGATAAAACAGTTCCGATCGCCACGGTGAAAAAGATTCTACGGATAACGTTCGATATGGAAATTTATTTGTCTAACTTTATTTCCCTTTTTCTTCGCTTCCCTTTTTTCTATCTTCCCTTTTTTCTCGTTAAGTAGATCGATACAGACTGTTGCGACACAACGATTAAGCGCTTTAAATTGAACGAAGAGAAACAAAGACGAGGCGAAGCGAATGATAAAAAAACTTGGAAAAGTAAAATACGACGTTTCAACCAACAACAAGAAGGGTAAGATCGTAATACGAAGGTAGCGGTTGATCGAGCTTAGAAAAATCGTGGAAAAATCGAGCTAACCTACCTTCCATTTGTAAAAATCATACGAAATAGTAAGAGGGGTGAATATCATACCGAAACGAAATACAGTTCTCCCTTTCCTTCACTTATAAACGCCTTTCTTGATCCAACGACAAGGAACGAACCAACATTCCCGTTAGCAGTCGTATTCGTAGTATTATCAGGCTGGAATGTCGCCGTAATAAATGGTAGAATCATGCCCTCCCCTCGCGCAGCGAGACACAAACAATCCCCGACCGCGATTCACCCTTATATTGTTACTGGAACAAAGAGTCGCGCCATGGATGACTTGTGCTATGTGCTTTATGGTAACCACCCCTTATCCACTATTCCACTGCTCTTTCGAGTCGCCAGGAAAATCAGGGTTATCTGTAGGTTCAGCTTAAAGCTAGTACGTTCGCGCTACCCGATCAGGACGATCGTTTCGACCTTTCTGTTTCTTCCTTTTCTTCCTCTTCGAAGAAAATTTTAATCCGATTTACCTACCTACTTGTCTACGCGTTATATTTACGATTTTAATTGTTTAATGATTAATTTAATAATTGTTTGAATCGTTCGGTAATTAATTTGAAGCGTATTAAATTTCGTGCGATTTGGTATCTTTCGTACGATCGAAGAGATTCGATACTAGGAAAATCGAGGGTAGAATCTGGTAAAAGGACGGTGGTGAGATTTTGTCGCAAGCAGAGCAGCGATATTTATACAAATTGCAATTTTATTTCCGTACGATCGTTCGAATTCTTACGATATTGTTACTTCGGTTAATTAAAATCTTCCTCTGCTTGCGAGTCATCGATTTGCAGAAAATTGCAATTTAACGAAACGTCGACATCCTCAACGATGGTAACAGCGTAAAACGAAGAACTGCGCGTGGCAACGCGATTAAAAAAATCCAACGATCTTTCTACGTGGAATTCTGCATGGCAGGACGAACAAAGACTACAGCGGCGATGCAAACGCGAATTAAACAGTCGATAAGATCGGATTACAAGGATACGTGGGGTGGGAGCGAAAGGCAGGGAAGGAGAGTAGCAGCAAAAGGCGGAAAGTAGAAATAAAGTCGTCGGCCGAAATTTATCTCGCGGACGTTTCCCCGTCGGGGTATCGCGATGTTTTCCATCTTCTCTCCGCTTCATAACTTCTTTTCAGGCTGGTCGGTCATTTTTTTATTAAACCACCGCTGCTATTTGCAGTCGGCTACGAGGAGCACGGTGTGTAACCCCCGAGATACGTATAACGTAGCCGTGTGGCAGCCGGGGCTACTTGGTGACAAACGTTCCTTTTCTCGTCTCGTAGCCGGCTCGGTGGCTGGCGCTGGCGCGTTGGCGCGCGCGTTTTTGCGCTCGTACGTGCGCAGCCTGTGTACCATGGCAATATGGAAGATCATATGTCATGCAGAAGCCGGTGGAGGAGAAACAGAGGAGGGTGAGTCCACGCACACCCTCGTTCCCTTCGCATGCACATAAAAGCGACGTACGCGGGTCAAACAGAGATGGCCAGAGAGAGAGAGATTGTGTGTGTGTGTGTATAATACACGTAGAGACACGATGTAGCAGAGGTGCACGCTAAAAGAGAGACAGAGAGAGAGATGCGTACGTACATACGCGCGAGCTCTTTTGGTATACGCGTACAGTATACACACACATATATATAAGTAACGTCCGTAATCTGTGTGCACGTGAACTATAGCACGGTCGGCACTCACACGAACGGAGATTGAATTCCAGCAAACGGCGATGTAACGTCGCCGGAAACGAATAAGCCAAATAAAATAAATACTAAGGGCTTTCAACGTGTACGGGCGGTCACGACTCGCTGTGTACGCGTACACGCGGCTGCGTTTGTTTGCACGCGAGCTCGTGACTTTATGCGCGAGCCCGCGGAGTGATATACACGTTGTATAGGTACGTTCGTGTGGGTGTGTTACTGCCGAGCGTGCGGCTTATTAATCTGACGCTAAAGCGATAAAGCGGCTGCCCACGCGACAGCTACGATAGTACTTCATACGAGCACGACGACACTCTCTCTCTCTCTCTCTCTCTCTCTCTCTCTCTCTCTTTCTCTTGGTTTCTCGCTTTCGCTTGCCAGCCATCTCTCTCTCTCTGGGTCGCACTCGCTCAATCTCTGCCCATCCACTCTGCGCTAACGATTCCGGCTATTATCGTCACCCTAAGACCCCAACCACACTCCTGCTCTTCCTTCCTGCTCGTGTTCACCTGTCGCGATCTCTGTACTCGATCTATGATGCACTTTACCGGTTTACGCGTTTTCATCCGTCGATCCTCGTCGATGGATTTTTCCACGCAGAAAATTCCTAACGAGACGCGTGAACGAAGGATTCTTGGCGAGCGTCGCGACAGAGTACGAGATTCAGAACGATCGTGCGTTTATGGAAACAATGGGAGGACGTAGAAAGCGCCCGTACCGTGCAAAAGTGTACGAAGGAGATTGATCTCAAAGAAATCGAACGTTACATTTACCATACGAATAGAAACACGCTAATTGATGCAACCGATGCTTTAACACTACGCTATCACACCAGACGAATCGACTGATCCTACAATTTTGGCTTCAAATTCCCACCTCGTGTTATATTTTCTCCGCAATGATGTAATGACCCTTGCGACGATAACTCGAAGAATAACATGACGAATTCTATTTTGTTTTTTATGTATTTAACTGAAAATAATTTCGTACGAAGGCTAACTGTACCAATATGAGGCAAAACGACCGGTACTTGTGAAAGCGTAAAAGGGTCCTGCAATCTGTTTATTAATCAGTTTCCTCGTTCTCTACAACGTTCTTGCCACACGTTTTTCAAGTTTTTACCGCGCATCGTCCGATACGATGATATCGGTTATCAGGAAAATTCCGGATCGGTCGCTAGATCGCTAGACGCTGACGCTACCAATACCACAGCAGTGAAAATGACTGCTTCTACAATTTTATAAACGTGTCAAGCCTCTGATGGATTAATAATACGAAAAATGTACTACATAAAATGGAATTGCTTTTTCAAGAAAGCAATAGAATAAAGATATTCTATTGTTAGGTATTTTTCAAAGACCAGTGATTTTCATGGTTTCGGTAGTGTTGAGGTTATTAGGTGGATATGATTTTAATAGAAATGCGTGGCTAAAGTGTAAGGTAGAAAAATATATTTCAAATATATCGAAATGTGAATACAAGTTGTAATACTATCGAGCTGGTCCAGATCCGCACGCTGGCAATGTTGCCTTATGACTGAAAACCCTGAAGCCCATCGTTGCCTGTCTACAATGTTTGGTTTGTCCTCGACCCTATCTTTTGTTTATACGCTGTCGATGGCTTCGGTGCTTGACAAAGCTAAAAAGCCAGATGTAGAGTTTTCTTAGAAGTGGTGACGACTTCGACAGGTAGAAATAGCTTCGTGTTAACTGTCGTTAGTTCTAGCGTCAAGCATCATGCTTACGGTTGCGTCACTATTACATAGTCCGGAAAGTTTCTTTCGTTTTATAAGGAAATAATGGATGCACGATATTTTCCGTTTTATATCATTTTATCGAATTACGTATGCTCCAATTTCTTCCATGAAAATAAAGATCACGACGTTCGACAGATTAGGTTTCGCGTTTGTATAGAGATGCAAAAGACGCGTCTGTGTAGAAAGACACTTTTTAGCACAAACTGATATAACACGTTGACTGCCACGCGTGTTTTCGATGAAATCTTCCTCAGGCCCCGGATGTACCGATTACTCTGCTACACTCCCACCGATATTTTAAATAACTTAAAACTTCTGCCCTAATTCGTTACAATGTCGCAAAGAAAATGGGAAACTTGTTTCTTAACGAGTGAAACAGGAGCGAAAAAGAAAGCTTTTAGAGGCTTACAGAAATTCGCATAGTAGCGACGAGGAAGAAATCAGATTTCCTAGAAATAGAAATACAGATAGAATTACGTCGTCTGATTCTGATTCGGATATTGATAAGTGCGATACTGTCGACGAGATTTTACAAGAATCGGTCATCGAGGAAGAAAGAAGAACGGACGGTACCGAGGAAAGTACGATTGAATTTGATGAATGGAACGAAGTCGGCAAAAGTCATTTTCTTCTCACACGACAGACGGTCTCATCAGGCGATTACCTGGCGATGTTGATCGTACGATGCGTTTGAGTCGATAACGAAATGATAAACTTACTTGTATCGGAAAATTGCAACAAGGAACGATGTAAATATCAGAAGATTTAGAGAATTATTAAAGCTGTCTGAAAATACCAAAAAAATCCTTGTCTTCCACGGAGTCGGCATAATCGGGAGAATGATTGCCGTAGAAGCATTAGACGCGCGTGCAAACTACGTTATGCGGATGAAAGACGTTTCAAAAGTTGGAAATAAACTCAGCTGTCACCCGAATATGGATGACGTGGCAGTGAACGTGTTAAAGTGGGACGATTTTAAAGACCCAGGGGAACGGTATGCGATGCTTTACGAATGTCTGAACCACCGCGTTTGGAACGAAACAATTGCCCAATGCGGTGTAACGACAATTGTAATTTGAAGTTTAATGAGCCAAAGGCAAAACGACGTGATAAAAATTGGCGCGGAAAGAACGCAACGACGAAAGCGAACGTAAAATACGAGCGAGCTCGTAAATATTAGTAAATGGACGACCCTTGAATACTATTTTTTTCTTTTTCCGTAGCGGGAGATTATCGATAACGAACGACGAGATGGAGCGACGGAAATGTTGACGCCACGATAGCGTTAAACAGATTCACGAGTTACGGCGTTTGTAAATCGCGTTTGAACGCGTGGGGGAAAGAAATAGAATCGAAGGAAGTGAATCGGGTTAGAATCCCCCGTGTGCTATCGCATCACACACGTACGCGGATTTGCGTGCGCGTAAGTGCGTCGTTCGCAAGAATTTGTCACCCTCCGAGATATTTAAACTACATCACCGGCAAACTTCTAATTTTTCCACTTGCCATTTTCAACGTTATATCGCACATTTCCAACAGCTACTTTCCCATTAATCAAAATTATTATATCGTAATTATAGCGTACGCGGAGAAAAATATCGTAGAACGTAGAAGCTATTTGGAGGAATGCAGAGATAGCCGCGCTCGAATTTTATATAGACGAAATAAATTACTCGTCGACCGAGTAGATTTCATACGACAGTGGCGATAACTTGATCCGCTGCGATAAGAACACTCGTCGTATTTCCAATCCCAGTAACGTAAAGCTTCTTTCCACGGGGAAGAGATGCAAGACAATTAGAAATATTTGTTGTTTTATATTATTTTGTCGAATTACGTAGAATTCATTTGGCTCTGTCGAGGCATTTCACGCACTTTTGGTTTACACGTTTGTACGAAGGTGTTTTAAAAGAACACGTTTGCGAAAGAGAGAAATTTTTCGGACAACCCGATACTTGGCAACCATAGGAAATACAAGTAAGTTGAGCCGCGCACGTTCTGAACGCCACACGGCAAAACGTTCCATTATATTTTTACAAGGAAATTCTATCCGATCGAATTAAAGCTGTTAAAATATCAACGACAAAAATACACGTGATCGATCAAATTTTCTGGCGAACCCAGATCGCTCACCAGATCAGAGATATCTAACCCAATTGTCGAGGAAATTAAAATTTCTCTCGCCTACCTAATGATAAAACATTTGCGCCTGGTAATCGCGCAACCAAAGAATCCAATTGAAAGGAATAGTCGAGAGCGAGTAGAAATATGAAGGGAGAAAGCTGGCGGGAAAAAAGCTTGGAAAGAATCGTCAGGAAGAACGAATCGGCGGCGCGTTCCAGGACGCGACACAGTGGTAAAATGGAGGAAACTAAATCAGTGGGAATTCCCCGTAGCCGCTTACGGATTCGCGTATACGCGTACATTTAACCTGGCACATACACGGTCGAATGTTCCGTGGTTGCGCGCGTTATCGTTTCGAAAATCTCTAAACAGCTCTCATCGTCCCTCGAAAGCCAGCCCTATCCGTCAGCGCTATCTCCTGCCGCCTTGCGCGCCTCCAAACACACAACGATTGTTTTCCCTCCGATCCACTTTTCCGTCCTTTTCTTTTGCACGCCGGGTGTCCTCCCTCCGGCGAGTTTAAAGAAAATCGGTGAAAATTTAAAGCGCTTAGCCCCCTTTTGCTGGCCGTGACGCGTGGGGGTTGGTAGCCAGGGAATGGAGGAGAGGGATGGGCCGACTGTTATCGCAATGCTTATCGTGTGTGAGGGGCTTAGGTGGATTCTGCTGCACGACCACCACTGTTACGATGCCTCGCACACCGTCACCATACTACCAAATATACTCTCACCCAATCACCGCCAACTATGACCACCCTGATATCGCCACTACCCCCATCCCTCTATTACACCGCCAACCTCTGCCCCCATCCACGGTTACGACCTGCTGACAAATAGTAACGTATCGTGATTATGCTATGTTTGCACCGACATCCATCCATGGTGAAAGATGACGCGTGTTTTACGTAAACGTGGAGCAACGTGGCCAAACGCTATGTACCTGCAATACCGATCGGCAATCTCCTACTGTTCCGATCATCCGGCGAATTTCCACCAACGTTGCGTTCCGTTGCCATACGATATATGCGTGCTTGCGATGCGATTTGTTGCCCGATGGTAGGAGCAAGATCGTAGTTTCCGGGAAAATTTGCGAAAGTTACGTGCTGCTAACGCGATAACGTTCGATTCGCATTTTATCAGCTGTTGCAATGATCTGTAGCGGATCGCTGCTAGCGGCTGCTAAGATACTTTTTCGCTATTCGCCATAGCTCGCGTGGTGTTAATCGTTTAAACTTTCGTCGATTAGACGCTGGATAGAGCGATGGCTGTGTTTTCGTTTTCACGTAAAGGCGAAACAACGTCGATAACGAAATAATTCTGACGGAACGTTGTTTGATCACAGCGAACGTGCGACAAACGTGGCTCTTTCTGTTCCAAACGTTGTAACTAACTGTTCGTTATATCCCGTTATGCTCGAAAGGGAGTAAACATCTACGTACGTTTAAGCGACCGAGTACAATTTAAATTTCTCTTTCGTTTCGTTTTCTATTCGGCACTTTGGCTGAATGGAATACGTCGATCGAAAGAAGATACATTTCGAGATAAAGAAGCAAAATAGGAATCGTTGAAGCAAGAGAACGACGTTAAACGCGGATATTGTTGACTGTCACCTCGAGATGGGGAAAGCGCGACAAGTTGGTCGATTCTTGGAAGGACAGTAAAAGGGCGGAAGGATGATCCTAATTCTCAACGACAGCGTTTCATTTACGGAGAGAGCGCGTCTGTTCCCTGGATCGATGCTTGCAGATCGCACGTAAGATATAATTTTCTAATAGCATTGTGAGTAACCCTCTGTGTAATAATTTTCTAATTAACAAAGAATTAATCGATCGAGCACGCAATAATCGCACAAATACAGTGCTCCGGACGTTGCAACTGTATGCAAATACTGCAGATAAACGATACGTATGCACAAAAATAAATTACAGTGCGCGGTGCGAGTTGAAACGACTCGCGAATGGTCGATCACAGGCAACACATAACCATTAGCGAATAAATCGAATATAAATGCTAATTATTAGCGAGATCGTTGCCATATCACGCGCCAAAGATACTTTCGATTTGGACGAAAGTACGAAGAGCGAAAGCTCGAAAGCGGCTAATGAATTTCGACGAAACACGGAATCGACCAAAGGAAAATATTCTCTGCCTGTACATGGTAGAGCGCTTTTTCGACAAGTTAAGTAGGTCAGTGACTGTACAATACGCTGCAAAGTAACAAAAACGCATTGTTATGTGATTTTAACTAGCGGAGATATGGTCGATCAGTGTGAGCCGTGTTTGATTCGCCACGTATACACGCATTGCCGATATACCAGATAACGAGTTGCAAAAGAAAGAAAGAAAGGAGAAAAAAAAACGCCATGGCGAAAAAAATGCAGGTTATACAGGAAATGGATATTGAAACGCGTATTTGTTAAAAAAGGAACGCGGGCCGGATATTGAAATATGTTTTCACGAGACTGTTTTCGATCGTCGCGTTCGGTCTTGAACAAAGCAAACAAATCAGCAGGGAATGCAAAACATTTTGCAGCCTGTTCAAAGAGCATGTAACGTTCGCCTCTTTCGTTACGACCTAAAGAGCGCAGATTAAGTTTGGTATACATTCGATGGATAAAAAACGAACAGATTTCATTTGGTTCTCCGCTTCGTGTTTCACTAAATACGATCGTGCGAACAAATAGAGAAGCGAAGAATTTTTAAACCGATAGGATAATACACGAAAGATGGAAGAGGAAACGTGCGTCGTACGCGTACGAATAGTAAAAGAGAAAAGAATTTAATTTTTATTTATTAGGTTGTCCGAAAAGTTTCTATCGTTTTATAAGGAAATAATAATACAATAATAATACAATAATAATAATAATACAAGAGAAATTGTTGTTCAGCTGTTATCATCTTACGAAACGAAAGACACTACCCGGACAACGTAATAGTAAGACGACCACCGAGAAAACTGTACGCTAACTTCAAGATTCTTAATAGATGCATCTTGGTACGTACCAACGAAGCAATACATCGCGACCTTAAGATACCTACAGTTAAAGAAGAAATATCCAAATTGAATAACAGATGCAACATAAGCATTAACAATCACCAACACCCACTAGTTACTCAATTACTTGATACGATGGATCAGATCCGCGGGCTAAAAACACGTTACCCTTTAGATTTAAACATTAGATTCAGCTACAACCGAACGTACAGTAATCATCTATTATTCGCCTTATAGTATCACGCCAGAATAATTTACTTATAATTCTCGATGAGAATCGATCGTAAACTACTTCCAAATAAAAAAAAAAGAACTGTACGCTGCCAAAAATACATGGAATAATTGAACCACCAGAAGAACAGAAACAAGTTAATTTGTGATATAAAAACAATATCGTTTACGTAAAACATTATAATATTTCTAGGAAACATGATATACAGCAATGCGTACATTGTGCTCTCTGCTGTGATTCAATAAAATAATATAAGACAGAAATTGTCGTTCAGCTATTATCATCCTACGAAACGAAAGAAACTTTCCGGACAACCTAATAGTAAGACGGCTTCCGAGCAAACTGTGCGTTACCGAAAAGACATGGACTAATTGAACCACCAGAAGTACAGAGGCAAATTAATTCGTGGTAGAAAAGAGAATATCGTTTACATAAAACATTATAATATTTGTAGATAACATGATATACAACAATGTGTATATTATGCTCTCTACTGTAATTCAATAAAATAATATAAGACAGAAATTGTTATTCGTCTATCATCTTATGTAACGAAAGAAACTTTCCGGACAACCTAATAGTAAGACGGCTTCCGCGCAAACTGCGCTACCAAAAAGACATGGACTAATTGAACCACCAGAAGTACAGAAGCAAGTTAATTTGTAGCATAAAAGAGAATATCGTTTACGTGAAACATTATAATATTTCTAGGAAACGCGATATACAGCAACGCGTATATTGTGCTCTCTAGTGTAAGTCAATTTTATTCCAATGTAAATCGACAGATCCTTATCGAGATGCGTATCGGTTGAAACATATCGACTAACAAATACGTAGCGTTAACATATCTGTAGTACGATACAAAAAAACATCTGCGGTAGAATATGAGAAATATACTTTAAATCGAAAACCAATTTTTTTTAAACGAATACCGTTCGTTCGTCAGTATACGTGACATCGTTGTATTTTCATATATTAGGTTGTCCGAAAAGTTTCTTTCGTTGTATGAGGAAATAATGGACGCACAAGGATTTTCGTTTCATATTATTTTGTCGAATTACCTACGATCTATTTTGTTCTGTGGAGATATCGCGACGTTTCGCAGACTTGGTTTCGCGTTTGTACGAAGGTGCACTGTTGTAAAAAAAAAAAAAAGAAAAAATACGTCTGCGAAAGAAAGATACTTTTCGGACAACGTAATACGAAGAATTTTAATTCCTCAACTTGGAAATAAATTTCTAAATTTGTCTTTGCTTTTTCAATTATCTTCATAAAATTATGAATTCGCGTAAAATAAATCTCCTATGTAAATAATTAATTTTTATTGGAATATACACTTGTCGTACTTTGCATATTAAAAATCTGAATATTTCGTTAAGTTGCGTGGCAGGTGAAATACTTGGAGGAAAGTAGAGGAGGAAGAGGCGCCAGGCAGTTCGATATTTTAATAAAGAATATTGCGGAACGTCGCAGCACACTTACTTAGTCACACCGAACGATTACGATAAATTAACAGATCTCGTCTTATTCCCCACCGTCTGAGAAGAAAATAGCCGTGGATTCGCTGTAAGTCTCTTGCCCCTTCCCAGCTACTTTCCCGATTTTAATTACCAGTTTAATTAGTCCTGGCCAAAGAAATCCAGTTCATCGTTCGTTCGATCGTCTTATAATTACACGATACATTATCGAAATTTTGATATTTATTCGATGCTACTATTTATCTGTTAATTTCCATTTGCCTCTTTTTTTAACGCGAAAGTTTCCTTTCAAAGTTCGACCATTTGATGTTCGATAGTTTTAAGAACAAAGAAACTGCTTCTATAATTTAAGCGTAATATCTAAAAGAGAAATCAATGGATCGTCATTTTTGAATTTTTGTTGTCACACTGTAACGAACCTGAGCGAGTGTACGTTTACGTGACACGTTCTTGCTATTTTTGCTCGTACGATTTGCGCAACGTTCTGCGATGGAAAAGTTCGGACACCCGGTTTATCGGAGAAACATAAAATCAGGAAGTAATAAACGTTCGAATACATTCGAATGGGAAAAATTTCGCATAATTATCGGGCAATAAGAAATAGCAGGAACATTTTGGTGGAAAAAATCCGCCATATCAGGTATTCTAATGATGGAGCGAAAAGAAAAATTACCGAATGGTAAATAAAATTCGATAAATTCGTGGGATTGATGCAGTGAAAAATGAAAAATACGCGAACAACGTGGCGAAGAGTACTCGAATAGCCTCAGCCCCGTTTACAAAACCTGTCTGTAACGCGCACGATTAAAAACACGTTGCATAGCAAAACTCTGCGGTTCATTTTAATGCGGGTGAAATGCAACAGAGCAAAAACTGCAGCTAAAATATGCCGGAACGATGCATAATGCATTCTGCGATAAAATATGAATTTATGCGCGTGCTGAGTTGCACTGTTTCGATTCGATCGACGATTACAAAGCTCCTCTGACCTCTGTAACGCGTGTAATTTTCACGGAATAATTCCGATTAAATTTTGAACCGCTCAGGATACGCACGCACAAATATCATCAGCGTAATCCATCGAAAAATACAAAGCGCGCACTTTTGTTTGTTATTCTCTCTCTTGTATTGGCAAAAATGTGCCGCAACACGTTTCTCGTATCTCTTTTTCCTCGTTGGTTCTTTCGTGTTAAATATTCCTCCGATCTACATTTAGTAGCGGAGCAAATAAATATAAGAATTTTGACAAATACTTGGGAATAATTAGAAAAATGAAAAAATAAATAAACAACCGTTGAAACGAATTTGTCCCAACGATTATCAAATTTTTCTTACCCTTTCTCTCTTCTTTCCTTCAGATTTCGTTGATGCTACATTACGTAGACAACGCTGTTAATAGTTTACGGTTTATCTGTACGAAATGTTTCACGCGTTTTCATAGAAATGGATCACGCGTGTAACCATTATATCTCGTGGTACGTGAAAATGCTTCGAATCTATTCGCAGAATGTCCTAAAATATTCCTAAAATACTTTATTCCTACTAAATCCTACGCTGAATTTTATCCAACAAGCTAAAATACTCTTTTTTTTTTTTAAATAAATCCATTACACATCGTTGAGAATTTCGGATCTTAATAGCCGAGATAATGGTGTATGAACGCTAAATTTACACTCGGGATTTATATTACAATAGTTATATATTTATTTTATAAATGATTCCAATGATATTCATCGATACACACTTGCACGCGTCTCACCACTTCCTTCCATAGCCGACTGTTAACCGACCGAACAGTTTACGTTCTTTTGTTTTCGAGACGCCGCGCACACGCATGCTTCTACACACTGATATTCACACACAAGTAGTACTATTACGCATCTAACCCGATCCAACACATAAAATTATACATATCTCAATAACAATCGCGAATAACAGCAAATAAGACTGTCGAGGTTATCAGATGGATGTGAATAGAAAGGAACGCGTGGATAAAGCGTAAGGTAGAAAATATATTTTAAATACCGAAGTGTAAACACAAGTCGCGATACAATCGAGCTGGTCCAGATCCGCGCGTTATGACGGAAAACCCTGAAGCCACCGTCGCCTGTCTACGGTTTATGGTTTGCCTTCGACCCAATCTTTTGTCTGTACGCTGTCGATGGCTTCGGTGCTTGAGAAAACTAAAAGACCAGACGCAGAGTTTTCTCAGAAGCGGTGACCGCTTCGACAAAGACAAATTCGGAATATATTGCGTTGGCAACTAAGTCATTACCACCTAATGACAACATCCGCAATCGCTTAGTTTTCAACGCAGTAGTATCCACAGCATCGTCGTTTGCCTCTACTTTCCGATGTACAGCGTCGATGAAACACCTCGGCAAACAGGCTGAATCGCAAGTCGCGTAACAAGCGACGACTGTCCAACGACGAGGAGGTTGTTCGATCGAATTTCAAGGAAACGAATTTCAGTGAAATAAACAAAGAGATACGAGCGTGGTTGGAAGAAGCGTGAGAAGAAAACGAGATTTGACGAGAAGCCACAAAAGCCGATGTTTCGGTGCAACGCGATTACCAGCAGTACACCACAGTGTACTAGGAAAGGCAGTAACTCGGGACGAAAACTGGCCACGAGGATATTAAGAAGCAACATGGTCGCCGTTAAAATTTATATATTCCTCGGCTCCATTGCCCACTAACTGCGGCACACCTTTAAAAATGCCTCGCGTGGTCTACCAAGCCGGAAGGCGGCCCGTGAACCGGCTTAATCGACCATCTTCTCGAGCTGTACCGAAAAATTTGCCGCGCGTAACATCTACGACTTTTCTTAACATCGCTAAAGCCCTCACGGAACGCTAATAACCCTCGTCAAAGCTTCTAACGTCCGGTTTATGACGCGACCGGTCTTTGCAGATTTTTCGCTCCCCCAATCTTCTGTCTATTATTTTCCCTCGCTCTTTGATATTATTTACCACGTACAGGAGGAGTTTGATCGCGCAAAGAAATCGCAATCAAGTCATTTCCCGTTGAAAATGCAAATATCGTCGATTCCAAGTTGTTAACCCTTGCACTGGGAATTTTATTTCAATTTCGTTAGCAGCTGCTGCCAACGTTTTTAAGTGTTTCGTTCGAAATTCGCTTTAACTAACGAACGAGACGATTTAAATAAATAAAGGAAGAAAGAAATTCGCTTAAATAGCAGTTTTATTCGCGTTGGTCTTCTATTCTGTTATTTTTCATTTCCAGAATTTCCAGAATGCGATCCTGGTTTCCTTTCGCACGTTTCACAAAAAAAAAAGATGCGACTGAAAGAATGTCGAGTGGGACTCGACAAAGGAGCTGCTGAGATAAAAACTGACGTCGAGTCACACTCCGCGTAGCAGTGCAAAGAGTTAAATGTTTTTCTAGTTTTATTAGGACCGACCGTAAGCTTTTACGATAACGTGAAGTTTCCAGGTTCGACGATTTCGTTTATTTGCAAATTGTTACGAAATCTTGCAACTTCTATATTCCGTGCTATTTGTCTATGCAGGTACTTGTCGATTAATTGATAATTAACGATAAAAGACGTAACGAATGCACCGAGCAACGTGACAAACTACGAAAAGCTGATTCCATTTATGTGAAAAGTAAAGATAAAAAAAAAAAAGAGAGAGTATTTATCTTTTGGGTTATTCGCGTAAATTTTGACAAAATGTAATCTCAACCGTTTCAAGTGTTATGAATTTCCAACATATTTCGAACATATAGCTATCATCGTGAAAAATATGGAAACTGTTTCTATTTCGTATAAAACACCTCATTTTTGTTATCGTGGAAATTATTTTTAATAAATTTCTTTAATTTCGCGTCATCGATACAATGTTTTTTAACTGATTATTTTATCACGTGCATTTTTTTCCGATCATTGATTTCCGATTAAAACCTACCTACCGTATCTACGATATCTTTTAACTTTCTGTCGATTGGAAAAAATTCCAGAAACATGCCACGTATTAAGTAAAACGTGTCTCTGGAATTAAAAACTCTGGAAATGAAGATTTATTTACGTACGTCATAATCGACAGGAATTAACAACTTTTATCGATCCCTGTTAATATATGTGCGATACGACGCGTTAGAAATATATCTTCCGAATCGACTGATAAATTTTTGTCACCAGCAATGCACGGAAATAATATTTCTTCGTTCGTAAGTGTTTTTCTTCGAATTGAAATACTTCGTCGTAAGTGAAAGTGTGTCTTAACGTGAAGGGCAAGGACTACGAAAAGAAAGATATAATAATAATAAATAATGAGAAACTACGTGACACGTTATTATACAAGCGACTGCAGTTTTACCAATAATTAATTTATCTTCTCGTTAATTTAATTTTCTTTTTTTTTTTTGATCTTACTATTTACGTAAAAATAAATAAAACACATAGCTATATATATATATATATATATATATATATATATGCACACATATATATGAATGCGATAGATTGGTATCGATTCTAGAAGAGATAGTAATTAATTTGCAATCGAGCATCGCGGTAAAGAGGAGAACCGTGAAATATTCATTTTAATACATAGTATATTGTGTCAAAGGTTAAAAAAATTGGATGAAAAATAATTACAGGTGCGCCGGGATTCGACATAAACACAAGCGCGTTTCCCCTCTAACAGATATTAAGATTGATTTCAATTATCATTCATGGTGTTACGCAAATTTATACAGAAATAAAAAAAATGGCAACAGTTTACAAAACACGGTAATAAAACGAACGCGACTGTTTAAAATGAAACACGATTCGTTGGAATATTTATTTAAAACCATAACGTTTAAAAAGCATCGGAACACGGTCACAGTAGAAACATATCGAACCAACAATATTAGCTATATAATTGAATATTGATCGAGGTGCTAAAAGTGTTGGCAATGTTGTTAAAAATGAATTGAACGGTGAATAGGATCGCGTAATTAAAAAATTGCTTTTTAAATACTATTTTATCGCGCCAGACAATACCTACGTATTAAAATGAAAATGAACAACCACTACAAATAACAACTATATTTTTTTAATGCAGTTAATCATAGTCCATCGTATTTATTATCTGTGTACTTGTACTTGTGTACGCCCGTGTTCGTTCCTTAAAACTCGCTCCTTAAATTTTCCTTTCGATATGCACAGTCAATTATTAACTTAGTAACAAAACGTTTAAACGGTTCTTAATCTCGTTTGCATTTTTTATATCGTTTCCCTGCAGCGTGTTACGTTGTTGAAAATAAATTGCCCTCGTTCTTCCATTATCGTTCTATTCATCGAGATGTCTGGATAAAAGTAAGACGAGTGGTGTAATCGTCAACAGTCTGTTCAACATTATTCTCCTTTCTTATCTATTTATTTCATTTCTACGCTCTTTATTCTTTGTTCCCAAGGTCGACAGTAAACACCCTATCCAGCCTGCCACCGAATATTTAATTAGTTTTTCGAGCAGAGACAGTTGCCGTCCATAAATGTTAATTGCAGATGAAGTGGTAATAAGAAGCCCCCTAGTCCTCGCCGAGCTACCCTTCTCGCACCCCTTAATTCTTATACCGCTTAACGAGTACCCGCAAATATTATGCAAGGAAACCCACTGTACGGACATTTTTCTCTCGTTCACGACTTTCTGTGCATCTCGCAAAGTGCATAAACGCGGATATTATCAGCGATCCATCGAATATCTCTTTAAAATTACGCCCTAAGATTAATTTATTTCCATCGTTGCGGGTTTTCGTACGTATCAATTAATCGGGAATCGTGGAATTCGTTTTGAACAGAGCCAAACACGCGAGATCTGTCCGAGACATTTTTCTCTCCAATGTTTCAATTTTTATTTCTGTCAAATAATCTAAATTCAAGTCGTGGCCTGCGCCGGCTATAGTTTTGGTTTCGATTCTAATTTACCGGGATTATAAAATTGGGAAGACGAATTTTGCGAAGAGAATTTTAGCTTTTACATAAGATAAGGCAAGATATTTGTAAAGGTAGCTGTAATAGGAATATTGTAGTTATACTAATAGATTTTTTTTTTTTTATTAGAATAATAATAATAGAATTGGAATTAGAATAATATCGTAGTTATAATAGGAAGGCATTCAAAGTTAAAAAGGCTCGCATTAAATCGTGTGGATCGCAAATAAATAACAAGGAATACATTTATTTCTGCAATTATTGGCAATTGTAATATTGGTGCTAATTTTGAGGTGCTTTACGATATTGTACTCGATTGTTGCTCGTATTTTAACGTACAGACGTATCTGTATATTTGCTTCTTCGTACGAGGATATTTTCATAAAAGACAGAAAGAAGAAGGTGTACTCGGATGTAAGAAACAACGAGGACTTTCTTTTCGTTGAAGATCTATCGCGCGCTTAAACATCGTTAAAAGGAAATATTTTATGCATTTTCAAGCTGCGTTCGTATAACAAGCGACGTATTTAAATGTAATTTAAGTAATCAACCAAGACAGCATATTTGCGTTGTACGCGTGTCTTTAATGCAAAACAGCGTGCGTTTCTTGGCGCGTTATAGTCAAATCGGAAAACTAAAATTGGAATAATATCGAAAAATACAGGGAAACGTGCAGCAAGCGACAGATCGTTGGAAAAACCAAAATCTCCCCCGTCTGTGTATCGTGAACGCTCTTAGCCAGCCAGGACAGGGTCGAAATCGTGGAAAAATCGTTTGAAGCTGCGAGGCGAGAAGAGAGAAAAGATGCGAGAAAAATCACTGACGATCCTCGGTGGGCGATAGAAGGATGGGGATATGGCCAGAGGGGTCGTAGTAGCAAAGGCAGAAAGAACGGAATTTAATTAAGTAAAATTACTGTCGCGCGAAGAGGCGAGAAGCAAACGGGGCGAGGAGGACCACGGGGTGAGAGGATGTTGGCCGAAAAGGTGGCGATGCAAGACGTTACATGGAAACCGGCGGAGGGGAAACGGCAGAGAGACCGGCATAATGATCTCATCCCCCGATAAAAACCTAGTAATAGAAAGTAAACGAATTCAAACAAGGCGGAAGCTGCGCTTCTTCTTTTCTTTCTTTAAAACTGTTCCGAAGAATCAAAGAGTCCTTCTATTTGTAATTTTTTAGATAAGTTACATTTTGTCAAAAATTAAGCAAATGTCCGTATAATTATCGACGATGGTACATCTTTATCTTTCTTCGAAGTTTAGCAGGTTTCGATATTTCGAACCATTTAACGCCAATTTTTCGTACAATCGTTCGACTGCTTTTCTAACTTTTGGTATTCTTTCTCGCTGAACCTGCTTATTTGTTGAGCTTGGGGCTGACTGATAGAGGAACCAGTGGGTGAATTTGTAATAGAAAAATATATTGAAATAAGTATAGGTATAACTATAAGCACAGGTATAGTGTATGAGGTGAAAATCAAGTAAATTGTTATCATTATTTAATACATGATATTGTTGAGGTTTGATTGATAGAGGAACCAGTGGGTACATTTGTAATGAAAAGTATATTGAAATAAGTATAGGTATAACTATAAGCACAGGTATAGTGTATGAGGCGAAAATCAAGTAAATTGTTATCATTATTTAATACATGATATTGTTCAGGTTGACTGATAGAGAAACCAGTGGATGAATTTGTAATAGGAAAATATATTGAAATAAGTATAGGTACAAGTATAAGCACAGGTATAGTGTATGAGGTGAAAATCAAGTAAATTGTTATCATTATTTAATACATGACATTGTTGAGGTTAATTGATAGAAGAACCAGTGGGTAAATTTGTAATGAAAAGTATATTGAAATAAATATAGGTATAACTATAAGCACAGGTATAGTGTATGAGGTGAAAATCAAGTAAATTGTTATCATTATTTAATACATGACATTGTTGAGGTTAATTGATAGAGGAACCAGTGGATAAATTTGCAATAGAAAAATATATTGAAATAAGTATAGGTATAACTATAAGCACAGGTATAGTGTATGAGGTGAAAATCAAGTAAATTGTTATCATTATTTAATACATGACATTGTTGATGTTAATTGATAGAGGAACCAGTGGGTAAATTTGCAATAGAAAAATATATTGAAATAAGTATAGGTATAACTATAAGCACAGGTATAGTGTATGAGGTGAAAATCAAGTAAATTGTTATCATTATTTATTAATTCGATGTATGATATTGTTCAGGTTGAGTGATAGAGGAACGAATGGATGAATTTGCAATAGAAAAATATATTGAAACAAGTATAGGTACAAGTATAAGCACAGGTATAGTGTATGAAGTGAAAATCAAGTAAATTGTTATCATTATTTATTAATTCGATGTATGATATTGTTCAGGTTGAGTGATAGAGGAACGAGTGGATGAATTTGCAATAGAAAAATATATTGAAATAATTAAAGGTATAAGATCCTTACTCTCTGAATGTTATTAGACAATAAAATGATAGGGAGCATTATATATAGGGTTCATATAATTATAGCAAAAGGACATTACCAAAAAAGTTAAGCTTATAGCTTTAGTTAGAGGCTGCAAGGAACAAAATAGAAATCTGTTTATGAGTTCCTTTGTTCCTACATCTTGCAACCCAAAAGCAGAGCCCGGTGCAAGACAGGTTTAGCGCGTTCGCCGCGCTCAGAGGCCCTGCGGTCTACGAAAATTATCCAATTAAAAAACACCGATTTTGACGAACTTTTTACAAAATGGTGATACCATTAACAGATGCAAGACATTTTTTTAATAGCGATAATTCAGTTTAACGGAGTGACAAAATTCATCAAAGTTCAGTGTAACTTCATAAACTTCTCGTATTCTGGAAACTACTTTAGATAAAAAAAAAAGAATCCAGGCGCTTTCATAGAAATGTACTTTTTAAAGAAATTGAACTACACGAATAGCTTTTTTCACAAAAGTCATGCATAATTACAGATTTTGTACTTTTATTGAATTTTTACACCTTAAAAGCGAATTATGGATGCGAAAAAATATTACTTGGATTTGTTTAAAAACTACTTCGAAAAATAGAGATTGCTTTATTATTATTTAATATTCGTCTTATAAAAAATATACAATAAGTAACAGCGTTTGTAAATAAATAATTCCTCGTTGTAAAATTTGAACGCGTATTCAGTGCCCGCAGAATTTGTCAACCAGCGACCCGCAATAGGTCACACCGGCCCTGTCCAAAACAGAATGTATCTTCAAGGGTACGATAATATGCACCTCTCCTTATTTACAATATTTCCGTGTAATAACAGTCTCCAGTCTTGAATTAATTACTTCAACAATATTTATTAGTCCAATGACTAATTCACGATACGCGGCGACCTTGTTGTTTATTTCGTATAAAGTTGAAGTTCAAGTGGAATTGTAAAATACAATTGCATCTTGTTATATTGATTCTAGCCGAAGAGAAGGAACAATTGGTAAAATAAAGAACAATATTTCCGTAGTTTCGAGAGGAATGAAAATATCGTTGATGAAAAAATACACACGTTTATCGTAGCCGAGCATATTCACGATCGTATTAGGCAGAAAAGGAAGAGGGCTAAATAGGATCGGCGGAATTACCCGCTCCGTCTCGACCGGAGTACAACCAGGAACACACGCGTTCATCCCGCTGGATCCATGCAATCACGCGAAACGACCATTTACGCCGCGTTTATGAAAAATAATATCTCCTCTCCGGTAAGATCCTCGTCGTCGTTTCAGCGGCAGAAGACGATCGAGGAGAGCGAAGAAGAACCCGAAACGAGTCACAGTTTGTCGTCTTTGAGATTCACCTCTCATAGCCGAATCATGTGCATCCTAGCGAGTTATCGTCGAATGCATAATTTAGAAGTCAGAAGGGGACTCTGTGTTTCCAGATCGAATTTTTTCGCCTACTTTTGCTTTACTCTTCTCGTTACCTCTCATAGAAAATATCGCTTTCTTTCAGAATAGAATTACTCTGCAAGTCGTATCGTTAAATCGATTCTTCTACGCTGTGTTGTTTCGTAGTTGCCAAAGAAGAGAAATCGATCGTTAAAATTTCTGCTAATTAATTTTCCGTACGATATTCTTTGCTTGGACAAAATATTCCGTCTGTCGTTTCGAAACCGAAGAGAAGGACCGAGATCTTCTATTTTTCTTGCATATATTTCAAAATACTTGGTTCGTAACAGCCCTTAGTATATTATAATCTTATTCGAAAAGTAAAAATCACGGAAACCACGATATCTGAACGTGTCTTAAGATAAGAATAAAAAAACAATGCCAAGTAGGAAATTTTAACTAAAAGGAATAGACAAATTGTCGTAGAATTACATATTCGAGAATTTAGGAGATTTTCACGTTACTCGCAGGTGTTCAGTTCTAACGTAGATGCTGTACGTAGCCGACGTTTAACCAGACTGCAGTCGGCTGACGAAAGCGCAAGCTCGTTTACGATTGGTCTTGTTAGATTTGTGGACACGAAGATGAGCATAGCTCGTAGGCTTAGTCCGTGCAAACGCGCAAGTCGATCTTGCAGCTGGATTTCGGGGATCGATGGCCGACTTTAAGCACAGCAGATTCGCGGCAATGAACACTAAAATCGATATCCTAAGCCGAAATTCATCAACGAGACGATATCGACTTTGAGAAGGACCCTTTAGATTTCGGATTACAGCTGTTCCGTGTATCCGTGTTCGAGTAAATGGCAAACAATTTATCCAGTTACTTCTCGCCAGTCGAAACCACCAAATCGACTACTCCTTTTTTTTTTTTTTTTTATCTAAATCATTCGCATTGTTGAAAGTTTGCTAGTCCGTGTGAAATTTATTTTGCTTAAATCGTTTTAAAAAATTGAATAAACCGTAGAATGGGCGCGATGACTACAGCGATAGCGAGCGTGTTAAGAAGGTAATAGCGCTCGTTTCCGGCAATCGTTAGAGTGGTTGTTAGCCAGCAAATACGTGACAGTAAATTTTTGGCTAATCTTCTAACTCTGCCATGCCGCATTACCCTACCGATCGAAGTTTGTTAAGCCTACTATATATCAGCACTCTGTTGGGAAATGTTAGAATTTGACGACGCACAGGCTTAACGTGATTTGTCGATTCCACGACATACAACGCTTGCTAGGTGCTACGACGATCGAATTACCTGCGTTTAATCGTTGTTCAAATGTCTCGCCGATGATCCTCTTGGTAAATAAGAATTCATTCGATTTCATTATGAAAATAAATCTTCCCAGTATATACGTTCGTTATGCAGTTAAGCAGCATAATAAATTGAAAACGGGGTTAGTTGTCCATCAAGCGAAAATAGAAATTGTCAGTGGTTAATATAGATATTTGTCGAAGAAATAATACTTATTTATAGATCATTCGAATCCCAGATAGAACTACTCGATTCCTTTCGCATATTCCGGTTCGTAGAATCGCTCAATTTTCAGGACAGCGTTTAAATCGTCCGTTGCAGCGAACATCGCGATCTAACGATATTGACGAAACTTTGCAAATTCTTATCGCAGCGAAGAATATAGGCCACGTGTATCATTTGTTGGTAAATCCCTATCGTCTAAATGGTAAACGAAAATTTGTATTTCCGATGGACGAGCAGCTGAGTAAACGGATTTTCAGAAAGTTCGTCTAAACGATATTTGAACAATTGGAACTCTCTTTGGAAAATTTCAATATCAAACTCGATACGGAGTTAAATAGAATCTTTTTCTTGCAAATAAGGAGGCCAAAGATCGCCCAAATGGCAAATGGCAATCTGATACCGGCGAACATATTAGATTGTCCGAAAAGTTTCTTTCGCTTCATAAGGTGACAATAGATGAACAAGAATTTCTGCTTTATATTATTTTATTCAATTATCCTTCATTTCGTTCTATTACGTTCGCGCATAATTCAATAAATTAATATAAAACAAAAGAACATTGTCCTTCTACTATTTCCTTATAAAACGAACTTTTCGAACAGCCTAATATATGTTATTGGCAATCAAGCGATTGCGGATCTTGGCAATATCACCTAATGACAATATCCGCAATCACTTAGTTGCCAATCGAATAGGAAGAAGCAATAACCTTAGGGATGAAATATATTTAAACGGAAGGGGGCAAAGGGTTGTATGGAAGAGATCTGTTCTATCTGAGATCGTAGAGGCAATGAAGATGGCTGGTAGGCCTACCTTGGTCGAATACAAGGCAGCGGGTGGTCTTGGCAGCGAGTCCCGGGGGCAGAGCGAACCTGTAGGCCGGGCCCAGCGACAGCCCTAACCCCAGCCCGAGCGCCTCCGCGCCGCATCGGCCCCCGAACACAGGCCCCACTAGAATCACCCACATAACAACGGTCATCAGTCATCAACATCATCTATGCATTATAATATATATTATACAGCGGTCGTTATACATAGTATACACATTTACATCTATAGAGTTCATGCAAACTGTTTCGACAAATGTTAACATATTGGTTATTGTAACATTAATATGTATATATATATATATATAGTATTTTTGGAGTTTTGAAGAAGATTGTTAGAACTCTTTCTGGATATTTTTCAAACAATTATCATATTACGTGTGTTATTGATCGAAAGTTTGGAATTATTTCATGAAAAAGGAACTTGGGTTGTTCTTTTTTTTTCTTTTTTTTTTCTCTCTTATAGAAAAGTGCGAACGAATATTGGAACTTTAATATATCTTAACGTTAGAAGTATTACTTTTGTCGTCTCGCAAGTACTTTTGAAACAATCATCGGGAAAGAACTATTATTCGATTTAATAGAGTCATACGTATGTATCCGTGGAGATGAAAGTTTACTGGTAAGAAACTGCTGTTAAATACGTGTTTCAAATAGCGATGACACGTATCGCAATAGGAAATTCCGTGGACGTTAAAAACGTGCGCTTATTTAGCTCGAGTTTGAACTTGAACTTTGATCGTTCCAGTCAAAAGTAAACGATTATTAATTTATTGCCAAGTAATATCGATATTAATACGTGGTCGTTGCTTTCACGAAAGATCATATTGGTTTTTAGCATCGAGTCAGCACGTGGCATGGGCTTGATTACGAAAGACCCTTTTTCATCTGAAGCAATCCTATCGTTGCAATTCATATCCACCGAGTTAAAGCCACGATCAATGTTCTTCGCTATTCGTTTGTTAATAATACACAGAGATATCGCTTTCTTCTTAACAGCTGTACGTAACGATCAAAATTCCGTGGGAAAATGCACGCAACAAAACTACGAATCGAAGAATAACGTACGACACGCGAGTTATTCCTTGAAATAAATCTCTCGCTCGCTCGAAACGTGTTCTAGACGACGATTAATTATATGTCGATACAACATCTGCTAAAGGAACAATAGTAGGAAACTATTTTCGCTTAAAAAACAGGAACAAAATGATAGAAAAAAAATCTTGTTGCGATTCGACTAAAATTCATCTGTCTGTCGTTGCGTTAATTAAGGATACAAATAAAAGACGATAAAAGATCACGTAATTATGTTCGCGTGGAAGGGAAGAGAACAAATTGAAGAAAGAAAGAAAGTGGACGAAGAAAGGGATAGCTGTTGGGGAAAAAAAAGTATTCTCTAGGTTCGGTAGATAGAAGCCTAATATCGTGCCTAAGCCACGATCTAAATTCATGTTCGGAGAGGATAAATGCAGCGAGCATAATGCCAGGGGCTTAACACACTTTTAAAATTCAGCCTTTGAGATGCAGAACGCGGAGGTTCTCTTTCTTCCTTCCTTCCCCTCTTCCCCAGACTTTCGACTTTAGTAGCTTACACACTGATTAAGACACCCGATACAATTAGGCGGCGAAAAGAACCTCAAAGACGGTTCTCTTTACCTGCGCCTTTTGCCCCCTTAGTCGCCCGTATGAAAAATTTAACGGTCGCGTTAGCAACAAAAAAGCTTCTGCTGCTGCTGCTTAAGAAATTTGACAGCAATCTTCTGGAACTTCGTTCTACCGAAAGATACTCGCTTAAACGCCAACCAAGCTTCGTTTCCAAACGTTATTTCTATTCATTCGTCGTTTTAAACCGTGTTCATACCGAAAAGAGGGTGACTGTTCGCGTAGAAATAATTAAAACGGAAAAAGAGGAATATTCCTGATATTTGAAAAGTTCATTGGCAAATGCGGGCGAAATTTATCAAAGATATCGTATCTGTATGGTAGAATTAAGATTCGTTCATTAAAGGCTTGCGTACATTGCTTAACAAAGTATTGTATTCATTTTATGAAGGTGTATCATTCTTTAATTTTCCTTATACGACATACAACCATACAATTTTAGAGGTTTGAACGGTTCTTTGCAAAGTACATGGACCAAATCTCTTATCTATCGTGTTTATATCGTATATTGCGCAATACATTGTTCACCACAAGGGGCAATTTTAACGAATTTTGAGTTTAATGTTCTCTCGTAAGTTACTCTTCGTCGTTGGCTGTGTGTACGTATTGCGAATTAAATTTTCTGGCTATTGATACATAATTATAAGAAATCGAGACGCACAACGAGAAAAGGATTTCCATTCTTCGTTCCGTGCTGCTTAAAATTGTAAATAAAAATTGGAAACGACGCAGAATAAAAGGAAGAATACAAGAGCTTTTTACGTCGATACGCGAGAAAATATAAACCTACCACGCTATATATCGAAAAATAAAGTTCGTTTTTACAGAAACGCTGAAACTTGACGATTCCCATTTTCCCTATGGTCCTTTCACACTTCCCCCCGTCAATCTTTCATTCCTATTTATTCGTCTTTTTTCCGCCTTTCTGAGCTTTTACACGCCTTGATACTCTCAACGTCAAACCTATTACCTATACTTTGATTTTTAACGATCGAAAACCGAACCAGCACCGAACCTAAATCGATATTTAACGAAACGATATTTAACGTGGTACAAAGACGATAGTTAACACGAAGCTATCTCTACCAAAACCAGTGAAAATGAGCGGTCTTTAAAAAATACCTAATAATAGAATATCTGCATATTTATTGATTTATTACTTTCTCACAGAAGCAATTCCATTTTATGCAGTACATTTTTCGTATTATTAATTCCATCAGAGGGTTGACAGATTTATAAAATTGTAGAACCAGCCATTTTCACTGCGTGGCATTTCTAGCGTTAAACAACGAGCTTTGAATCGCTGTGTCTGCATGGATGAAACGGAGAATCGCTGGTGTAAGGTACTTTTATGGGTAAGAAAAATTCGATGTACATGGTGAAACACGAAGCGGACAGACAGGCTGATACAGGGTGTCAGAAATAGCCGAGACGAGGAGGTAGGGTAGAAAGCGAATCGACTAACAGTGCAAACAGGCAAGGAACAACGTCAGTCCTTGCACCGAAGCTAAAGCAACGAGTCTCGCTTTCTCGATGAATTATTCAAGGTTCTTGATCCGGTCTCTCAACCGTATAAACCGACAGACGGATTCCCGTCCTCTCAATCGACCAGCTACCGATTTTTTCCTTCTTTCAGCTCCGTTTTCTCTCTTTCTCTCTCTTCGTTCCCCTACGTTCTGACAGTTCTCTCCCTTCTTGCGAGTATGTCGACCAGATTAAGATCGCAGAATCGGCTGTCAGCTGCGGTGATCACGATGCGCAACAATCGCACGGTTCAGAATCGTTTTGTGCGCCATGTTAGGCAGTCTGCACTGTTTTCCCAAGTTCCACTTTTGCTTCGAGCTTCTCCGTTTTTCTTCTTTTTCGTCGCGTTCTTCTTCATTCATACGATTCTTCGTCGATTTATCACGAGACGACGGATCATTGGAAATTTTTCTGCAAACGTACGCAGATTCGACGCTGGATGATCGGCCAATGATCGTTATCGCGCAGAAGATTACAAAGACGAATTGTAACAATTAAGCCGATTTTAAGGAAGCTCGTGTCTCGATTAGATCTCTGTTCGAAGCAACTTGAAAGTGCAACGTATAATGCAAAGATATAGAGAAATATATTCGATACAATTGTACTACTAAATGTTCTATTTGTACAAAACGAACCAGACATATTACAAGGAAATCGTCGTTAAAAATCATACTTGCAAATAACGGAGCTTCTATGAATGAGGGAAACTGAAAACGTCGTAGAAATATTTGATCGAGTGAACGTTCGTCTTCGTGCTGGCCACGCGATACAGCTGCTATTATTCGCCGGTATCGACGTGTGACTTAGAAAATTCATCGGGATTAAAAGCAGCAACGATATTTGAATTTTAAGAAGGTGCAGTTAACAAAAATCTCAACTGCATTTCGATGCAAGCTGTAGCAAGTTTCTTGCTAATACAGCAACAGTGTAAAAGGATGGAACGTAAAGATAACGCGATTTCCGTGGTTGTTATAGAATATCTGAAATACGATTCAATGATCTGCACGTCCTGCGGATGCACCAAAGTGCACATGCAACAACGACGAGACTCTACGTGCATGAAAAGACGAGGTCGTTCTTTCGCAAGAATGAACATCGCATGGAAGGAAGACTGTTCGGTTACTCTGTCAGAGAACAAGTAGTAGAGAACGAGACGTTCAGACTGGAACCGGAGAGTGGATTGCGTTGCGACGAGTTAGCCGGCTCGATTCCCGGCGTGAGACTTTTTCAGCTACGGTACGATATCGAAATGAAGATATACACCGAGAGCAGGAAACAATGACAACAAGGTAGAAGAGAATCGAGAAGCAGCGTTCAACGTTGCGATAATTTGTTGCGGCAAATTTCTTGTTGAAAATGACAACGTGAGTTCGTGCTTGCCATCCGTATGCAGATGCGCTAGTTAGAAAAGAAAAAGAAAAAAAAAAGACAGTAACTAGAAGATTGTTCTGTTTTTATCCTTAGTCCGTGCAAGTGTGTGCAATAAAGGTTTTTAGATTTATCCGAACGATAAAATAATAAGTATTGTGATCCTACCGCTGAACAAAGAAACAACAACATTTCTTCCATGATAAAACTCGATCAAATAAAAATCTATAAACCGATTCTACGACATAAGAAATACACGTAGGTAGATACGCGCTTTGCATCTTCGAAAATATCGTAGAGGAAAGTCGCAAGAATTTCCTGACGGCGAAAACTGATCAAAGAAGACTTTGGTCGGTGCGTGATTGAAAAAATTCGTTTAAACGAAAGGATATAACGATACTGGAATTTGAACAAACCAGCGTACAATCAGAGTATCGTCTGTTCGTCAGAGTCGAGTTACACTACGCTTTGAATTTCCTATAAACGCATTTGCTAATTTTACAGTTTGCTGTATTTCTATGCGACGTCTATGAACAACATACAGCGCAATGAGGAAAGTTATTGGTCCTTCGATCGGCTGCAAGTCACAACGATAGAACGAAGATGGGAAAGGTGGACAAGAGCCATCGAAGCTGTTGGATGATAATCGACGTCGATTTTCACTGTAACAGCCGGCGTGTATCGATTGTGGAAAGACTAATGGCCAACGTGGTTAACCGTATTATCCCGCGGCGGAAGTCCGCCAGTTCAAACGGGGACATAAATAGCGGCGGTTCCCGAATCGTCCGTTTCAATATTAGTTTAACAATCACGGCTACAGAATCCGATACGAACGTCATGCTTCGACTTATTAGCGTAGCAAGATGCCTTGGACAGCACGTAAACCTAGTCGGAGTAAGGAAAATTTCATACGTAAACGTGCGTTTGTCGTTAGAACGTTGAATGCCATCTATTCGTTCTATTCGTGCGATTTCAACGAAACTCGACGTTCTACGAACCTGCGGAAACTATCAGGTTGTCCGAAAAGTTTCTTTCCTTTGACGAAGAAATAACAAACGCACAATTAGTTGTTTTATTATTAGTTTGTCGAATTACGTACGATCGATTTTGTTCTGTCGAGATAAACAGCGCGACGTTTCACAGATTCGGTTTCACGTTTGTACGGAGGTGTATCGTTGCAAAAAATACGTTCGCGAAAGAAAGATACTATTCGGACAACCTGCATAGCTGGACATTTTTAAAAACTATTTTCAAAGAACCCATGTGTGATTGGCAGAGATCAAAACGACGATATTAAAAAACGTTGGATATACAAAGAGCTATGGTATAGATGAAGGCGCGGTACTAAGAAGCTCAACTCGGTGTATCTCTTGGGAGTAAGGAACGAGACCGAGCAAGATTGTCGGATTCTTTATTAATTTTACAACTTTTTCATAAAGCAAAGCGAGGCCAGCGTTTGATATACTCGCGCATAGTTTAGTGAATATTGACGGACAGGATGCCTTTGCCTCTTATACCCCAAGCTTTTGCTTCTGCCTGTTCCTGACAACGTTGATCCTGGTCAGCCACACAGTTTCCCTGCTTTTTCATAGAAATTCCGGGGATTTTTCGGTGTCCTAACTTGTAGCAACCGGACAGATTGGCGATCGAGCGAAAGTAAGAGATGACGGAGAATGGCCCCAAAGTTTCTCAGGGCGTTCAAGTTTCACGGTGGTTGATATTTCATACAGAGCGTGCAATGGGGTACCCCTTCGTTGTGTCGACCTGTCCAGTACCTAACTTTGCCTATATTGTTCACGTATTATTACCGTGTCTCCTCCACCGGTGTATACCCCATCGAGTAAAGTGCGGTTTCGCGTCCGGCTGCAAACCTTCGACTATAAAGCTTCCCTAGACGCGTCTCGTCCCTTCGTTTTCCTTTTCATTTTCGTTGCTATCGCGCGTCCCGAGACGTTTGCGCCAACCGACACGTTTCTTTATCGAAACTGTACTCGACCGAGCGAAGCTTTCGTAGATGCTTGCATCGTTGCTGAGTAACCAGAGCGAACTATAGGAATCAATGATGAATCGATAATCTTGTTTTACGACGCACGTCGCGATAATCTTATTTTACGATGTTCAAAGTCTATTGAATGCACACTGGATTATACTCGATAAATATCGGTTTCAATAAAACTATCAACGACGAACGTTTCAAAGAGTCGATCGTTCGATCATTAACGCTACGAGAATTTTATCTATTTCTTGCCAGATCCACCATGCATTGAGATACACGCTACGTCATAGCTACCTATAACCAACGCCGTATAATAAATTATTATATATGTGTTTTACGTGCACGTTTCTTTTCTCACAACGTAATCCAAGTTTCGATCATTGTAACAATACCGTGTGCCAGCTGACGTGACAATAGCGCGATACTTCACGTACAAACGAGAGTAAGTGATCATCCTGGCATCCTAAAAACTCGTGAATTTAATTAGAGGAGACAGGATGAGTATCGGGGAAACGAATGGGGAAAGGGAGAGACAGAGAGGGAGAGATCGTTTTAGCCACGTTCAGTCGTTTAGTCGTTTAGATAGTAGGCATCATTAGCGTCAAGCGGTACTCGAAGGATTTCGCAAGATCGTTCGGAGCTCGAGGAACTCGGGGAGCCTATGGAGCAGCTCGTAAAGTAAGTGGCCTGGTGTCGCGAGGACAGCCAGAGAAAATACAAGCCGAGTCAAACACAAGCCGCCTGTGTCCTCTTTTGCATTAAACGCGCATTCCGTGGCAAACGATTAAGACCTAAGAGAAACCGCTTGTCCGAGCCACCGTGGCTCGAACGGACGAATGAATGTCCTTATTGTCCTACCGTGAGAACTCCAGGCACGCGCTTCTCACCGTGAATTCGATATAATTAAATAAATTATACCGGCCTGCGACTCGCCTTCGCGCTATCCTCCTCGATTCTACTATACAGGGTGTTTCTCGTTTTGCCAGCCGAACATTATCAGTAGACCGCGAGTGTCTGTGCGATTCTAGACGTTTGCGAACCTAACTGATAAATCGAAGAAATGAAATCTAAATAAAAATCTGGTTTATGTATTATATACGGTGTTTCTATTAACTCGGACAGACTGTAACCTTGCTGCAGGCGAGGTTAGAGAAAAGCTTTCCATCCTTGTGCTTTCTCGCAGATGCAAAGACCAAGTGCACTCTTTTTTGAAATGTAACCGGAGGATTTTTGCTCTGCGAGAAGGTATCCAGGTGAAATAATAAAATATCTGAAAGATATTTCAATGTCGATTTCATCAAATCCAACGCACGAAAGACAAGGAAGGCACAAATACGAGCATTCCGCGCTGCGGAATTTGTCTTGTTCCTCTGGAGAATGAGAAAGTGCAAGATGTACGGGAAATTGTACAGATACGTTTCAAAGAAGAGCGCAGTTCAACTTCGTTTGGCTTATAGAGTTATAGCGCGTCCCAGTTACCTCGTATGCTACGACAATTGCTCCACGTTTTATGAATTTTTGCATGTTACACTCGCTCTTTAAACATCGTCTTAGTATTATTGAGACATGTGTAATTTTATGCGCTACATTGGATTGGCCGCGTAGTAGTAACACGCATATACAGGTATGAGTGTGTGGGGGAGTATGTGCGTGCGCAGCGTCTCGTAAAACAGAAGAATGCAACTGTTGCGTACGTACGGTGATAAAGAAGATGGCGAGACAAAAAGGTTGCCGAGACCCGTGCAATGCGTATCTACGAATATCTTGTACATCGCACATTAAATAAATCTGAAACTATTTTAATATCATTTCTAGGTGTAATGCGAGTATTCCCATACATTTATTTCCGCGACTAAAGTCCACGATTCCCAACAAGTATAATAGTCGCAGGTCGAAGATTCTGCAACCTACGTTTGTTTATTAGCAAAATTCCAGCGCGAAAACCTGCAACACCCTGTATATTCAGACGAATATAAACGATGTTCTTTCAGATAATACATATGCCGTGTGTCGTGCAAGCAACAATGTACTCTTGCATCGTTACTTTATGCAAATGACTACTTTTCACGGTACGTAGGCATAACGCAAGACCGGATAAGGAATAAGAAAGCGACAATTCTTAGCAATCATTTAGAAATGTATGCATCGAATTATATTACGTCTCTTACGTTACACTCTGTTGAGAAATTAACTCTTGAATCCACGACTCTTGCAAATATTGGGTCGGCGACTAATGCGACTGCGGATTCTGTCATTAGGCAAAACCCGCGATCGCTTAGTTGCCAGGCCAATGTAACAAAGCACGAAAAATCTGACAATTTACGTGGCACAAAATTCGAGAGAAGAATGAAACGCAACCTCTGTCTCACTTCTTTCCGACTTTTCTATTTTAAAGAGAACAAACTATGGCGTAATTATTTTCAACATACGATTACAACTTAACTCGTTGTTTATACATTTCTGTAAATGTTTTGGTATAATGATAAAATTACGAATGAAACAGAATATCTTACGATTGATGTGAAGAAATATAGTTGATATTGGCAAATGATCGCACTATGTACAATTAAGGGTTAATTAGCGAAGTTTGCTCGGGACAAGCGTATGCAGGTTCTTCAAACGAGAAGAAAAAAAAAAAAAGAAACGGGGCGATGAAGATTTGTATAACAGTATCGATGACAGAAAATCATTGACGCTACGTAGCTTTAAAAAATATGCAACGATATCGCGTTACTTTCCTCCAACTCATGTTACTTTCAGCATTTATGTATAACGAACTACTCCTAAACCTGACGTATCGTGAGACTGAAAAACTGTGGAACAGGTAATTTGAGAAGAGAAACCGCATTGCATACCGTGGCAACTATAGTACTACTAAAAAGAGCTTTCTTACGTTATTCGCGACAATTAAATGTTTCCTTGTTAGAAGATAATTCCTAATTCTCTCAGATTCGCGCGTGTGTGAGAGAATCGATTATCACAGCAGGCGCAAATGACTACAAATGAAGCTGAAAGCGTATCACAATCAACGAAATAACGTTCACCGAATCAAATTTTATTTTATACTTTCGGCCATAGCAATTTTTCGATTAATTTTATCACGCAAATTATCCGATATTTGCCGAGTAATTCATTTACTTAACTTTGTGTTTGACAAATACCTATATAAATAGCATTTGAATAAAATCTGTTACATATTTCGTATTAAATATATTTTAAATATATCAGGTAAGATATGCCAGAATCAATAAAAAATAAATTGATAGGATACGATATATTCGTTGTATTATATCCACGATATTATATTAATCTTCCGTTTAGTTAATTTCAGAAACGAAAAGTACGCGATAGGAAATATAAAACAAATTAAAATTAATTATACCGTGAATAATGAAAGCGACGAAATAAATAAAGATATCGACTCGTTGGGACGAACAGGTTGGTAGAAATACCGAGCTTTATCACACATCTCGTACAAAATGGTAGAGAACAAGCTGTCTACTAATGCTTGTGTAATCCTATAAGCGGTATAAGTCCCGATGACTGGTCGGAATAATACCGATAGGCTGTTCTACCCTCTTTGCCCTACTGTCCCGTAACACGCAACCCTTCCTAGCGTAGTTCACCATTGCACAGGCAACTCGCGACGACGAACTTTCCGTTTCCGACACTTTTTCCACCAAGTTTAAAAGTCAACGTTTACGATCGTACGGCATTACATTTCAATTGCAAATATATTCCACTATATTAGAAGTTATATTTGAAGAATAAGTTTGTACGATCTGTCAAAAAATAAAAATTCTTATAAAACAAAAGCAAACGACGCGAACGATATCTCCTATCAACTTTAATTATCATCGCAAGCTTGATTTTCGAAAGATATCAACAGCCATCGTTGAAGATTATTTCCTCGACTAGCCTCGTCAGCGACGAGAACAAGCTTCGTAAAAAAGGCTCGAGTTTCGATTATTTTCGGTTGATAATCGTAAAAGACTTGATCGTTTTGTAACAAAGGGAACGATGTCCGACTAATTCGATCGTATGAAAAATTCCGCTGTCGTAGGACCGAAATGATCGCGGATTTTGTCAATACCACCTAACGACAATTCGTTTCTCGACGAAAACGAAGGATAACGAACTGGCCTTAAAAAGCCGTGCGATTAAAATAAAGTAGTCTTATGACATTAAAAAAAAAAAAAAAAAAAAGAAAAAAAAGGACGCGAATGTATTTGGTTCGAAGCGAGTACCGAAAGCCATACGCGTTTAAAAATGGAAAATCGTAGATACGCTGCTTAAAGTTTCACGACTAAATGCACGACGAGCGGAGATTTTTTCCAACGAGGATGCTCTTTTCCTCGTTTGACGAGCATTCCCGGCCGTTAAACACTCGCTTGAACGTAGTAAGTACATAGAACCCTCTTTTGCTCTGTTCGTCTCTCGAGCAAGCCTGACTGCGTCGGCCTTCGCTTTAGCGGTAGCAGGGGAGGAATCGGATGCGAGGATCTTTTCCCTGTAATTAATTTAAGAGGGCTCGTTCGAGGTACTCTTGGCAGGCAATGTCTGACTAGATCTACCGAGAGTTTCCTGGCATCTCGCGGATCACCGAGAAAACGAAGAGGGTCTCGTCCTCTTCCTTATCAGCCTTTGCTCGTCCCCCACGCTAGCGCTTCCCGCTAGTTTTCTTCTCCATTTTCTCGTTTCGTTCGAACGCTTGTTAAGACCATACGGTAGACGACCAGTTGGAAAACGTTTCAAAGAAACAAAGTTACTTCGACTAACTTACTTCGATTATTCAAAGCTCTCGTAGGTAGTTGATTAATACCGATACATCCTCGCGAATACGATTTAAGAAGCTGAAATCGCGTTTAACATCGACTAACAGCGAATATCAGGACGAGTATCGCGACATAATTTTTAATACTTCGTACCTTTCGCCGTGTTTTCGGTTCATCGATCGTCGATACGTCCGTTAGAAGACTCCGAAGGAATTCGATTTTCAGAGAAAACGGAAGCGAACAGGCAACGAGCTTGGAATAAAAATTATAAGTGAAACCGCCAATTAGTTAGATTTGAAGGAATTCCTGTGGACGACTAACAGAGGAAGATAGAATCGTACGAGAGATGGGAAGAAATTACTGGGCTTTAATTATTCGATCGATTGTCCAAAGGAAAATAGGAAAATATAAAGTGGCGCAACGTCTTTTACGAGGGTTCTACACGGTATCTTCGTGTTGTCGCGGGTTATAAGACGGTGTTAAGGCCGTGATACCGAAAAGGGAGATACAAAAAGGGCGAAAAGGAGGAGGAAGATGGAGCGATGCCAGGTACTCGGGAAACGGGAGTAAAGGAGAAAAGAAGCATCAGGAAAGGGAGCGCGTGGTAATCCAAGATTTATCCTCGCAGACTGTGACAGCGGGACTGGTGCTTCTAGCGCGATTTAAGGGCTACCGGATTCCTCTTGCTGCTTCTGCCACATTGCCACCGATCTACCGAGGCAGAGAGAGAGAGAGAGAGAGAGAAACCGACAACCACCTCACGGAAGAACACCACCATATCGTTGTTTCATCGACATCGATGAACGCGTGCTTGGTATTTTACATTTTTTTAATATTTTTTTTTTTTTTTTAGCATAGAGAGAAAGATATAGGAAAAGTTACGTGAAACTGTCGGCAAAGGTGATGGTGGCGTGTGAAATAGAACGAAGAAAAGCAAGACGGAAAGCATTAAATAGCCACAACGTGCGCGTTGCGCGATAAATTCGCCAGAGTTATTACAAGATTTCGATTTATATCGGGTTAATCAATATAGCCATAACCCAAGATTACAAGGAAGTCTGACAAATTATCGCGCATGACAAAGCGAGGAGCAAGAGGACAGGCTCGGCGTGTATGTAATCCACGTACACGCAGCAGCGGTAAAGATGAAACACGTATACATCGGATCGATGAGAAATCCCGGTAGGATCGTGCAATTATATGTACATATTCGTGAATACATCTTCGGCCGTATAATCTTCTTGAGGCGCGATGAAGTGTGAAGGAGGTGGAGGCGAAGAGTCAGAGAACGTGATAAATCGTCGTGGCCAATGGTAGCCGGCCGATCTCCTCGATTAAAGTAAAATATATGGCAGCTTTAATTACGAAGAGATTTCGGAACGCGACTGGCCAAAGTGTTGTATACGTGCGAGAGAAGAGAACAGACAGAAGAGAGTGAGAGAGGAGAGTAGCGAGGCGAGGGGGTAGCCAGTAGAAGGCGAATAGCGGTAGAAGATGGTCAGGAAAGGGAGACGATGGGTCCAGAGGGGCGACCTCTCAGATGCATTATTCATGGACTGTGAGAAGATACGATATGATCCAATATGTGGTGCGCCCATACCCGTTAAATGTGCCGAACCTGACAAGATACCGTGAACAACACCTCCTTCTCTAATCTGCTGAAAATTGGCCCACGAATTTTCGAGTAATTTGCCATGCGAGTACGTGGCTCCCTCGTACTCTTCATAGGCTTCCTTCTTCTTTGCCAGTAGAGACCGTGCGGATTTTCTGGCGTTCGCGGCGAACGAACGGATATCGACCGATTAGAATCGAAAGGCTATCCGAGCCGAGGAATATTCTAATGGTGGAAATTACGATTCGAATATAGCAGAACGCGTCTAATTTTTAAGAGTGAAAAGGGAGTATACATCTTACGAAAATGTACTTTGTACGATGCTTCCTGCTGGTAGTTTTTACGCCTACGTACTTTACATAGTTTCGATGAATCTTCAATCCGCGCGACACGCGTGTAAGGTGTTTTTCGCTCTCGCTGTACGAGGATTCGTTTGAAATTCTCGTTGATATTAATGTTCGCTATTAATGTTGCTAATCTTTCGAGATTTAGAAAGAAGCTTCCAAAGGGGAAACGCTTAAACGGTGAAAGATCAAATGGAAAACCGTCTGATCTGGAAACACGAGGCTTCTCTGTCACGGTTATTAAAATCTTAGCACCGAAAGGGTTGCGGCGTATCATCGAACAGCGTTAACTTGTATACTCGAGTTTGCGCGAAGAATTCTCGAGAGCTTCCGGTGGCGTGAACCAAGCGGTAAGAAGAGGTTCAAGGAGCACCGGCGAGAGCAGCTTTGAAACGAAAAATAAACGGCGCGAGAGGACAGGCGGAAGATCCAGGTGGTTCGATGTTCCGACAGTTTTCACGCGCAAACAAACACTCGAGTGTTACTCCGTCATTTTCGGAAGACCACAGATCTATTTTGAATGAGCTACGCGCATATATTTCTGTGCATTACGAATGGAGTAGCACCGAGTTTGTCGTAATTTTACCACGGTTTACTCGTCCGTTCTACGTTTCAACTTTCTCAAATGCCTGCTACGATTATTTATTTCCTTATTTCTTCGATTAATTGTAGAATTTTCACAAACGAATACGATGTATTTTATCGGCAGTTGAAAATATCAAAATAAACGACCCTCGCGTGCGCGCGAGGCTATCTGATAAAAAAGAATAGTACAAGAATAAGAATACTCCGTGTTCCGTTCTTTGTTTCTACTAACCAGTAGCTAAAAAAATCTTCCACGTTACCTAATTCGTCGTCACTCGATAGTTCGATGGTCGCGATTATGACCAACAAGATACAAAAGCATCTGGCAACGATTCGAATCTACGCGCTGTCCACAGCCGTCGATAATCTGATCGTTAGCGCAACGTTAAATCTTCGTATAAAAAGAAAAATACGCTACGCGTTGCGAGATAACTAGAAGAAGAGCATTTTCTTTCTTTCTTTCTTTCTTTCTTTCTTTCGTCATTCATATGTATCAGGCACTTGCTCTTTTAAAATTAAAGCCTGAGACAATCATCGACTTAATATCACGGTAGGAGCGACTTCGTAGCGTTGCAACAGTATGCGAGGTGCATACTTGCAGTTGCACGCGGCTGAAACCGAGGCGGCGCGGCGCGACGCAACGCAGCAGCGGCGAAACGTATTAACACACAATGAGATAGTTTTGTTCCACCGCTCCTTGGAAGCCGTATGCTTGTTTCGCTTCTCTCCTTGTTCAAAGCACGTTCCATACCATGGATATCAGTCTACCCGGTGTCCAGATAATTCGTCAACTGTCATTTCACAACCGAATGCTATAATTTTTCCAAATAATTAAACCAAAAGATCAACCGCGTATCCTCCAACGAGATAATTCTTGATTACTCGCACGTGCTCCGTTACGTCCGCTGTAGCAAATAAATTTGTCGAAATCGAACATTTTGCTGTTCGTAGAAATTCGAATTTGCTTTTTTTATATATATGTATATATATGTATATCTTTTGATTTATTCGGAAGAAGAGGAATACTTTTACACGAAAGTGCAAGCGATGCTGTAAATATTATGCCAATTGTAACGTACACCTGAGAATTGCACCGTTGTACAATTTATTTCGCGTTTAACACGTTCGACCAAGCGTACGAACGGGCATTAACACGCAGGAACCTTAATTTTCCTTAAACAGATTGCCTCGACACGAGGCAATGGACTATAACGGCAGTAAGATATAGTAATGAAAAAAATCAGCGATGAATACTTTAACGAACACCGCTTATATGGAAGGCTGACAAAGGAGAGACCATTGGGCATCCCCTTGGCACGAAACTTGCTGTGGACCATTGTGCGCGGACGTTTTGATAAATTACCGAATAATTGTCAAATGTTAGAAAACAACAAAGTCGAAGCCGACACACGCAAAAACCGAAACCCAACTCGGAACGACCCAACGCGTTTACCGCTTCTGTTAAACGCGTAGCAACGACATGTTCGAACACGCCAACGATTTCACCGCGTTCTGTCCTGGTATTCATTTTCGTCGCTGGAAACGTCCATGATCTCGCTTTTACACTAAATTACCAACAGTATAACCACGTTTATTATTAGTTTACGATTGCTATTGATAATATACGATTTTCGAGAAACAAATCTTCCTAGCGGAAGACCATTCGTTCGTTGCGATAGGAAGATGACGTAAATAATGGTAAACTGCGAGGTAAATTCTAAAAAGCGTTTGTTACATCGCTACTTTTCCGCGATCTTCGTTAGCGTTGCTGTTAAACGGCTGACACGACTGAATGCTTCAAATTTCTTTAAATAATTTCGTTGGATTGAACGCTGTTCGAGTTGACTTTCATCTCGTAAATGTTAAAAAAAAGGTAAGAAATTTTACGCGATTCGTAGAAGATTGAAAAATGGAAAAATGTAGAAATTATTCAGAGCGAAGTAATTCTGTTACGACGTTTAACGGGCGAACTCGATGTTTACGCAGATTCCACTGCCTTAATTGTATTAATAAAAATATAAAATTGCTGCGATCTAATCATAATTCTTGAAACGTCGATACCATTTTGTATCGTTCGATCGGAACAACGAACACCAGAGGAAAATCATGAAACGCATCTGCATCGATTCTGCCAGTGAAATATTACACTGATCGGAGAGGATCGAATGATCGTTGCAGAGAGATCGTAATGGTAGGATATTGCGAATACGACCAGGTGGCGAAAAGTAAAAGTTGAATACCGGTGAATCGGTAAATCTCTAACGAATGTCGACGACGAATAATGCACTTGAATTCTGAAAACCGGAGAAGAAAAAAAGGGGTGAAAGGCAGCGGGCTACCTCTTTGGTATCTTTCGGCCGGAGCACAGGGATCTGGCCTCGCTCGTCTCTTTGACACGGTCGTATCGGGGTAACGCGATTAAGTAATTAGGGGATTTTTAATCTTGTCCCTCTTTCGCCCTCGTTTTGGCGCCGGTCACGAGCCAGCGAAAAAATAAATAAACTCGAAGCCGTGCGCCGTTCACGAATTAAATCGCTGATGAAGAGTCGCTGCCGTGCTCTTTTTTCTACCTCTCTTTTCCTCCGTATCGCCTCGTTTTTCCTCTCTTTCGTTCCTCTCTCGCCTCGTCTAAATCAATAAATTATCCTCGACCAACCGACATGCTTTCAATCTTCCTTTCAGTCTTCTACCTACGGCTGCGTGCCGACTCGAATCCGCCTTCTCTTTCGGCAATTAAAACGAAAATATTACCTAACATCTACCGCGAGACTCGTACGTTCATCTCGTTAAATTATATCGCTCTCCGTTTCGTATTGACGTGATTTCAGAATCTCGTGCCGGCACAAATCGATACACGGTACGCGCTTCTCTCTTGTAATTTTCTTACAGGTGCTTCGAATTTATAACGTTACACCGTTAACAGTATTCCTAAAGGTTATACCGATCGTACGAGAGCGTGGAATCTCGCGGTCCATTCTCTCGCGGTCCAATCAAAAACTCTAAGATCCTGGATAGACGCACCTTGCTATGTTACCAACGAAACAGATACCTACGGTTAAAGAAGAAATATCGAAATTCAATAACAGATACAACGTAAAAATTGCTACTAGACCACTAGCTGCTCAATTACTTGACACGATGGATCAGATCCGCAGGCTAAAAACACATTACCCTCTGGATCTAAACATTACATTCAGCCAGAATCAAACATACGATAAACACTTATTATTCTTCAAGTTATAGTACCACGCCGGAATAATTTACTTGTAATTCTCAATGAGAATTGATTTTAAAATTCTTCCAAATAAAAAGAAAAAAAGAAAAATTCTCTTGCGAACCACTCGAGAGATTTCAATTTTTCACCGCCTATTCTACCGATGGTGTTAGACAAATTGGACATAGGACTGTTTCGCGAACCTTCTAGAGAAGAAGTTACACGGTGTTTAGCAACTTCTTTGGACTGGTCGCGAAACAGATCGCCGACTTATACATTCGTGTGAAATTTACAGATACCAAAAAAGACACAGAGGCGTAAAATAAGGAAGGTAGACCGCTTGTTACGCGTACTTCCTTATATCCCATTTATAATATCTTTCGTCTTGCTCTCGCATTAGCAAAGAAAGAAAATTCGTAATGTCTCGAAGAAGATGTTTAACGTGGAATTGAAAGGAAAATTGATGGATCTCCAAACTGGAGATTCCACTTTTTGGAAACATATAATTGGCTGCAAGATTTAATCACGATCATAAAAATATAAATTGTCATAAAGATTTTGATCTCGTTAGAAGCTCCCCTATTCGTGCAGAATCAAAAATCTGCGTTAATCGCTGTACGATGGGATTTGGTTATCATAATCGCGGATAACGTTATCGATCGACCATCCACGACACAATGTCTGTGCCAAAGCGTTGTACATAAAATTATCCTAAAATAAGCCGCCTGTTACGTTCAAACTTCGACCGTGTGCTTCGAATTGCGACGATTTCACTTTGGCGCAGCAGATAAGAATTCTTATTGAAACCGTGTTAAATAGAGCTTTCCTTCGAAACTCACCTTTAACCCAAGTATTATACCTTTTATCTTTTACACGAGCGCGTTTCTCAGAAATATGTAAATAGATCTTGTTGCGAAGCGTAGCCTTTGTCTCTCGGCAACGTATCGTTGCAATGACTGGGTATAAACAAGCGCATCGTTACGCGTTGCTGGCAACTTGGAAAAGCGTTGCGACCGTGAAAATTATATTCCAGAGCTAAGGAACGCAGACAAAAGGCGGACAACGCACGCGCCGAGTCTATCGAATAAATTTTTCCTAAAAATAGTTGTTCGTAAGAAACCTCAGCATTAAGCGCGCGGTTTGCGATAAACAAATATAATATAAATAATATAAATCGTACGAATGTGATTATCGTTCGTAATAAATTCACTTCACCAATGAAAACGTTTTATCCTCCGTATCAACTGGAACTTTATCGGCCGGTTATTCCTATGAAAGATTGCGAAAAATTGGCAAAGTGATCGTAAGAAGCGGATTGCAGCGTGGTAGCGTAAAAACGGAAGAAATATCATTTATCGAAAGCTTTGAAACATAGCCAAGCGAGAATGGTTTCGTCATCGGCTCGTGGTTCGCTGCATCGATCAACGCTCTACGTCTTGGCCACCGATGCACGAAAAACTGAAATGGGAAGCTATCCCGTATGTAAACGATAAGAGCGTGACAGTAATAGGTGGCGTAACATTAACAGCTCTCGGTAGCGCTAACGATAATACCAATGGCAGTAACTGAGATGGTAGTAGAGGGTGGGTGGGAGGAGGGAGGGGACGGTAGTCGAGGGTTAGACAGTGACAAACCGCCTTGGCCCGCTGTGATTTCAGTTAATTGTCGGCGGGGCCATTTCTCACTGCATGGCTCGGCTTCTGCCCGGGCGACGACGTTGTAAATATCCCTAAAGGCGCCACGGGTAAAGGGCTAAAGGTAGAACGTCTTACTCCGGTAGGCTTAGTTTAGCCCGGCTTAACCTTTCGCTCGTAAGCCGTTTCTTCCTTTTCTCCTCGTCTTTTCTGAAAACGACCACTACCATGCCCATGCACGATACACCCAACTCCGCCGACTTCTCTTCACACACGCAATCCGCCTCGTTTAATATTTCATTCGTAATGTTTTCTAAATGACAGCTCTTTCTCCGCGCTTTCTACTTCTTTGTTTCTATTTTCTTTTCTCGCGTCCGAACGTAGGCTTATTCGAGTCGCGCACCGCAGTCTTCGCCGTGTTAAAACACAATCTCGAACTTTGTACAGAATAATTGGTCTCGTAACGGTGACTCCAGCGTTCCGACGCTTATCGCGAAAGAATTTCACGCGCATATGGCTATACATACACGTACCATGTTTTAAATAAATTGGGTCTAACCGCAATTTGTTCGCTTTTGGAAAATTCGTACGTGTATCCGAGCGACGAAATGAAAATTTACGAAAAGAGGAGTCGGCCAATTCGATCTCCGAACGGCTTAATTGCAGTCGCCATTCCCTCTCTTTTCATTCTTACTGTTTAGAACTTTTACGGTAAAAAGAAACCCATTTGTTAAGGGATACCGAATACAAGTATTTGGAATGTGGATTAGGGGAAGTGGCAGAGCAGCGGCCCTTGGGAATCGTCGCTCCAGGAAGAAAACCAAAGGAGGGCTAAAGCGAAAGAAGGGAAAGAGATACGAAGCTATCGAACGACCGAGCAATCTTGTTTCGACCTTCTAATAATACCAAATGTATCGGTCCTCGCTGGTATTTTTATGGCCCATCATATACACGCTCGAGTAGGAACACAATGCCTAATTCCTTGATCCTGCGTCTTCCCACTAAAAGAAATCACCTTCAATTTACATTATCGCGTTTAACCTGTCCGATACGTATTTGTTCAAAGAGTCAACGTTTCGTCGGATCAACCCGAGAGATGCCTTGTAAGCTCTTCTTCGAACGATTGTCCGTATCCTCGAACTCTGATATAAATATAAATCGAAATATAAATCACTGATCGGAAAAGAAGCATAGAAGCTAGTAGTTAGCGAAGTATGTAAAAGGTAGCTAATTGGCGGGAATAACGTTAAGGTTGCGTAAAAGCAAAAGACAAATTGCATAAGAAGCGAACGTTAACCGAGGCAGGCAATTAAACTGATAGAGCATGAAACGAGAAAAATGAGTAACGAACGGTTGCCTTGCTAGTTAGCCATAAAACGCTGGTTGGTCGAGTGTCGTGACTAGTCGACCGCAGTTATTACGAACGAATATACGACACGTGGTTGTACCGCACGCCGCCGCGTTGTACGGGCTGATGGTGACAGTTCAATCCGAACTTCGGCGTTCGGCGGTCAGAAATGCTGGCCGCAAACCGCACGCGTGATTTCTGCCTCTCTTTGCCCCTACCGAATCACCGTCGTTTCTCCAATGGTATTTTCCATATGTTTTCACCTCTTTCAACTAGTCGTTGATATTATAAAATCATGTTGCGTGAGTTTCGCTCCACTAGGTACTCGTGTAATCTTATCGACTATGTTTCCAGATAGAATTTCGAGTCGCATTGCGGATTCGAAAGTACCTGGGATCCCTTCGATTTACCAGCAAAACGAATAATTTCTTATCGAACGAGTTTCATTCCTTCTTTTTTTTTTTTTTTTGTTTTTCTTCTCGTCGTTTTTGTCGTGCATTTTCATTTACAGACGATCGATCGCAGGTGTGCGTTGGTACGTACATTTACGAGGAACGCGCGTATATAGTTGCATCAGTTGCTTTGTCCGTGATTACTACGTACGCGCGCGTGTCGGCGCAAATTAGCCCGTAGGAAAGAAAGCTAGCTACGTATCGCGTACAACGTATAGTTCCTAGTTGACGTTTCACACTCCTGACAGAGCCGCAGGCTCGAGCGCGCCTTATCTCCCCTTAGATCTTCTCAAATTTCTGTTTCGGCGATCAACACTCGTGTATTTTCAAGCCTGATTAATTTTACGAGCTCGCAGCTTCGTGAAAGACGATCCTCTAATAGCTCTGACCGGTGCAACTATCGTTCGTATCTCTTGGAATTTCTAAAGAAAGAGAAACAGACGACAATTCCGTCGATCTGCCAACGGGATTAGCGTGGATTTCACGCGAACCGAACCACAGTCGTTCGTCGGTGGCGATCAGAGACGCGAGCAAGTGGCCGTACAAGTCGAAGTAACAGAGAAGGCGAACCGTTGGATGGTTTCAAACGGTAGTCGGATCGTAGTACGATCGTTGTTCGTATCGTAACGTTTGCAGTGGAGGCGCGACGAATTTCGAACGAAACTGTATTAATCGATCGGTCAGCGCAGACTCGAGAAATGGAACGTCGACGTCAAAATTAAAAAGGATAGAGACGCTCTCAAGAAATTTTCTAATCGTTTACGATCTCTGATAATTTCGAAAGGGAGGAGCAACGACGCCGCTGGTTTCACAAAGGAATTACTGGGAATTTCACGCCACGAACCAGTTTAAGGGAACGATATTAATTCGTCGGTGGCTGGCGCACCATGATCGACACACGTTCACGTGAATCGTGGTCCAGAACGAGGACGAGGAAGAGGAAGAGGAAGGCGGACTGGCACCGCAGTTTGCCAATTTCCCGCAGGCGTTGTGCGTAGGTGCGCGACCGGTTAACGGGTTGGGAGATGAAGTACGCGAACGAACGAGATTCGGAGAGAGGCGAAGCGGAGGCTGATGTGCGGTCGAACAGATTAATATGCGCGAGGCTCGCACGCTTCAAACCCCCGCAGGCCCTCCTCCGATTCTCCGTCCTTCGGTTTCAGCCGCGTGCTGCGCCCGCCGTCCTGTCGTCCTTTCATTCCTGCTCCCATTTGCGAAACATACAATACGTGCGTGAACACGTAGAACTACGTATGCTCGCGATTGTGCGAGCTACGAGTGCCCCGACCGTTTAGTAATTTCTGTCACGAGTCGAGTGTTCCGCACGGAACGTCAACGCGGCCCGTTATACTGCAAAACGCCTCTTCCTCTTTCCCCCTCCCCCCGCGCCCTTTCGCCTCTCTTTCTCTTTCTCTTCTCCCGTTTCAAACATCCTCTGACCCTATCCGCTGTCTCTGTCCTTCCATCGTTTCCTCCGTTTACGTATGCGCCGAGGTTTAGCGCGAATTCGTGGGACGCATCTCGGAGAAAATTCGCGGCTGCGAATGCGTCGCGGGTTACGCCGCACCCAGTGACTCTCAAATCACCTCGCTTGCGCATTTCGCAGTTTCATTTTCGTTCCGAATGTAAACGGACGCGAAACAACGACGAACGCACGTACGTATACGTTCTTTCTTCTTCTCTAGTTATACTTTCTTTTTTTTTAGATCCACTGAACCTGAACTTGCATATGGGGCGTAGTTTACGTAATCGCAAAGTTTCTTTGAAAACAGCACGGGAAAGATAAAATTGCCGCGACAAAATCTGAGAGAAGTTAACGATTTTTAAGATTCGATGGAAGCCAGAGGAGAGATTCTTAAGTTTGGCAGAAACATTTTGGCGAAATACCAGCGAACGCTACCGAATATATACTGCTAGTCCAATTGGCGAGTGAAACCAACGGAAATAATATCTAATAATCTTTCGAGTTAAGGGAAGCCCTACCGCACGTATTGACACTGAAATCAATCACCGTCGATTGGAAACTGTCGACCGTAAACGACGAGTTCCGGACGTTTCTCCGAAGAATTCGTAACATCGCCATCGTCGTTTACCGCGCGTCTGTTCAACGACTCTTGAAAACGTACCCGTCCCTACACAGAGCGCGAAAGCTAAACTGGTTAAGCCGAGACGTTAACCGGAAATAAAGCTACGTACCATCGCTGAAAAGAAGGAAGAAGAAAGAGCACGGGATCGCGATAAACCAGAAACATCGAAGCTATCGTTTTTCGAGTCTGCAATGCGCAAAGATCGCGCTCGGGGCATCGCGCGTAGCGAGTAAATCGGCGCGCAAACGGGTCCGTCGATGCGTAACAGGATAATTGGGAGCCAGTGGCAGGATAACGTCTGTGGCTGGTGTACAGGTAACCGGCCCGATAGTGAATACAAAGGAAGACTTCTATATACGATAAAAGCCAACTCCTCCCTCACCACGCCCAAAACCTGGCAAAGAGGTTGCTACCTCAAGATCCACCCACGTAGCGGATGACTTTTCTCCCTCTCTCGACCGTGTGGCTGTGCTCGTTACACCGCGCGCGTTCCTCCGCGCCACCTTCGATGTCGACGAAGAGAAACTCGTCTAGGAGGCGGAGCATCTATTTCTATCCCGGGCAGAAGGTGGCGGGGGATCGTTAAACGAACGGCGGAAGCCGCGTCGCGCCGCGTCTCGACGCTGCAAAGACGACCACGGAAAGAGTAGGAGCACGCGTAGGAGTTAGGTTAGCGGAGGAGAAGGGGAACGAACGATAGGAGATCGCCATGGCGCTTGTACGCGCGTCTATGCGAATCCAGCCATCTCTTTCTTCTCAAACTTCGTGCCAGCCATCCGGAAATACAGTTTCCAAAGGGGTGGCGGCCAACGCAAACCAGAAGAATACACACGATTTACTTTAACCGTCGCCGACGAGCTTAACCATGCGTTACCGCAAATATACAGCGAATGCGGCGAAGAACGTGCGACGTTACGACGGAAAACGGTGCGATCGAGCGTGCGCGCTGTCTCAGCAGCGAACATCGTGCCGACGTATTTAGGTCTTTTAAAGAAAGCTACGATTATTTTTATCGACGTTTTAAGACCCTGCACCCGATGACGATACTCTGTATCCAAATTTCTTGTACATCGTGAGACGTCGTTGGTCTTCAACGCGTCGTCGGACCGTCGGTCCAGACGGTTAAAGGAGGAAGAAACGTTAAAGATAATTGAACGAACTCGGTGACTTTCTTTTAGACAGGATTGTCCGATTCAAGGGGCAAGTATCGCGTACAAGAACCGCTGAAATAAACGAAATATCGATGTCGGTTGAACGGTTCCTTTCCGTTTGATCGCATCGTTTCTTCTTCGATCGTATTCGTAAAAATGTTCGTATCGTTGCGAGTATTCGACGGCAGCAGGGCGTAGGACCCAGACGCGTTTCCAGGACTTTGCGTCAAACCTACGTATTCCGAATTATACCGTGCGTTCTACAATAAATTATAATCGTCGTAAATAGGAGGATGTTGGAAGCGCCGTATAAATACGCGAAATACGAAGAAACTAACCAACGAGTTACGAGCAGCAGCAGCAGCAGCAGCAGCGAAACGGTGAGAGACGAGGAAGGAAAGAAATCGATTACTGGCATAATCCGGTAGAGACGACCGAGGATCGACGAGCAGAGTAACAGAAAGGAAAGGAAGAGCGTCGAGAGCAGCGTGTGCGGTGTCCGAAGAGGTAGTAGGGTTGATGCGCGCAGGACTATGTGGCAGGTTGGAAGGTGTAGGAGCGTAGAGGTTAAGCATGGCAAGAAATACGCGTATCTAGAGAGCAAGACAAGCAAGCACGGTCCTTTCCATTGCGCAAGGATCCAGGCGGAGGAGTCTTTACCCAATGCACATGCAGCGCGTATATAGAGCTCCGCCTAGTTGGCTGCAGTTGAGAGGAGGAGGACGCTAAGTCTCAGTTATTTTACTGCACGCAACGCCGCCACCAATGCTGAGCTACCTTCCACTCTCCTACTTCTTCTCCCATTCCGAAGCTCCACTATATATACCCTATCGCGAGGAGGAGCGTACTCGACGTCGCCGCAGTTGCAACTGCACCTGCTGCTCTCGTATAATAAATCGAACGTCTTTCTCACGGTTATCTTTCGTCTTTTTCCCCGTCGTAACGTTCTCTCGCTCCCCTCCATCGTATCGTTCGGCTTCGTCCATTTTAGTAGGTACGTTTTACGCCAGCAATGGAACGCTATTCTCTCGGTTTACATAGCACGGAATAGCTGGAATTAGCGAGAAAAGAGAGGAGCGAGCGTGGATTTCTTAGGCACAAGTTCGGCCGAGTTTGTTGAAACTCGAAACGGTGTACGTACTGCGCGAAGAATGGTTGTCAACTTGAAACTCAAGGAGGACACGAGAAATAGTATACGTCGGGATATTCGATACAGTCGTGAATATTAAGTACTACTCGAGGTATAGATGACTAGGCTGGTTATCACAACGCTCAGCGTGTACTCGTTTGAAACGTATATACTTGCGGACAAATGGTTTCCTCGGGACACCTAGACTGCCGATCGAAAGAAACATCGAATCCGTGACGCGATACTCGCGTACGAGACTACATCGATACGCATTCTGCCAAGACGGTTTTCTATTTTTATCTCTGTGTAGAGATTGTAACGCGAAGCGAGTGCAACGATGCAAACGGGGTATTAAAAGGCATAAATATCTTCGAAGGTAAACTAAGCTAAGAAGAAGGAGAAGCTAAGAGCAAGCTGATTTTGGGAAATTAATTCCAATAATTCGAGCTGCTGGTCTTACGCTCGACGATCTATCGAATTTTGTCAAAACCACCGCCATCGTTCGTACAGCTAATGCGCGATTATCGGCGTATTTTATTGTTCGATCTTTCCATGAGATTCCACTTGAAGTACCGTACCGAGTACTTTAGTGCGTTAAGAAGAACTGTTCGTAAAATTTTGCCTGCCGACTATCATAATGGGGAGAAGCTGGAAAGGAAAAACTGGAAAGATGATTTATTACACGATCGATTAAAAGACTTTGTTAAAAATAACGTTGTACGTTCTTTTGCGAAAGGTACATATGGCACGGACGAATTAACACGGATATTCCATTCTATCCAAGAAATCCGTTACGCTACGTTTCCTCTATTACAATTATCGCAAATACCCATAACCGAGTATCGACAACTCATTACGAGGAACTTTCCAGCCGTCCGCAGCGAGAAAAGGCGCGTAACGCGAAACTCATTATGATGCGTGAATAACGAGCCGCAGTATAGATTACCGGATTCCAAACGAAGTAGAATTATTGAGTTACAAATGACCAGCATTCCACCAGCTGCTGCTTAACCATCGTGTGACCATACCAGATATTCGTCGTAAACGACCGCGCGATTTACCGTTTCAGTCTTTTCAACATATTCGTTGACCTAATTCAAGAAATAAGACGTAATTATCCTGATTGTTGCACTTTTCTATTTACCGTACTCGCGAGTTGCAGAAATTTATGCTGCTTCCACTCTTACGTAAATCCACGTGCTGCGATTTCGACGAATTTCCATGTTGTCCATGACGCAAGTAGCTACGTAACGAAAGAGACAGCTAAGTTTCTACCAACTTTTACGTCGTCTATCTAAGAAATCGTTCGTCGCAGCAGCAATATCCTCGTCTTCGTCTACCTCGTTCACCGAACACGTTACGATCTCGTTATCGGTTGAACCCTCTTTATCTTTCGCTGCAAATTTCCCCAACAGTATCGCTATTTGTTGCGCGAATCTCTCGCTGTCTCTAATCGCAACTAATGTCTCGTACGCAATCCTCCTCGCTCTATTAATTATTTTTCACGGATGTAACTTTTCCTTCCGTTTCTATATGTCGGATTATCACTAGGATTAGGCGCGTGTAACGAATCTTTCTTTGGATTAGACACCGTTGTTACGCAAGAGCGAAGATATCTACGATTATGATCGCGACAGAATTTGGCAAGTAACCGTGGCAATTAGATACTCGGCACGCGATTGGCAACGATCTCACACTCGATAACGAATCCACCGTCAACGGGATGACGAATGCGATTTTTTCCACAGTCTAAGTCGAACTCGACTTACCGATCCACGATTCGGGTGCGACTCAACGTACTTGTCCACGGTACAAGTAGAACTTATCCGACCGACCCTCGGTCCGAGTGCAACTGCCCTTATATACTCTGCTCTCCGTACCTCTCTGCACCCCTCGGGTCGATCTTTGTTTTTAAACAGAGCTATTTAATTACTCCATAGCTCCGTTAGCTACGCGTCCCTCCCGTGACCGTGGCTGCGTTCAGCGTTATGTCACTTCCCAGAGCCCAAGTCCACTGTCACTAGTCTCGGACACCCGTACTTCCAACGAGATCATAAACAACTATTTCTCAGTTTTATTATTTAAGTACAGCTATAAAGTATCGGGGACCTTCCCTCCCGATCATTGCGAAAGAAAAGTCCTTCCATCTTCGACATATTTATGTATACACACACACACACACACACAGAGAGAAAGAATGATTGTAATGCGACGTTAGCGTGTTAGGTGTATACATATGAAACGCGATACTTTCCAACAAGAATTCCACGGTTCCGCTTTATTGTTCCGCATGAGTGATTGGTAATTGGCTGCACCGCGTCTGCAATGTCGCCGTGCTCTCTCATCGAACACAAACGAACAGAAGGACAATGGTCAGACATGAGATTGGTACGGGCCATAAGGCACCCTCTGTCTCTCTTTGACAATCGAAAAAATGCAATTAAAAATTTGAACGGTAATATAGGTCAGAGACACAGCGACCCTCGTCATCAAGCGTCCATTTCCCACCCTTCCGCTCTTTCGATCATGCGCGTTTCTATTCCTGTATTTTATAACCAGGCAGGCCAATTTTTTCGGGAATACGCGCCATCAAAGCGCACGCTCGACAACGATGTTCCTACGACTAGTCGATTTCGATCGATGTAACGATTATGATATTAGACGTACTCTATTGTTCGCAATTATCGCAACGGTACCGATAATCGGTCCATCCTTTGAATAATTAAAATTTAAGACAACCGCAATTTCTAATTAAGAATGGAAATGTAGCGTTTCAGTTCGCAGCAATGGTACCGTCACTGCTCGATTTCGATCATTAAAATCATCGTGATATCAGATACACACTATTGCTCATAATTATTCGAATTACCTATCGCGATAGTCTGTAGCCGTTTCTTCGGTAATTGTATCTCGAAACGCGTGCAATTTTCAACTAACGATCGCGATAGAGTATCGTTGCGATAAAAAATAAAGAAAGGAATCAGCTTGAAAATTTTGGAGACGCTCGTTTTCACTGGTTCGATAGTTCCAGCGTTAATAAGCGTCGTTCTTATTGAGGACAGCAGCGTACGACTACGTAATTTCACACCTGCAGTTATGAAACGAAGCGAAAGACCTTCGCAGTATCAATCCTGCACGTTCGTTTCATTAGAATCGTTTACGGTGTTCGAAGCAGGTATGCAGGCACTCGGATTAATTATTTTCACCGTGACGAGAATTTAATAAAATTACAAATAAATAAAACTGCGTTGGTTCTACCCTTTGCGAGAATTCCGTTTACACGTAATTGTAATTTTATGTCGATTCTTTTACCTACGACAAGTTACAACGACCATCCCTTTACCCACGATTTATATGTTTCTCTAGCTTTCCTAGCTCTAAATTCCCATAAACGCAGAAAAAATGCCCGCTCAATTGCCACAGCTACGTACGTTTGAAAGCGAGCAAGGCGAAATTGAATAATTATCTACCGACGTACATACGTCGAAGGATTACGATCCGCTAGGTTTTCGTTAAGCTGTCCATCTGCACGGTTTTATCGTCGTTTCGCGCACGGAAGCAGTTACCCTCATTTGTATTCCTTGAGCGTGCGACGAGCCATGCCGCGATTTACTATCACGTCCTACGAATTATTTGATAATCAAATTTTTCCACCCTCCTCCCTTATCTCGGGAGAAACGACCGGAAGGGTGCGCGTCGTTCGGACCTTTTACAATGATTTCTCTATTTTACGGTGGTTGCGTGAGAAGGCCATTAGGAATACCGTGTAAACGTGCTATGAAAGCGATTTCAACAATGGCCAGCCGCTTGCACGCGAGACACGTTGTCAAAATTAATTCTTCTGCAATTCGACTAGCGAACGTTCTCTCGGATCGTTGTCTTCGCTCGCCATCTAAACGAATCAACGAGACTCGATCGTTCTATTACCTTTTATCCTGCAGTACATCTTTTCCTTTTCTTAAATTAGTTTACTAGGAAGATTCCTTTTCTATTTTTATAATCTACCTAACGGCGAAAAATGTTATTATCCGTAAAATACGATACCTGTCCATACGCACATTATCATTTACGATATTCCGGCGAAATATTCCGCCGAAATATGCAAATTTATTCAAGTCGTTCACAGGTGAATTACACAAGAAGCATTAAAATCGAACTTTATCTACCGTTAAACGATACGATGTACCTATTTCGGGTATAATAAAAAAGAAAAAAAAAAGAAAAAAGAAGGAATTATAAGAGCACCGAGTACCAGTGAGATACGAACAAATTTATGCTGTTGTCCGGCTATTTGATTTTTCGGTTCTTTTTTTTTTTTTTTTTTTTTTTTTTTTTTTTTTTTTTTTTTTTTTTGGTTTCTTATCAAAAGCACGTATTACTCTGAGACTTATTACCTCTGTTCTATAGCGTACATAATTCCATCGTTACACATGTACAAAAATCTACAATGATATATACGGACGATGCTCGTATGTTTTTGTCAAGTTGTACTTTCGGTAGCTCTACGTACGTTCATTTGTAGAATTATAATATTTATAATACGTTATGTGATATTATATAGCAAATTATTCTTTACGGTTGCGAGGCACAAAATGAAAATTCTGTAACGCGTTATTCTTTCAAAGAAAAAGCGAGAATAAACGTAACGACATTGAAAATTAGCGAATTGTACAGTGGCGAGATCCTAAAGCGACAAAGTAATTATTATAACGACGAATAATGTGGAATTCTCTAATTTTTCCACGACCAGAAATTTCATTTTCCGATACGTGAAGATGTTACGAAAAAAAAAAAAAAAAAAAACGTATATATATATATACACATACACTTAATACTTGGAACGTATAAAATTCCTACGAAATTCAGTCCGATAAATTCGCGTCACGTCTTTCGATAGCAGCGCGAAACAATCAAACGAAAATTAATCTGTAATAATAAAACAATAAAATAAAACACAGCCCCTCGTTATTCACTCGGACATTTCACGGAAATATGCACGGATCATGTGTATGAACGATCGACTACAAGCTGCGTTTTCACACAAAAAAGTGCAAAGTGCACCGCGTGCATCACATAAATGACAGGGGGCCGTGACACTCGTGCTCGTATATCAGTGAACTGTCCAATCGCGTGCTTTTTATGTTTGTATAAAAACAACAAGGTAATACGCGATAAAAAGATACGTACGCAAGGATTTTAAATTCCGTTATGTCAACTAAATTCCAAAAATATTTGAATTAATATATGTTGAGAGCCTCGCAATGCCAGCTAATTTTATTGAAAATCGTATTAAATACTCCAAAACAGTATATACGTAGCTACAGCGTATCAAACTGTATGACAAAATAGTTTTAACGTCGTGAAAAAAAAAATCGTACAATAAATGATCGACATCACAGTTATAAATGAAAGAAATATTTGCTTGATTTAGATACGAAAGTTGTACGTACTTTTAGAGACAAACTTCGCGATGAAAAGATACGCAAGGATTTTAAATTTCTTTGCGTCAACTAAATTCCAAAAACATTTGAATTAATAATATAATTGTTGAGAGCCTCGCAATGCCAGCTAATTTTATTGAAAATCGTATTAAATACTCCAAAACAGTATATACGTAGCTACAGCGTATCAAACTGTATGACAAAATAGTTGTTCGTTTTAACGTCGTGAAAAAAAAAATCGTACAATAAATGATCGACATCACAGTTATAAATGAAAGAAATATTTGCTTGATTTAGATACGAAAGTTGTACGTACTTTTAGAGACAAGCTTCGCGATGAAAAGATACGCAAGGATTTTAAATTTCTTTGCGTCAACTAAATTCCAAAAACATTTGAATTAATAATATAATTGTTGAGAGCCTCGCAATGCCAGCTAATTTTATTGAAAATCGTATTAAATACTCCAAAACAGTGTATACATAGCTACAGCGTATCAAACAAAATAGTTGGTCGTTTTAACGTCGTGAAAAAATCGTACAAGTAGCAGACAAACGATCGACGAAACAGTTATAAATGAAAGAAGTATTTGCTTGATTTAGACGCGAAAGTTGTATGTACTTTCAGAGATAAATTTCACGACCAATTATTAAAAACAAACCGCGTTAAGGATAAATTATTCCGCTAGTCTTCGTATGATAGAGAACGTGCGCGTCACTAGGACGGTTTTACAGTAAAATCGTATAAACGCCAGAATACGTCAATCATTCTTTAATGCGAATAAATTTTAGGTAACCGAGGCTAAATCAGTGTGGGCCAATAACGTTGATCGTTAACGAAGCACGGCGTGCATCAGTGTTAAACTAATGTACCACCTTGCCAATGAGAAATTGTATGAACATCCACAGACGTTGGCTGTATTTGACGTTGCAAATTTTCTGCCAAAGACACACGGCACGTACACAGCGCTGGATAAAGTTTAAACGGATTGAACGAACGTTGCTTTAATACTAAGCTATATGTATATATTTAACGCAATTACAAAAACATAGAAACCAATTTTCAAGTAAGGAAAATTCTGTTTCGATGTTCGAAATGTTTACGAGCCTCGAAAACGAGATCGACGTTAACAGCTGCTTTTCACCCCACTTTCTTACGTTTTAGGGAAAAAATCGAGCAAAAGATCGCGTTCCTTAGAAATCTAAATTTTACAAGAAAAGTAAACCGATATCTCGTTGCTTTTAACGGAGAATCACGGGAAATACGAATATACGTGCGGATTTTTGCATGTAACTGACGCGAAATGTTAATGATAATTGAACAAAGGTAACCGATAATATTTCCAATGCAAACTGAAAATCGTATAAAACGATGATGATCTTATTATTGGGATCAACGTGGAAAAACACGGTTATGCCAAAGTTACGGTATAATCTACGCGCAATCAGCGTAATGCCACATTTCTGCAAAAGTTACACAACGGAATTAGCGAAAAATACAAATAGCTATAAAATTCGTGTACAATCAGTTGTTCGAATAGTATATCAGAGTAGCGCGTGAATTTTATACCGAATCGTCGTAATACGCGGTGCATACGAGGATGTGCACACGTACACGCACACGTATCACGCATTTGCCGTAGTCGACCGATGTCTGTACATAGTTCGGTTTGCCGCCGGGAGAAGAGGTAAAATCGTCCCGTTTGGCAGACTGTTTGAACGTTTTGCGACGAGTTTATTCGAGTTATCAATTTCCTGACAAATATCTGCATTTCCGTGCTCATATTTCATATCTCTCTTACTCCGCCCTTTCGCTTTTTTTTTTTTTTTTTCATCCCTTTTAGCCTCTGTTTCACGATCACACTATAATCGATTTGATTTCGATAGAAAATTCCAAAGCCGTTTCTTCTCACGCGAACCATCTCTCGTCACTTTGATAGAAAAATGTAATTAATCGATAGCATTTATGGATTTCGTTCGTAAGTAGAAATATCTTTGTACTGCGTATTATATTTATTCTCAAGTTAATATCACTAATATAAAATATTGAAATTCATACGATACGGATATGTACAATTTGAAGAAACATATAAAATATATAACAAAATATAAAGAAAATAATGCGATTTGGTTGGATAAGATGTTTACGAAAAATTATTAATTCGTCGTTTCCACTACTCCGATGACTCTAAAACTGATTCTACTGTAAACGGAAAAACCTAATTATTTCGCTATACTTTATCGAAATATTCCCGTCCGTTTGTAAATCTTTGTACATACTTTCAACTTTCTTTATAAATCTTTTTCTTTTCTAATTATAACACAGAGCGGAAATAACGCTTACCCGTAACGGAATACGATAAATCATCGGCATCGCCAAAAGGTCGATGATTACGCGTATAGTTATACATAGCCAGCATACTAATATTAATTGCAGATTTTTCTGCGCCGTCAGATCCAAATAGAGGCGTAATGTAAATTCGCGAATGGAGTAGCAAATGACTATTTACCATGATTCCCTGTCAATCGTGATTATGAACATATTTCATGCGTAGGTATCGATACATTGAAACTCCCTTCTGGAGCGCGGCTACCAAAAAGGGCGGGCGGCTATGCGAGCATTTACGATGCAGCGTTGCGTTTAAAACGCACACCAACAGCTCACAGGCTCACGATCAAATTATTTGCTGATCATTTCACGATTTTCCCCGCAAATTCTCCAACTCTATACGTAGATTACGCAATTAATTTCTACCGGTTAAAAAAATCTTTACACGCATACACACGTCGATATCGTCTTAACGTTATACCGCGCGATACACAAACACGTGCGTTATTTTCGTCGTTTCGTTAAATCAACAACCTCGTCGTCAATTTTCTCTTAGTTTTCCTCGAGATCGCACGAGATTCTTTCTCATCTGTTCGCACAGAATGATTACGTTTATTTGTGCCGGCTATGATCCACCGAGGTAGAGTTTCAGATTTGGAATTGCGCGAATTTGCAAGAAAACCGATATGTTTGGAAATAATTAACAGATATCGAGTTAACTGTACACTTGGCTGAAAATTATCAACGGTCTAATGGCGTGTCTGGATTACAGAAAGCCAGGATAAACGAAAGCAGACGATGTTAGACGCCCAAGCGTTATTCCGAAAATACGTAGTTACGGAAGACTGCAACACCCTGTATACGAGATAAGAACGCTATGCAGCGTGCGAGGCTTTATTAGAAGCAAGTTTACACCATGCACGTAATTATTGAAAAACGTAGAGGAAAATACAGTTGGACGGGACACGCGTAAAAATCTACACGGTTGGAAAAAAGGATCTTCAATTCGAAACCGCTTGAGTGCAGTTTTGCGGAATCGGTGTCCCTTCTGAAACGCAGACTCGCCGCCACAAAGTGAATATCGACTAATTAGCGACGCGGCTAACGTCATAGGGCTCGCCACGGTCAAAGGACATCGTTATCCTGGCGCTGAACCATTCGAAAAATAAACCTAAAAAGTCTGCTTGACGCCAAGGTTGCACACCTTCGACCTTTTCCAACCCCCTTTTTTTTTCCTCGTCTCGCAATCAAACGAAAATTAGCTGCGGTGGAACGAGCAGACAGCCGGTGAAAGAGAAAGAAAGAGAGGAAAAGAGAGTTATAGGAAAAGCTGACCGCTACCTGCTGTTTTCGGTTTTAATAAGAGAAAGAATTTACAGAGCGAAAACTGTTTGGTCGACGAAAGGACAAAGTACTTTCTTCGAACGCAAAGAGGATGAACGATAAAAATCTCGGCGAATGCTGGATGAACGTTAAGCTCGAAAGAGAGAGAGAGAAAGAGAGAGAGAGAGAGAGAGAGTAGCGAAAAAAAAAGAGGAAAGAAAGAATGGTTCACCGCGAGAATCGTATCCGAGAAAAATGAATGGCTCTATCTTTCGGTAATTAAGACTGTACCGAAAAATAAGCAAACACATGGAAACAAAGCCCGCGTGAGCTTTCAGACGCGACACAGCTGTTGCGCCCCTGAGAATTCAAATAAACGACTTAGGTAGATTAAGCATACAAATCTTCGTGGTTCCTCCTCTGCAAATTCCTATGTACGTTTCAGCTGCTCTTTGTATATACGTAGAACGTTTGTCAACATAAAAATCATGAAACCTACCGGCTGCGTTGTTAGATGTAGCAAGATACTCTTTTATTATTCGAATACGTTTCAACGCCGCCAATGTTACGCTTATTCGTTTCATTTCATTTATCATTCGTATAACTTACACGCGATAAACAATTTTTTCATCTGTCATTTATCCGACACAGAATCTGCTACGGTATTATAAAAACTAAATACGAATATTCAATATCGAATATGAATATGTATGAATATGAATAATTATTAATCACCGCTGAGAGAAATCTTAGGTTTCTAGGAGAGTTTCAAGATAGGAAAACTAACGATATCTATCCATTAGATATTATATGGAACACTGGCAAAACGAATTCGAGACGATATCGTAGCTAAAACACAGTATTTCAAATGTAAAAGAAACATGCATCGTCGCGTTACATGTATAAAAGGGAAAATATGTATTAATTGTAATATCGTGGATAAATGTTTCATCGAGTGAAAACACGAAAACAATGCAGCATTAAATATTTACGCGCGCGATTATCTTTTCAATTATACTTTTAATCTTTTAATCATTTTGTTCTTTTTGTTTCCTCTTTTTTTGTTTTTCTTTCTTTTCTTTTTTTTTTTTTTTTTTTCTATGTAATTAAACGCCTAACTTCTTTTAAGAAAGAGGATAGAACATAGAGGTAAAAGCACAGGATCTTTTTCTATGCTAGTTACGATTCCATTATATTCGAAACACCGAGGATCGTAAGACCGTGTGCAATAATACAAATGTCAAAAAAATATTGAGAAAGAGAACGAGAAAAAGATTAGACAGACAGGGATAAAGGAAATCTAGAGAGTAACTACAAGAGCAAATAATCTCGCGAACGGATTGCGGATTTTTATGCCTTGAAATTCACATTTTTACGGGTACGATCAAGAAAACTGAAGCTAAACACGTCTTGCTCGCAGATCGACTGTCACAACAAATTCAAGTTGAATGTTTTATATGTTCTTATATATTACGTACGTTATACAGTGAGAGATTATAAATGAATCAGCGATATTAACGATAAAGCTAACCATGGCAAAACTATAAAACTAGTTTCAAGGAAATTAGAGTGCAAGAAATGGAACAAAGTCTACGATACGGTAAGAGATACGAGCTTCGTATCTCGTATATTTCAGGCAAAAATTACTTGTAAAAGTACGCCATTACGAATCTATGAAATCTCTACAAAGAATTACGAATTATTCGTTTCGACGACGCTGGTAGTTGCAGCGTTAACCGATTCAGACGCAAATGGGAGAACCACGCGTCTACATTTTACACGTTGATCGGTACTCGAATTTGCCAGAAATGCAGAAAAATCCGCAACTGTTCCCGGAAGAAGGAAGGGAAAAACGAGAGACGCGGACTCACGTCGATACGGTCGTCCCTCCTCGGGCGTAGATCTTTCTGTGTTCTCGGACCCAGGCGTGGCATTCGCATCGCGATCCTCGTCCTCCGGAGTGGTGCCGCGATTAGGAACCGAACCGGTTCCGGTCCCTGTAGGCGATCGGCTGGTAGAGCCAGCGGGACTCTGCGGTGCGACTTCCTGTGCCGCTGCCGCGCTCGCACCTCCTCCGACGCCTCCGACGCCTCCGACGCCTCCGATGCTCGCCGACGCTCCCGAAACAGAGACGACGGCGCCTCCGCTGGCCGAGGACAACGACGATGGCGAGAACATGTTCGACATGCTCGACAATGAGCCGATGCTTGGCAAACCGGAACCGGTGACCGGGCCGTTTCCTGTTTCTACTTTCAGACACTTGCTCGGCGGAGCGAAAGCCGATGGCCCCAGGGGCCTGAACCCTCCAAACGGTAAACGGTGATCCAGAGGGTGCAAAAATTGCGGCGGCAAGTGGAGCATATGATGGAGGCCGTAACCCAGAGAAGCCGCAGTGCTGAACGGCACTTGGAGATCCTTCGAGTCGGTCACCTGGACAATAAAAAAGAATATCATTAGTCACGGAGAGATTGTTATGGGATAAATACATTACCGTGAAAAAGTGCTTGGATCGTTAGTTGATTTTGGTAGACTGTAGCTTAATTAGAAAATTAGGCGTAGGTTGTGCTATTTTTGTAACTTGCGATTGTTAGATCGTAGATACTTGCACGAATTTATGTTTCTATGCTTACATGGAACTGGGTTATCGTCGTAACACGTTCAAGCGCATATAAAAATTATCGTCGATAATTTATTAATTATCAGACATTGTAGCTAATTAAAGCTTTGTTGTACGAGTGAAACTCGATTCACCGGAGTATGTATGAATTAATGTAAGAAAGAATGTTTAGAATCTTAGAACTCGCATCTCAAGCTTGCAAATTATTTAAATATTATTTTTTACCTAATTAACCAGTTTATTAACAAACTTCGAATAATTAAACTCTTTCAAGTTTATAGCTAGCGTGTAATAACTGGTATGAATGAAATTGCCGTTTATAGAATATTTTAAATATTAATTATTCTACATAATATAATGTAATTAAAGGCTTTAATATTAAATTTACTCACTACACGAATCGTTTCAAATTTCTGCTTTGCAATTCATAATTGAAGAAAGGAAACGCTTCTAATTGGATATTACGACCGTACGTTAATTATCTGATACTGTACTGTGTAGAAATCTTACGCCAATTTACTTCATATATTTTTAGGAAACATTTCTTACTTAAATGGTTTTTCCTCTATCTTCGTGATCGCTCCTCATAAATTTTTTCCAAACTTCCAGGATAATTATAATCCCAACTATAAATCTTATTACAGATACTTGCAAGGTTACTCTAAAGATCTGCCAAAAAATATAATACGTACAGTGGCTCTTGCACAGTAATTTAAACAATTTTCGAGAGGAGACTTCGTTCGTCAAACGAACATCTTTACATGGAACGAAGCGTAAGATGCTTTTTTGTTTCAAGCTTCTTATTTTTTCTTTTCTTTTTTTTTTTTCCTTTTTACTTTACCTACGTTAGTCGCTACACTCGGCAAAACAACGTCCGCCAAAGAAAAGACAAGAGGAAGATCGCTAGCATATCGAATTCGCTCGCGACTTCTATTAAAAATACGTAATAACGTTAATTTAATTTCTCGTTTCAGAAAAGGGCAAACACAACGTGTACTAAATGTTTGAAAGATCTCGATCGCAATCGAGTGGATTCGCAACGATGACATTTACCGTGGCCTGGTGTTCCATTATTACAAACGTTACAAAACAGAACTCGTTGATTTCCATCGAGGCATTCACTATGCCAGCTTAATAGACTCGTCAATCACGGCGAATTGAATGATACAACTGACGGGGGGAAGCTTCACATTTTGACGGATTATTATAACACAGTGGTTTCGCGTTATTAACAGTATAATGCCATATTGCTTTGGTATTATACGCTATTTCAATGTGCTCGAATTCATAGAAATACCCGCATACTGCAAATGAGATATCCGGTTATATAATATCGCAAGTTTTATCCATGAATTTTGCCGGATATTTTAGAAAACGAGAAATATCGGATTATCAGAGGGACGATTGTTAAGAATTCTTTACAAATTTACGTGCAGCGTCGCGATATTTCGATGAAACTGAATTTTTACATCGAACCGTCTTCACTCGCTGCTACATTAGCATAACGATAAGAGGATTTGCCGTTGTACGTTTCATCGATGAACGTTTCAGCGCAAATTCGTGAAATTAGGATCTGCTGAAAATAAGAAGCCGAAGAATCTTCTTGTATTAGGTTGTCCGAAAAGTTTCTTTCGTTACGTAAGGTGATAACGGATGAGCAACAATTTCCCTTTTATACTATTCTATTGAATCATCCATTTCGTTCTATTTCTATTATCACGTTCGTGCATAATTCAATAAACTAATATAAAACAAAACACATTGTCCCTCTATTGTTTCTATATAAAACGAAAGAAACATTTCGGACAATCTAATGTAACCGCGACACTCGTGCTTCGTTACGTCGATTGTTTAAATATTCCGGTGACTTTTACGAGGAATACGCTACCAATAAACACGCATCTTGTAACTCTTACGTGTATTTCTAATACTAGGTTGTCCGAAAAGTTTCTTTCCTTTCATAAGACGATAGTAGACGAACAACAATTTCTTATTGAATTACGTATCATCCATTTCGTTTTATTTCTATTATTACGTTCGAGTTATAATTCAATAAACTCGTATAAAACAAAACACATTGTCCCTCTATCGTTTTCTTATAAAACGAAAGAAACATTTCGAACAACCCAATACTAAAAAGTTTGTAGAAACAAAAATGTTGTGTATAGACCTCGAAAGAAATGGTATATATTTTTAGTGGTATTGTACATCGATTTAATTCAATTTCTTATTTTCTCTTCTCTTCGACGAAAAAATGCCTTAACCGTGTATTGATTCGCAGTGTAATTTTCTTTCTACAACCTGCAACATCGAAACGCTATTGTCGTGATGTACGTTAGACATACAGAAATTAGTATCTCCTCAAGCTTGTAGAATAATTTCTATATTATTCTTCTATATCCTCGTTAATCAGAGAGGACACGAAATACAATGGTTGCTTGAAATGAAATTTTAACGGATAAGTAAATACGTGGAAGAAGAATATAGAAAAATATTATAATTCAGATATATTTATTTAAAAGCTACACACGAATAAAATACCTACTTCAATTACGAATAACGTTTTATCATTCGCCTACCCTAATTGTATTTAATGCATCAAATTATCTGTTTATCAAATTTTCTGTTTTAAATTATTAACGCAATCAGTTTTTCCATTCATCAATTATCGATCTCGCCCACTGCAAAGAATATTGCGCGAAACGACACGAGTATGAAAACGAGTAAAAACGAATAAAAGACAAATTATCTATACTCGAACCAAAGTTTTTCCTATAAAATTAGATCTCATATTTTTTATCAAACATATTTATACACTTTGTCCCTATCGCGATCTTAAAAAAAAAAAAAAAAGAAAACAAAAATACAAACAAACGAAAAGACCTACGCATAGTAAAAATTACAGCAAAGAATTGAAACTAAGAATCGCATATCGTCGTGCGTTTAGGAAAAAAGTATGGCGAAAATTTTAAATTTTTCAACGATAGAAAAACACGATCGGCCCGAGAACTCGAAGAACGAGGCAGGATCGATGCACTACTCGTATTTATAATATACACGGAATATTGACACGACGTCGCATTATCTGTCTACGTGATGTTTGCGACATCAGTATTTCATTAATTTTGATTTAATATTGATCATCCTTTGTATAGCCGTGTGTCACACTTTCCAACAACAAATAGAATCGTCATTACACCGCTAAACATTCATATTTAGAGTTGGACAAATATTAAGTGGAATTTGTTTTTGACAAATACATCTGATCGTAGGATATTCGGTTGGATGGAAAAATTCGTGCGAATGATCCAGCCTGTTCCGCATCAGCCGTTGATATTTCTACGAAAGAGCAATTGCATTTTAAACAGAAATGGAAACATATCTACTTATTACCGATCGAAAATCGAATACTAATATTTGAACAATGCTTACGCACTATCAAATCGATATTACTGGTCGCGTAGGTGTTCTGCCCAACATCCTACGCTTACGCTACGTTTGTACGATTTTAAAGTTTAGAAAATGAAAATATATTCTTGCGTGAAAATATATTTAAAAATCGAACGACAGAATTTGTTGAAATTTGACAACAAAGTCAAATTTCAGCTACGTTTGTAAATTCTTATAGCCAACAGCTGTTCCTTTTATTTGCGCTAAATTTCATTCTTAAAGCGTTTTTAAAAGCTACTTTCCATTCAATTGTATTTAGCAGAAGCCTGTTGCACTATAAATTGACGATTAACGATATTGTCGAATTTACAAGTTACAAGTTACAGCTGTTAAAATATTGTAAATATTCGACGTTGTTGGTTAATTTAATTTATGCTGGAGGATTCAGATGCGATATCTTGAAAAATTCTCGTAGCTCTCACACAATGTTCGTACATGTAATAGTTGCGTGTAAAACATTTTCAACGTATTTATTTTTATTACGCTGTCATCCGCCTCCTTAGTTTACAATATTCTATTGAAAATATGGTTTAAAATAGCGTATTACGTTTATACAGAACTACAAATTCAAATATTTCAAGGTTCGATTATTATCGCAAAATACGCGTTTACAAAAGAAAAAAAAAAAAGAAAGTGGAAATTATGGACATTTAAATTTAATTTCTCAAAAAAGTAAAGAGCTCGCAACAAAAACTTTCTACCCCTGCAACTTTTTAAACGATAATACGTTCTAATGAAAAGTTCTTATCCAGAGATGCACGAGTTTATCACTTTGTCATTTAATTACAACTAATTACAGATACGCCGAGCAATTACGCGATACGATGAATATTTTCTTTTAAACGATTGAAAAACACCGAGCAGGATCGGCAATGCTATATTTTTCTGCTTTCTCGAATAAGAACAATGTGCAAGAATCGCTTCTATCGCGAGCTCTTTAATCGAAGGAAAAAGCAGCAGAATATAACGCTACCGACGGAAAGTAACAAATTTCATCGTAACCGAAGCGTAGGTGTAAAAATTTCCGGACAAAGGTGTATTTTTTGAAAAATCGTTAGCGATTGTTATGCATTGCCGAGCGATTAATTAAAAATCACAAATTAATTACATGGCGCACGGTCATTAGTTATGATTAATACATGGCACGAGCACCATGTGTGATTTTAATTAAACTTATTACATTTCAATTTCGATATATATTCCGAGAGCCGCGTGGTTATAGCGATCAAGATTCCTGACGTTTTTAATATTATTCCTGGATACGGAGTTGCCGGGCAAACGGTTAAAAAGCTGGCAGAAAATCGCCAACTCGTCGCATCCGATAGGCGATTTCCGGATAAACATTTCATCGAGGCAATAATGATGCAGCCGACCAGTTATACGGGAATTAGTACGGCACGATTAGTTTATTATTCTTTTATACGAGGAAATGAGGTTCTCGTTTGTCGATGCCCGCATTTCTACATTCGTCCGATTACTCATTTATTAGTCATTCGTTATTACTTCAATTACACAATGGTGGTTGCTGCAATCTTTCATAAGAAAATACTTGAGACTTTTTCTGTTATACACAGCGGCTCGTGCAAGCATCTCAAGTACTTAGGACAAGCGACTGAGGATTTTGTCATTACACGGTATTGACAAAATAGCATTTTGGAAATTTTTCAGCGCTGTAACGCTGTAACATTGCCACGATTGCACGTATTTTTGATTATTCATTATTCGTAAAATTTGAAGACGTACGTGGAAGTTAATTAAGAAAGTTGACAAAGAGAGAGTGGAACGAGTAGTGTTAAGGACAGTCTCGCTAATATGTGGCCCACTAATACGTAGAGACGTGTGTATATTTTTGTATTTGTCACAAACTATATTTCTTTCAAAATGTTTCGTAGAATTCACGTAGAATTCTTACAATTCACCGAGCAAGTTGTCCTTTTCTTTTTTCTTTTTTTCTTTTTTTTTTTTTTTTTTTGATACGATTGAACTACGAAAAATGAGGTTGAATTTAAATGCTTCCGATGATCGCGTGTTTTCGTTGCTAGAACTCGCTGACACCAAAAATCGACGAGAAGCGACAAAAGTAAAGAAAGAAAAGACAGAGCGGACAAGATGTCGTAATCGTGAAAATCGTAGTTTTTCCAGACGATCGAGTACAATGTAGTTTTTCAGTTACGACATAGTAATTGTCTTTTTGAAACTGCTGACGGGTCGATAGCCACACGTTTTTGCATATTTACAAGATATTTTTTTTTTTCCTCTTCCACTCTCTTTCTCTGATCAAAAACGCGTACAAATTTCGTCGTTCCGCCGCGATTAATTTCCAACGAAATTATCTCATTTTTTAACGGCACCGAATTTTGATATGCTGCCACGTTTTATTATCCGATTCCAATCAATCGTTTTGTACGTGTCTCGAAAGGTAGCGAGCCCCTATTTTTATTCCAAGCATACACTGCAATCGGTTTCAATAATACAATATCCCTCTGTGACGTGTATTTAAACGAGCTCGTTAATAAACACTTTAAAAATATACATTTTCCAACGCTCCGATAGATATTATTTCATTGTCTTCCTATCGATGAATAATCGCCTCTGTTTTAGGCAACTATTTAATTATAAACCAGTAACAGCTGTATACCTATACCAACAAGTCATTTCTTAACTCTGTCAACATAGATTCAACAGTTTTTTCCCTTCGCCGTTTTGTAAACTTTCTTTGTATACATATTACACCTTACTAAACATGGCTAAACATGGTAAAAAGTAACTGGCTTTCGACGAAATACGAATTTAAGTATCTACGATCATTCGCAAGGACGTTCGTGTACGCCCTGTAAAATTGTCTTTATTAAGACAAAACGTACCGCGTTTATTCGTTAATTATTAAAGTATGATTTTATCATGGTGATACTTACTACTTGATGATATCTAATACTTACGATAGTTTGCGACGCATCGTCAATTTAGTTATATAATTATGCCTCTTTACATTACCATCAAAATGTAAAATAATGAATTGTCTACAACAACTTGTTCTCTACGATTCGTGCATGCATATATGTACTACATTCGTTCCTACACATTCAGCAAAATCCCTATTCAAAGCGTGCATTAATTACCATTGGTGTGCATAAAGCGGCTAGCGGTCGAAACGATTGCAACTGCAGTTGGTCCATTGAAATTGACATTTTTCGAAGCATAAAGATCGGCCAGCAGCCTTTTATTATTCACTATGATATAGTAGGAAAATGAATTCGCAATAAATTATCCACTGTACGTATATCGCCAGAGAATAACATTCCTTTTTTTATTTCCACGTAAAGATCTGTTTTCCTATATCCTCTTCGTGTCACTCTGGTCACCGAGTTTCGTATGCAAAAGGTCTATTACATAAAAGTTCGAATAGTTAATATTACAATTATAGATATCCTATACTCTTCCTTCTTAAACGCACAGTTAACGTTCAAACGTCAATTTCAAGCAACCATCCTGTTTCAGTTACAGACTGGTTAAAATAATATTTGGGACAAGGATCAAGCAACAGTAATTATAAAGAGCGGAGCAACGATTTAACAGAAACATGGGGAAGATCGGGCAATCAAACGAAATAATAGAAGAAAAAGATTCGTAAAAAGTGACAACGGCATTGGAATCTCGTCCTTAAAAAATTGAAAGTAAAAACGATGGTGAGACGATCGAGATTAGATTTATCAGCGTACAAATTTTCCTATACGCGCGTTAAGCTAGCGTAGTTGTGAAAAGGCAACGATTTTAAAAAAGGGAAGAGAAAAGAAGCCGTGTTGGAAGAATACGGGGCTGATCGTCGCTCTGTCACTGTTGTTGTCGGAAATATTATTTTCACCAGATCTTCGCATAGGTAAACAGACAGGAATAGAAAAGCAAAGACAGGCTTAGGCGTATAGGTAAGGATGATAGGACACTAACTTGTGGATTGAAGGGTCTTTGCATTCTCAGAGCCTCCGGCAGCCCCCCGGCCTGTGAAAACACGACCAGGGATGGCGGCGGTAGATGATTCGGCACATACGCAGAATTATCCATCTAGAACAGATATCGGCGTGTTCCATTTCTCAATCTTCCTTGGACCATCCTCGCGCGTACCGATTTTTCGACACGTTAAACGGCGGTGAAAAAATATCGAAATTCGATCAACGACATGACGACACGACGGTGAGTAGTGGATGAAAAGTGTGTAAAGTGTGTGTGTGTTTTCTAAGTACTGTTTAATACCAAATCCAGCGTCGTTATATATTCGTGCGGATGCTTTGGTTGTGGATTTTTCATAGACAAAGATTTTACAAATAAGAATTGACGTAGCAGCGTTATTAAATTTCTTCGTTAGCGATATAAATGACAGTCGCAGGAAACGTTTCTATATTCCAAGTAATCTGTTGCTGCAAATCGAAATAGAGAAATTAGAAGTATGCGCCGGGAACGATTGTAAGGAATTCGACTTGGTGGGAAACAGTACTTACGACAGTTTATTCAAATAGTTTTTGCTCAATCTCTTTAGGTACTGGCAAGCTGAAATCTCCGTTTAATATAATTATTTTATTAGATAGTATGGAGAAATGCTTGAACAACGTATGGTGATAGAAATTCGCGCGTCGAGAATTCCTCGCACTTCTTTTCTAACCTATGCTTCGAAATTCCTTTGAAACTTGCTTAAAAATCTAGGAAGCAAAATATTTATGAACAAGATTCGATTATCAAATAGCTTTTAAACTTCTCGTATATCCACAACATACTGACATTGAAATTCAAGAAAATATTCGTCTTTCCGTGATTATGATCAAGCGAGAGAAGTATTTCATTTAGAGAAAAGAGTCGAGTACAAAATAGAGAGAACGCGAGTGAAGGATATTGAAAAGCTTCCTTAAATAGGTTTTACAAGTTACATACTTAAATGTTTTTAATTAGCATTAATATTAATTACTGGGAAACGACTGATAGAAAGTCATAAAGGAAACAGCAGGCAAAATAAGATAACGGAATATAGTAATTGTAGCTATTCGAGACAATCGAACACGATATAGTTAATGACTCGACCATCAAATGACTTCGATTTCTGTTGCTTCTAGTCTTTCAACGAGAGCTATCGAATTTGATCCACGAGCAACTGCATCGATCGCAGTTGTATCAACTTTTCTTTCTCGTTAGATCAAATATATTGAAAAGTGGAATAAAGTACGCGTCGGAAGGCATCGAAAAGAAGTCCAGAGGAATCGAATAAGCCCGTGTGTTTCGATGCTATGCGGGTGTTCACGTTTATTTCTTTAACATAACAACGTTTAACAATTTCAATCACTCTATGTATTATCGTCATCGAAATTTAATTGCAATCCGCGTTACATTACACAATAATATTACTTACCACTGAATTTCAACGGAAAGGTAGGATTGAAATTCGAGAAAGTAGTCGAATTTTATGGCTTTAGAAATTGTTTTTTCAATAAAAATTTACCGTTTTAATATTCTACCTACGATTATCCATGCTGCATCGCTCAAAGCTAATCTTTGTAATATACTCGTTAAATCGTATGCTATCGGCCAATGTTTTCACCGGTTATTTATTTTCTGTACAACCAGCGGGTAATAACGAATGAAAATTACTCTCGGATTTCATAACTTTATCTTTTATAAAGTCTCTTTCTTTTCATGCTAAATATTTTATAAATAAAATTAGTAAAATTATAAGTAAATAGGAAATAATATATTGGGAATTTAACTTTGGACAATTCACAACAACGTACTAAAAACGTAACGTTAAAAACTCCATGTCTTAATAGCTAATAGCCGGTATCGTTTTATATTCTGCAAATTATTCCTACGATTTATTCTTACATGCTGTAGCAAATCATTTCTACTAAAGATATTAAAACGTACAACGACAAACATTGTCTTTATAACGTTTGATAAATTTAGCCAAGTTAATTACTCAATTATTTAATATTCGTGTACGTTTAAGCATAAAGAGGAAAGATACTCGTGTGCTGAAATATTATCAGGGATATTAGAAACGCCTTCAAATTTCGAGGACGGATCATCTAAAAATGAACACTGGCAACGCAACGACGCAACAGGCTAACCTTGGTTTGATCGGTTGTCAACATTTCAAGATCGATGAAAAATAAAAATGCGTATGCATTTATATCTTTCATATGTGTACATGTGTATAGACGTGTATAAAATGCGCGTATATATTAATCACCATCACGCGTACATTTTGCTGTACACCAAAGAAGTCACTGCACGAAATACGACCGTTCGAAAACATTCACTCTATTTTCACGGATCCCATTGTTCTCTTATCCGTTGCTTAGGAAACGTGTTCTTATCACTAACAGTTCCTTCGCACTAATATCCGCATAAATCGATTTACCGTGTAACGTGGCGAGGAATCTATTCGAAAAAGGCGCGTTAGACAGCGAACAACCTAACCTCAACGCGTGGCTTGTCACGCGGTTCGACGTACGGCGTAAACCTCCGATAAACTCGTAAACTCGTTTGACAGCTGTCGTAGCCTGTCGTACGAAACCCGTTAATCACGTTACAACGTATTTGAAAAAGTTAACTGAACGATAATGGACGGAACGATGCGACGCGGGTGAATTCAAATTCAAACGAGTCATATAATCCCGCCACTATAGGTCACTCCGACCTAACCTCTCGACGAATGATAATACCCGACGAGTACCTCAACTAGTGGCTCGGTCACCCGGGTACGGGTTTCTGGTAATGCACTAAACGTGGTGAGCCAGGTGCAAGAGAGGGGTGAGTACAAGAGGAAGGCGCCAGGCCCGTGCGAGCAACCTCGTGGACATGCGAGTGCAGACTGATTGGAGTGTGAGGGTACTTACCCGCGAGTCGTGAGAACGGTGGCGGTGGCGGTGGCGGTGGTGGAGGCGAGGTAGAGGCGTGGAGAAACAAACCGGCGGCGGTGCTGGCGTGCGCGCGTGTTTTCCGCCGCCATTACTGGCGCCACTGTAGCACCACTTTCGCAGCGCGCACGCGCGGCATGCGCACACGTTCAATGCGCAACCGTTCCCGCGACGCAGCGAGGTTTAATCGGGCGCTGACTGCGCGACTGGTAACATCTTGTATCGTTTGCTGCGACGTATACAACAATCTGCCTTTTACGAAACTTCCTTTTCTTATTTCGTTGTTTCGGGTCTTGTGAAAAAGTGTAACAGATACGTTCAATATCTCCTCGTAGTATGATCAGTTGTATAGAGTGTCTTGTTTAAAATGATCCGCTTATGTAATTATCCTCTACGATTGTGACAAATATTTCGCCGTTAACATTTTATCATTCATCTCGAGTCTGAAAAGTAACAACAGCTACAAGTAGATTCCTCGAGCGGTATGATTATGTTGAAATAAAATGCGATAGTGATAAAAAAATTTTCGTAAAATATAGACATACGAGATATTGGAATTTAAAAAAAAGAAAAGAAACGTCTTTCGATCATCTTTTACATACAAATGCATCAATGTTTATTCTGTGCAATAATTGTCATTAATAAACATTTATGTGTGTGAAATAATATGACAAAGTGATACTGACGAAAAAGTAATACTTTGGTAAAAATATTTTAGTTATTATAGTAATATCTAATAAAAGAAGAGTCTGGCAAGTTGAAGTTTTTAAGTTATTTAATGCGATCATAAATACGTTTATTTACATTCGCAAATATTTATCCTTGAAATATAAAATTTCAGAGAAGATAAGAATCATACTTCGCTTGAAATTTTATAACCATTTTATGATCATATTATTACAAACTACAATATGCGACGTGTTAAGTCCAACACTCAAAGAACGATTTACGCTATCGTATACGCATTTTTAAGCAAGGAACATTTTTTTTAGCGAGTCATTCGATATAGTTACAGCATTCGTGATAACGAATAATTGCAGTTGATTATACTTTCGTTTACCTCGAAGAGGTCAAAATATTTAAATGTAATTTACAATGCAAAGCTATTAAAGCATTTCAATTATATGTAATTTTACGTTCATAACTTTTTAGATAAAAAACCGAACAGTAGTCTATGACGAGTCTGTGACAAGCGGAAATGAATATGTATATTTTTTTTTTTTTAAACAAAAGACGTAAAAAATATACTTTCTTATATACATATGCACATATTGTTGTTAACCTCATAATATGCTTTATTACAGTATACATTTCTAACAAAAAGAGTATTAGCTAAATTTTAGCAAGATAATTAGTGACATTAACCTCAATTAGGCAAAATTTTAAAAATGCTATTTATTAAATTCACAAAATATTTCAATATTATTTAAGAAACCTGCTGAACGTGATTCATGTCTATCTCTATAAATCCGTTTTTAATACCTTTTTACTCTATTTTTTGAAAATAAATATGTAAGCAAATCGCACCACATTACCATTTTAAACGAACACTAGCATGCATTTAAACCTTTTATCGATTTTGTAGTTTCGAAATTATTTAAATAATGCCAACAATATTTCACTATGGAAAAAGTATGTAGCCAACTAATTATCTCTATATTAATAATAATATATTGTTATAAAAAATATTTTAAATAAACAATACCTTTACGTACCAAAATCAACAAACCTATGAAGTGTCTCCCTCTGTTGCGAAGAAATTGTAACTAAGTATTATAGATTATACGTAGCACGCACATATATATGCATATAAGAACTGTTTATTACTGGAATAATTTAAAAATTTTACTTGACGTCATTCTATATTAAATCATAATCAAACCGTAATTAAAAAAAAAGAAAAGGAAGAAGCAAAATATATATTACCGACAGAAACTTGAAAATTATTGTTTCGGCAAACGATAATCATCAAAATCTATGAAAATTGGCAGGCACAATGACGTTATAAAATCATAACAAAGAACAGATTAAATCTGGCATGCAACGCTTTTTAATGGTTTACGATTTAAGGAACCAGACAATCCCCTTACCATTCTCGAGTCACATGCGATGTTGTCGATTTAGTGCAGAATAGGAGTACAACATTAGTAGCGGTTGGAATCAAAATCTAATGTAGCTATGGAATTATAAATTATTTTTATTCTGGAAATTGTATGTCTTTACATACAAAATAAGAAATACAGAATTGTATGTCTTTATAAACGATAAATTAAAACCCCAGTAAAAATATGTAAATTATTACATATTGAGATATTTGTAATATATAGATTCTTTCGTTTTCGAGAAAATTTTCACTTTAGAATTACCGTTATTTTTTATAACTTACCATCACTTTCGATCAGCGTCCGCCGGTCAAACTGATTTTTGGCTACTATATACCATAGCTATTCTTGTCAATAAGTATCATTTCAAATGTTTTTATGTCTTAGTTATAAGATGAAAACTAATACCATAAAAGTATAAACGAAGTTCTAACCTGTAAAAATGTACGTATAAGTAATAATATTTGTTTCTATAATAAATTGTTGAGAGTGTAAATGTAGCATAAAAATCAGAGAATTACTAAATTATTGATCCTCATAATGGAAGAATCATTCTTGATAACATCGACAGAGATGGTGAATTTTCATTAAACCACTCGCGCAAGCATCACCTCCCACATGAATCGTCGCGCGCTTTCTTCTCTATTTCAACATGCAAGTTCCCGCGCGCGTTTATTTCTATTTGAATATTAGTAACATTTGAACACATTGAAAGAAAAATTTTACTTAATTATTTTTATAGCACTCCCAAATATCATTTGATATTTTTTATAATTCATTTACTAACTAATTTTATAACATTTGTAAATATGTATAGCTTCCTAACGCTGATTAATATCGCGAAAAGAAAAACTAGGAAAAATTGGACAGAAAATTTAAAGTATTGAGCAGTATATTAAATAATTCAAATCTTTTTTAGATTTGAAAAATACATAAATTTACAGATGTGTAGTGACATTTCTTCACTCACGAATATCTTATCCATTATTATTCGATATATTTATATACTTATGTAGTTGTAATAGCAAATCATAGGTTTCAAAATATACTGTATATAATATACTATAAAGAGCATTATATACATACTTTATACAATATTTGTTACTCTCAGTGATCATTGGACATTAATTTATGCAACTATAAAAATAATATGGAATACACTTTCGATCAAATATGAAAAAAATTTGATTCTTCTGTAAAAGAAAAAATCTTATATATATATTTGAAAATATAATACTTCTGCGTTGAAAACGTCACGGTATATATTAATCTTAAATCAACTGCACAGATTATATTATTTTAAAAATAAATATGTAGTATCTATTACTATTAGACATGTGCAAATGTTTTATATTATATTTGCATGTGCAAATTAAATCTAATAATTTTGAACACAATTTTTATATAATATATTTTTATATCAATTAAGAAGATGACAATAACCATTGACACTTGTTATTAGTCCTATTCTCAGCATTTAAAATATTAATAAAATTATATTTATCTAAAACATCCACAGTCTTTTACAAAATTATAACTACACGAATCATATAGATTTCCTTTAAGCTACATGATAATTAAATATGATAATATTATGTAATTGGATTTATGAATTTCATTGAATTCAATTTCAGATTACTTAAATAATATCTATTTTCCACCAATTTTACTACTCTTATATAGTTAAAATATTAATTTCCCAATAAATGATAAATTCATACAAAAGAGTATGGTTAAAAAGCTGCATTACAAAATAAACCTTTTTTTCGCACATGTGTACAGTTTATTACTTTAATTGTAATCGAACAACTAATGAAAAATCAGGTCGATTTCATCCAATTGTGCTGATAAAATGAATTATGATCTATATATTTTGGTATTTCAAAGTACATACTTTATGTTTATCTCATACTACACGTGTCTAATATTAATAAATAATATAATATAAATAACTTTCACCGCTATCTTATACATTACATCTTTCATTCGTACCTTTACCGCTGATCAATAACAATTTTGAAATATGCCTATACGTTTCCCAATGATCCATTTTGTTGTCATATACATTCGCTCATTTTTCAGATACTGCCGTGAAATATATCTATAAATTAATACGATAATGCATTTATTTTACAAACTCATGATATAGGAACACAAACAGCAAATGTGTTGAAATATATAATTATATTTTGTGGATCACATCCACGTCATTGTGGATCTATTGTATATATCTATTGTGTACATTCATGTGCATGACGATAAGAGAATAGAGGATAAAGATAATTGTCTAACTTAATACAATTTACACATCAACACATCTTAGTCAACTAAAATACATTTATCTACCATTTCTATAATACCTTTCCATACTGATTCAAATGGAATTAAAAATGAAAGTGTACGTAATTCATAGCGTTTAAATATTTTTGTTGTGTTACATCTACATGGATGAAGAGTTCGTGAAAATAAGAAATTTTCAAAGATAAGCTTCGTGAGAAAGATATTATGAATAAAAATCATAGAAAGCATATGTCTTTTATTTTCTAACATTTTGCAAGATCACGAATTTCTAGAATTCATCGTTAACGTTAAATAATAACGATATACATTTATTTGACAAAAATATACAACGTTTTCTGAAAATATATTAACGTAGTATTTTCATCAAATACAAAGTTTATAACGGCAATTTTGTATCATACTTTCGAATTACGTATTATGGGCAATTTTGAGACGCCTTTTTGCTATTTTTCAATTAATGTTTATGATAATTAATTACCAAACGAAAAACTGCGTATTCTTAATATTAATATTATTAAATTAATATTAATAAATATTATTAAATTTAAAAAGTCAGAATCAGTACTTATGTGATCCAAGCGTGGTAAAAAGAGGAGGTTCTATTAACCGTATTGTATAAGATTAAAAAGAGCATCGACATTTTCCTTCTCAGACTCTTGTTGTACAACCTGCGTAACGTTTTGCGTTAACAAAACTTGCTCTATTAAAACGGTCTCTGTATCAGGATGTTCCGGAACTGTAACATCTTCTTCTTTAATTGCTTCCTGTTCATTGTTCAATTTGATCACGTTTTTTCTTCGTTTCGTCCTCGGTCTATCCGTGTGTATCCTCATATGCCGTCGTAAATCATATTTGCCCACGAAACGAGCACTACAAATTTCACATCCGAATGGTTTTCCACCAGTATGAGTCCACATGTGGCGTCTCAACGCGGCGCTAAAAGTAAACGCTATTCCGCAAACATTGCAAACATATGGTTTTTCTCCAGTGTGTAGAAGACTATGATCTCTCAGAGTGGCCCTTTGGTTGAATCGCTTTCCGCAAACCTCGCACGTGTAGCTTCGCGGGTTTGAGTGGATTCTTACATGATTCAACAAATTTCCTTGTTGAGAGAACGATCGACCACATATCTCGCATTTGAATGGTTTTTCACCTGTGTGAACGCGCATATGTGTCTCTAAGGTGCGATTATTTAGAAATCTTTTTCCACAAACTTTACAGGGATACTTGGGTAAGTGAAGACCTTGCGGATCCAAGTGAGTAATCAGATGCCGCTTATAGTTACCTTTATGATTGAACAGTCGTGGACATTGACTACAGGAGTAAGGCGCACCGCGTATGTGTGTCGTAATGTGAGTTTCTAACTCTGATTTAACTTTGAATCTGAGGCCGCATTTTGGACAACGATGCCTATGAAACTCCGTGTGGCACACCATATGTCTCTTTAAATACCTCTTCATCGTGTAAGCTTTGTTGCATATGAAACAGGAATAAGGGAACTGGCCTCTATGCGTTTTAACATGCGCACGCAATTCCCTATGACTCTGGCAGTCTTTCTCGCATACCACGCAAAAGAATGGACCGCTACTCGGCACATGATTGTCTATAGTATGCAACAGGACACCGGTCAGCTTATCGTAATTTTGCAAACACAGAGTGCACTGATACTGTATCACGTCGTCTTCGAGTTTTATCTCCTTTATTCTCGTTATTGTATCGTTCAAGCTACCTAATATATTATCTTTCGGGTCGACAAAATAATCGGAGTCAGAGTCATCGCTCTCTTCTGGCTGTTGATTCGATTCCGACGAATGTTTTTGCGCGGTTTTCAGTCTTTCCATCGATTTTTCTTCCGAAATCGTAGGTTTCCAGGCCAGCTCGTCGTCGCCGATTTTATTATCTTCCTCCCTCGATTCCACAATCTTCTCGTTGCACATGGCATTTAAAAATTCTTCGTTGTCCACCGTTTCGTGTAAGAGCTCCCCATTACAGTCAGCCTCGGTAATCTTTTTGCTATCATCTAATTTAATCACAGTGTCGCAAGAAAGCGTATTCTGGTTATTCACATGCTCTACATGCTCTAAAGAAACATCTTCCGGTATATACATTATGGTATAATCTAGCTGCTGGGATTCCAAAATTTTCGAAATTTCATCAGGTATCTCGTTCTTTACTTGTTTGTCTCGATCGATCTCTGTTTCTGACAGCTTCGAAATGATAATACCTTTTAATCCAGATATGCTAGCCTTGTTAAATTCGCCATTTTCTTCTACCAGTTCGGACACGTCGAGCTCTAACGCTTGTTCTCCTTTGTCGTTTATAGTAATTTGCTCGGACAAAAATTCGTCTGAATTATCCATACCATTGATAGGCTTAATATCTTCTTTGTTATCTAATAGTTTAATTTCTAACAATTCGTCTGATTGTTCTGGACAGTCTTGTTCAAAATCATTGTCCATTACCTCCTCCTGAAAGGTAACACCAACAAGTTGGGAACGATGTTAATGCTTCCACATTACGTGCAATTACATGCTATGACGAAGTTAACGAAATTAAGAAAATGCAAGCATATAGCTGAGATTGGATCGATACAAGGAAGGTAACCTTTATGGGAAGATAATATAATAAGAACAATCAAATAAAATAAATATTATTCTTCACTCTTTGAATACCGGTTGCTTACGAGCGTATCGTATTATTATCATCCCGAAAGATTTTATTCTCTTACTATTTGCGTACTAATATCTTTGTATTTGATACATCTTTGTACAAATGATTTCATGAAAAATATACAATTGCAAAGCTCTTTCTACATGATTAAATTATAATTGGAGCGAAACGGTAAGCTTGTTACTAAATATTAATTAGTATACGCAACAAATAAATTTCGTTCCACATCACCGGTATATTTCGTACGTAGTAACAAAAGAAACAAGTATAAAGTATTGTTTAAAAATATAAAAGTTGGACACGAATTTTTGATAACGAATTGTAAAATTATGGAACATATCAAATTCTGTACTTAGTATACACCTGCATTAATTTTAATGTTAAATGATTAATCAAATTAATTTAATTAATGCATTTTAATAATAACCTTTCAACTGCCTTAGCTTCTTAAAACATCATTATTTTCAATATAAGTCATTGATTAATATAATTTATTCAGTACTACTTTATACATATATTTGCAAGCAAATAGAAATTAAGTAAATATAATTACATGTCTGCAAATAAATAAAATTCATTAACATTCAATATGAACATATCCCCCTATATTAACGTCATATGTTTATACTTTCTTTTATTTACGCTAGACATCTATGAAAATTAACTATTTACTGAGAATGAACAAGATAATAGAATTAAAATCGAAAAATTAGTAATGTCAATCAGTTATGTCGACATTACATAACAAAACACTAAGTTTTTGTATGTATTATGCAACTAGAACTTATAAATCTAATATTAATCAATTAACAGTATTTAGGTTAAAAAGTATAACATATGAAAATCAAAAACATTTTATTGCATTTACAAAACATTTTAACATAAGAAAATCACTACATTGTAAAATAATGTATATCTTAATTATATAATTATAAAGGCCAGGTATCTTACCTTTATGTTATAGCGGATTTGTGTTTCAAACATTTTGCGGAGTTTCCTTTCAGTAGCTTGAACTTGCAACTTGAAATCATAAAATGCATCTGTGCGATAAGCACACTTTGCACAAAGCATATTTGGTAACCCATCGAACCTGTCAATCTATTTAAAAAAAGTAAACAATGTTAACCAAGTTAGCTGATATGCATAATGCGTAACTTATACAGTATAGTTAATACGAAACAAGTTTCCTGTTTAACATTTCTTATATCATATCTCATTAGTCAATTTGAAATCTAATACAAGAAAAACTAACTCGCACTTTATTTTGAAATTCTAGTTATAATACTATTCGTATAATGCTATTAACCAACAAATTTCTATATAATGTTATTATAAATATCTCTTTTATAACTTTAGCCCTGCATGTAAAACTTTACTGTAATACTTTATATAACATAACATGAATTAAACTTGTTCGACTTGTTTATTTCTCAAAATCTAGATTACAATGGAATAAATATCATTCAATTGAACTTAAACACAAAGTTGATTCTTTCCATTTAAACATCTGTATATTCTTGTTATCGCAGAATAAATAGTAGGTATATCTAATAAATGAATCTTTGATGACACCATTTTAAGGTTATGTTACAAAATTACAAATTTTACAACGCGATTGACTATAATAAAAGAATGAATGATTACTTAACAAATCAAAAGACGGACAATATATTAACCGAATGATATTTTATAACTAACCTGTATCGATGCAAGTTCTGCAAGTTTATTAGGCAAATTTTTTTGACTAATCGTGTCGTCATCGTACATAGGAAGAAGAACGCCGTCAACTTTCATGCACGCTCGACACATGTCGGCACAGCTAATTTCCCAATTCATCGTTACCTTCGATATCCTAACACTAGTAAAATAAGATTTTCACAACGTTCGTGCTCACTTAGAAATAAATGCATTTCACATTTCCCGGTTAGCGTCTTGTTTCCTATGGGACATCACCGTCAGTCAACATAAAGTTCAGTCATCAATTGTAGATAGAGCTTGTAGTTCGCCCGTATGCTGAAGCGACATCTGACGCGTCTCATTTTAAGTATAAACGTACAATAAATTAGAAGAGAGTAATTTGTATCGATTAATTAATTTTGATGATTTCCATTTCATTTAAGTGCTGTGTACATTTTTTTTTTTACAAATAGAACATACATTCGAAGCAACGCAAGCGCGATACTTTACGTGTGAATGCACTTACACATATATGCAGTTTACTTTTAAAGAAACACTTATTTTGAATTCCAACTTCGTCAAGAGAAATCATAAAATCTTGAAAGGTATTTGAACAGATATGATTTCTTATTAGAAAATGATTTTAAACGTTAACATTCTTATATTGCGGTCGATGTTGTTTTCTTTTTAATTAAATATTTATTATCGAATGAATCGAAAAAATATGTGTATATGGAATAATTCATATGCGCATTTTCCTGGACAACGTAGTGGACTGAAGTTTGCACCAGAAAGTCGGACATTCAAAAATTGTAACAGCAATTGTCTGATATTTTACCTTTATTTTATTATTCTATATTATTATGGATAAAAATGTGACAGATAATACATAGTATCATTTACGATACAGTATATTTACGAAAGCAAGGATTTACGAGATAAACATTTCGCTTTTTCACGATGACGACCCTAAACTACATAAATATTAATGTAATATTCTATGCTGTGGATTGAGGATACATAACCGTTAAGTATTAAGTTATCGAATATTTCTCTATGTTTTTGATCACGATATTCAAAAAGTTGATTTTTAATAGAGTATTTAACAAAAGTAGTAAAATATAATTCGTCGAGTGTACTATTATAGCCGTAAAGGTTAGCACAGGAAAATATAGGGTGATAGAAGAGTATGTATATAGGTTTCGATTTTGAAATGAAATTAATTATTATATATACATACGTGTACAAGCTATCGTTTAAGTAACAAACGTTTGTCTAAAACAACGTGCGAACATATATAACTTTGATCATTGTTATCGGAAGATGTTAAAAGAGCAAGTTATAGTGCAATTATGTCATAAAATAAAATCTTTTACTAGTGCTCTCGATCTGTACAAGGAAAGTTAGCTTGGTCAGGTTAAAGGCCAGTACTTATCACGACATTTCGAGAATCGAGGCTATTAGTTGCCCCGGGGATAAAGATAACAAGGTGTTCTTGAGTCACGTAGATAGTAGCATAAGTAGTTAAGGTCACTTGTATGCAACGCGTTATTAAAAAGGAAAAAAAAAAAAAAGAAGGGAAATTGTCTACCGTGAACTTTCTGCATATATGCGTGTACGTTTCTTAGTACGCAGGCATACGTATTTTATGCAGATATCCATTCGCATATAGAAATTGGTATTTATAAAATAGGAAAAAAGCATTAATTGTGCACATAATTATACATTATACAATGAATTGATTCATTCATCGGTGAAATTGATGGAACCTGAGTCTTTTATACACCGAGTTCATCGAATTTCACTTCTGTATATTTTCAAAACGGATTTTATTTTTTTGTTTAGAAATTGATTGCATAATATAGTAAAGATACAAATATGTATCCTAAATTTTGTCTTTTCTCTTCTCAAAGCTCGGAACAGTAAAAAAATTAGGTATCACTGTTTAATTCTTATGAAAAATTATGTAAATTATTAAAATTTGAGAAGAGATACGAAGGATCAGAGAAATAAGAGCTGAATAATGATATTAGGATATAAGCACTTGCAAATATGAAGCGCTGTGATAATGTAGGAAAGGCAAACAATAAGGTACGAAGTACGAATATAGGATCTCCCTAACACTGATGGTATGCTGAAGTGCGAACCTCCACCTAGATTCAAGGTAGCGAAGTGTCCTTAATGACATCAGATATTGCAGTACATCGGCGTTTAAATGGCAGCTAAATTATTGACAAAAACATTTATTTGTCGCGTTGAGAACTTTGACAATTTTCGGATAACTTTCTGTTGAAACAAGTATCGTTAATTAACAAAGTCGTGCTGCTGATGTCTACGGTTTTCTAACGAGACTTAGATCTTGTGGATCTTGTGTACCCAATATAATACGAGGAATTTTTGACTGAGAAATCCTTCTACATGCTTCTTATTCGTTTGATACTTTCTATTTTCCCTGAACTATTATATTTTTCTTACATCAGATAAAAGAAGAAAGGGTGGGGAATTTTCAATGGAATCGCAATTCTCCGTAGAAAACAATTTTCTTCCATTTTATTTTTAAAAACTCTAATCAAAATGAGGCTACGCGGTACTTCATTTATTAAGAACAATGTATTATTTATGATAGTTTACAGAATATTTTTGTTCATTTCAAACTTGAAAATATTTCATGATATTCTGATACGTGACAACAAATTTAAATCATGGTAAGATTTCATAGGAACATTCGTATACTAATTTTGAAAGTTAGTACGAATTATAAAATGAAATTATGCTTATTTCGGATAACTTGATTACCGGCGAAAAGATATGAAATGCTCATCCTTGATAGTAAGGATGATTCGAAAGACTAACTTTTAATAGCTGACAGAGTTATATTTTCAGATATTATAAGACTGTCTAGGAATTGTGACGGACTACGAAAAATAAAACTTTAAATTTACTAAATAAATAGACGCCTAAACGAGTTACGACATTTATTAACATTATTAAAAAGACAGATGCGTGCAAGTTCTAATTGGCTTCGTTAATTACTCGAGTAATATTACAAAATGTAGCTGAAGCTAGAATATTTGTTACTTTCATATTTATCGCGTAATCGTTCTATCATATTTTGGATTAAACTTATCCTGAACGAAAAATGTTTCTTTTTCTTTCAAAGGAAAGAAGTTGAAAGCTTCAAGTGGTAATTTTTATATTCTTTGAAAAAAGTTATATCCGTAATCGAGAGAAAAAAGATTGAGATTCCCCGCTCAATCTTTCTCTGTCTTTATCTGAAAATATTTTTTTAGGAAAAACCGTCTTCTAAATTTGAAGATGAAAAATCGGCAGTAGTTAATCCATCGAAGATCATAAGATTCAAGGGAAGCAGAACATTACCCGGTGAAAGAATTTGTACAGTCGGTCATCAATCTTCTACACAATTGCCAACATTTACAGTATTCTTCTACTGCAGCATGAATGCCCACTTCATTTTATACTTTGTTGGAAAATGGTACATGCTTAGTATTATATGGCGTGGTTATAACTAAGTAAATGTTAATAATTATGTCTCTCACGTATTCAACATTCATAATAATTATTTTTAAAGTCGAGATGAACAGCGGCTGCATTAATCTTATTTCATATACTTCATACTTCTAATTAAAAGTGATGTTGCGTTTTTCATATCGATTATCTGTCTCATATATGGCACGCAATATGAACATTTATTTGTAAATTTATTAGTTTCCGTTACTCGTAAATTTCATCCTCTGTGTGAAAAGATTTTAGTCTTCCTTTCTACGTAATGTAATAAATTAAGGCAAAAATAATTCTCAGCTGAATTGATAAATAATGCATTAAGTTACTACTAATATTTATTGGTTCATAGCGGATTGCAGACTTTTGTACAAATTTATATTTTCATGAACTCAGTCCACGAAATAGAGACTAAATGAAGATTCAGTGTATCTATTAAAACTTACATGCAGTATTTTCTATACTTTATATATTTTTTCATAATCTGTGGATCTTTGCATCGGTAAATTCTGCATAAACGCGTCATAAATTGTACATATACTAATTCGATCAACGTTTGAAACCTTAATTTTGTATTACAACGACGTATGTTTAAAGAGGTCGTCGAAGGTAGTTGGAAATTTTACTTTCGTACGATTTACGGTATAAATTCATTCTGTATGTAGGTACAAGGAACGCCTGTAAACCATGAACAATTCAGATGATCACGAATGACTAATAACGGATGTCATAAGATCGATAGTTTGGAAAATGTGCGAAGGAGTTTATAAATGGCAAGTAAGCTGATGTTGCGTTACTTTGAAAAATGGGAAACATTGTTCCTAGAGGGTCTGTCACAGAATAGAGAAGACAGAAGTACGTTCTACTGATTCTGAGATGACTGTGAGTAACAACGTAGCACTTGACCAAAACCCTGAAATGGATTGCTTTACCAACTTAACCACCGATTCCATAAAAAGCTATTTTTTAAATTTTTAGCATATGTGACGTATGTGATCAGATCTTTTTGTTAAAGGGATTTTTTTACCTTCTCAGATCAGATTAGAAAAGAAACAATTTTTTATTCCCAAAGACAAATTAGTTATTTATATAATTTTATTGTGTGTGTATACACATCTAAATTACAAGAAGGAATATTTAGAACGTCATCGAGCGTCAGAATTTAGAAACTTGATCGTTCGAGTTATTTAGAAACTGCTTGTTTATTTTAATTAAAAGCAAACAACAACGGGGAAAGTATAAACGTATGGCGTCAACAAGCAAGATACAGAGAATTGCGTATATGCGTCGATATTCGTTGATTTATTTTTGAGGGCAGAAGGATCCGTACGAACAAAAGCAGTGTTCGTTAACTTTCATATTGTCCTTACTTATTACCATTCTTAATTGGATACTGTTTAATCCTATATGCTTCGATATTCATTCCTTGAAAACATTCTAAATAGCATCTGATAACAAATTCATCTGATATAAAATATTCAATATTGAAAGAATATGTATTGTTAAAATATTCACTATTAAAAGAAAGCTACGGTCGTGTTCACGTTAAAAAAGTATTCACGTTCATGTAACGTTTGTTAAAACAGACAAAAGACGAGTGATTCCTTTCAACGCTGAATTACTCAACTTAATAATTGCTTGGTACTAACGATAAGCGAAATTCACAAACAGGCTATCTCAATATCATACTCAAAATGGAAAAGAAAATCGAATTTCTCTACTCTCTCTCTCTCTCTCTCGTAGCCGTTGCTATGCTTTTAATTCTACGTTCTATCTCCTTCGTACGAATGATCGTTTTCGAATCTTTTTCGAGGTCCAGTGCGAACACGTTCCAGGTAGCAACGTCTATCGATTCGGTATGTTTGATTCATCGATGTTAGACGATGACAAACACGGTCGCTGGTACATGCCACAGGCAATGGACGGGTTGCAATTTCTACAATAACATTTGACGCAATGCGAGAGTATCGAGTATGGTGATATCGACAGGGATGGCCAGAGTGAACGTTGTCTTGGATATCTCGTGGTTCCAAAGAAAACGAGGGAAAATACGAGGAAAATAAGGAAGGTTATCGGGAAGCTGTTTTCGTGGCTCATCCTGCGATGAAAAGTCGATCGGCCGAGAGAAGAGGATCAACACCTCTTTTCGAAACGTACCGGCGGCCCATCCCTAGGCGGCGAGAAGCTCGATCAGCGCTTGCGCCCCGATGCCAGCTATAAGAATCTGACCGGCGCTCGTAGGGACTTCAGTCCACCCCGTGGTACCGGTGTCGCGTTCCTAGTTTCGTTGCGTTTTTCCTTCCCCTGAGCCCTTTCGTGGACGACGTTGTCGCTATGTTGCTTTTCCCATATCAGTGACAAAGAACGAACGATAAGGCGAGAGAGAGAGAGAGAGAGAGAGAGAGAGAGAGAAAGAGAGAGGGAGGGAGGGAGGGAGAGAGAGAGTGTGTGTGTGTGTATGTATGTGTGCGTGTGTGTATGTATGTATGTAAGGGTAAAAGGAGAAAGAAAGAGAGAGGGAGAGAGCGTGATCATTCCCTGGCGCGCGCGGCACCAGCGAGCAAGGTGACTGGCGAAAGAGAGTGGAGTACGAGAAGTGGAGAACTCGGGGAAAAAGGAGAAAGACAGAGAAAGAAAGATAGCGCGCCACTGAGAAAAAGAGCAGCTTTTCCTCCCTTCTCCGGCTTTCTGAAGCGATAGACAGGACAGCGTCGTCAACGTCAGCAGCGACGTCGGCATCCTGGACGATCAGCGTACGTTCACATCGAAAGAAACGTCCATATTTTGCTAGTAGTTGCCTGTTATTTTCATCTATTCGCCTTTAGTGATCGTGATTGTCGTTGCAAAGCTTCGTCGTAAATAGCATTCTTTCTGAAATTTGTAGCCAACGGTGCGACGGACCAGTCTGCCGCGGTGAAAAGACGTACATGCAACGCGTGTATTATTCGTCGTTCTCGCTGTTTCCTGAATAAGCTTCGACAAAGACTGCGAAAGAAAGTAAGGAGAGAAATTTTCTACTCTCTTTTCGTAACCTTTGAAACCGTCGAAACTGGACATATCCGTGCCTCTAGTCGTATTCATACAGTAGACGTGCATGTCGATTCGCGTTGCCAGGCTTTCCGCGCTTTCATTTTTCTTGCCAACAAGTTTTACGGCATTGTACCGCGAGATCAGCCTCCCCTATTCGTTGTCATCGAAACGATTGCTGTATCTTAATCAATAGAAACTCGATCGAGCGTTCACTAGATCCGATTTCGAAATATTCGAACTCGAGATAGAAGTTCTCGCTTTAAGGATCTATCATTGCAAGCCTTTGAAGGCGTAACTGTTAATTAATTCCAGCACGCCTTTGAATTTCTTTTTCTAATTTCAATTCACGACGCTTCCATAAACGTTCTATTGACTTCGAACTTTCAAACTAAAAGTTCGTCGATACCTTTCGTAGACAACATTTACCGCAATGTTTTACTTTTTCGTTGACAAAGATCTTTTTCGATGAGAAAGCAGAGTAACGTAGCTATTGGTCCGTGTTGAACGATAATTTGATATTTTCTTAGTTATCAAAAAACATTATCATAAAGATACCTGGCCAGTACATCAAATGATACTTCGCTACGATAAAAACGTAGACAAATTAATACAAGATATCGTTTGATTCTTGAATTTTTGATCAATGTCGATATTTGCAAAAGAGTTCATTAAACGTTTACTATGTTCCAGCTTCCGTAGCGTTAATCAAAGAGAATTTAGAGAGAGACACAGCACACAAAATTAACATTAAAGTATATGCTTGAGCAATTACGTCATTTGAATGACTCGTTAATTTTTCCAATGGATGCAATAATTTTTACTTAATGCAATTTAGATTGTTTGCTTCTGTCAACTGTACCTTCGTTGGTAATTTTATTATATTCCCACAATTATCTTTCTATCCTTCATAGACTTACTTTTTCCTCCTACTTTGCAGTATTGACTTGAGTTTATTAGCCATGGTGAACACAAAAGGAAAAAGTTGAGTAAGAGTTTGAAATGGAATCTAGATAGCAGTAATTATACAACGCTACAGTAAGCACGATCGAGGATTAAACTAATTGAAATTTTATCTAATAAGCGATCGATATTTAATCGCATCTGCTTTATAGTTTAAGTAATCTGTCTTTAATATAGAATTTTGCATGATTTGGACTCTTTCAAACGTATGATATTTTCGTTTTAATAACACAGCACAACATATCATAATTGTCTGTTAAGCGAAACAATGAAATAGCTATTTACTCGCAAACGATTATTCGCATAGTTCTGGAAAGAGAGGGATGTTTTAAAAACAGCATGAAATTGATTCTCAGTAGTTTGTAAGTTCGTACATTCTTCATGATGTGATAATAATGAAGCTTTAATCGAAAATCCATTAAATTTCTGCCAATTAGAATTCTCTTGGTGGAAACGTACAACAATCTTCCGTTTGTTGAGTCATTAACTTATTTGATTAATATTAACCGTATTTTCACATATTTTAATATTACTCTTTTTTTTTTTCTCTTTTTTTTTTTGCTCTTCAAAATATAAAACACGATGAAGAATTTTCGATTTACTAATAAGATAATTAGTGTCCATCAAGTATTATGTACCTCTAATTAATTATACTTCTTGATAATCTTAATTATTCACCAATACTCGCTAATATTCGATAGCTCTAAGTATTAACAAAATATCTAAGTAGCATTTATCGAACAATATTGAAGAAATATTTAACAATTTTATTAAGAATTGCTGACTTTAGTGGAATTTGTGAATTTCTCTCAAATATTCACGTCATGTTTCTTCTTGCAATTTTCTTCTATTATCGGTGATTTCTATCGTATAATAGGTCATCAAATTGATCGAATGATGACTGATCTCTCACGGTTTACAGTCGCGAGCCACGTGATTGTTTTTCCTGTGCAGTTCGATAGATTTGAAATCATAATGGAACGCTGGCTCGTATTCTCTTCTAAATAATTGTAAAATTTCTAATAGTTTACAATTGAAATTTGATTATATACTCCGGCAACTTTAACATAACTGAACGATCAGTAGTTTCCAACTATCGATCCCAGCAGGTTCATCTCTAACTTTAGAAATAAAGGCTCAGCCTCGACCAATATGTCAAATGTTAATGTCGCTGGATCGTAACATTTTCTGACAGTTACTTAAGACGCCAATAAAAGCGTAAATATACATTATAGTTAGCGTTTCATCCGGTATTTTGACGAGAAAATAACTACCTTCAGCTGCTGAATGTAACTATTGCTATACTGCAAATGTTTAGGAAAAATTTGAAGGCGCAAAAACGTGTAAAATGGTTTAGAATTTAATAGAAATAACACTCTTCTTAACATTCGATCGTCTTAGTTGTATTCGTAAAGATACGAATTTTCTATCACAAGATTCTCTAGACTTTCCTCTACTTTCCTTTTGTCTGTATTTGTAGATGAAAAATTGCGGGGAATATCTAAAAACATAAGGCAGTGGAAGTACTCAGATCCTATTATTACTTACATTCCATTTCTTTAATTGTATTCATGAAAATATGAATTTGCATAAAAATTCGCAGTCGCGGTTACTCTCTTCTTCGTTCTTTGTTCTTTAAAACTTTCTTTCGTTTCTTTATCGCCTGTTTCAACTTGTCTTTGGTTTCCTCAATTTTCTGAGCATTTTCTTCAAACCTAGTAGAACTATAATTAACCCTAGGAACGGAAAAGGATTCTATACCTTCAACTTTGTACCTCGTTTATAACCGTGGAAACAATAGCAGTTGATAAAATGCGTGTTTAACTCTGCGTTCTTTTCGCGTTTTCGCTCAGTGAAAAGTTTCTAATAGCATTATAGAAAGCAATGTCAGTCCAGTCCTGCATTTTACGTTTTAATTAGTGAAATATATCCTCTGACACATTAATTTATAAACTTTTCCTTCCATAGATTACGATGAATACCTACACCCTGTCGATCTGGAAAACAGGCAAAAACACGCGTGATCGGTAAAAAGTGAGCTTAAGCGTGTTTTGAACTCTCTAGGACAAAGCAACCGGAAGAGAGGAATGCAATCAGCTTTATGTACTTACGTGCAACTATTTCATTTACAATTCAAAGTTTAATACCGGTAGTTGCTCTAAAACATAGCATATATATGTATATATACCACTCAAAGCGTTAGCAAGGGAAAAATATACTTGTATATATGTACGCTATATACGTTTCATCGTATAGAACATTAAGCTACTAATGGAATTACAATGAAACAGAGCTTATTATTATTAACCAATGATGGATTATCGTTTCAATTTCACCTAACTATAATAGTAGCACAATTGATCAATTTATCAATATATAGCGTGACTAACATGGTTGGTTGGCAAAGTTCGACCAATATTTGTCCAGTGTGAATAGTTTCTGTCTGAGATATGTCGTTTCATACGTCATGCACGCGAACTTGAATAGAAACCAGCAAAATATTACAGTATCACTGAAAAGTTAGGGCATCTATCTGTTGTTTTCGGCTTCGATAACGTACTTTTCAATTTCTACTCTTTGTTATGCCACAATATATATATATATATATATATATCCTGAAATTTATTTGTTTTCAATAGAACATATTACTCTATTTTTATGTCATAAAAAAAGATTTTTGTAAAATCGCGACAGACTCGAGAAGATCTTATTATCTTGAGAAATATCTTACGGATAATAATTGCTTAAACTATTTACTTTAATGTATGTTATTTCTTTGATGCGGTGTTTTTCATTTGCTTAGCATCGTAGCGTATCTGTCTGAAAGTCGTCTCTTTTAAAGACTTAAGGCTTCTCCGCGGAAAAGACTTTAAAACGTTGAGCAGAGTGGGCAGGTCTTTATTTAATCGTTCATTGTCATTTTATCAGGAAATTATATAACGCTTTAATAAAGGAGGGAATATTCCAAAGTACATAAATAAGAACCGAGCGTGTCTGTCTAGACTTTTCTAAATATTTACATTCATCTTCAACACTCCTGTAAAGTGAAATTACGCACAAATATTTACACTTGCACGCATGCATAAAAATTAACTCGATTATCTTCGTTAATTCTAGAGTCACGAAAGAATTTCATTCACAAAAGTTGATCGACGTAGCAGAGGTCGTAAAGCATGCTGACATCAAAATAGAAGAAAGTTTCAAACGAGTTTTATCAAAAAACGAGAGCATGCTTCGAGATATTTTTTATCGCCATTGTACTTTTAAGCGACAGGCTACAATTTATCATATCTACGGTACAATGGTAGATACCTAAGAGATTTCAATGACCTATAGCACAAGGTCAAGCCGATGACAAATAAAACGGCAGACCACCGATTCTCAAGTCACAAAGGGTGCTCGAAGTGGTATAGTGTACGTTTGCGTCGGCAGACATTGACGTTGCAATCGACAGATGAAAGGGACTCGTACGTTTCTTATCACTTCCGGATTGATTGGAGCACGCGTTACGATCGTTCGTCTTTGTTTCATGTCTTCCGACGTATTTGGCTTCTTTTTTCTGCTACACGATACGTCTTGGCGTTCGCCGAAGAAGTAAGTTAAGTGGCGTTACGTCGAACGGACGAGCTGTTCACGAAATTGGCTCGCCACAACCTATCTATCCATTCGGGAAGATCCTATTGATTATAGCTTTTACTGTGCGTGTATTATGTGCAAAGCATCCATCATATCGCTACATTACTTAGCGAATAATACGACGACAATGTTAGAAGGTAGGAAACAAGGAGCCATTCATTGCAGCGTATGCTACAATTAATGCGGAAGTGATAAGAAGCGCATGAACTCCGCCAATCCGATAATTGCAAATAGACGACGCCACCCTGAGAATCTCTCGTGAATCGTCGAATAAGAAGCATTATTTTTATTTTATCGTTATTATCTTACGCTCTTATTTAGCAGTGGATAATTTTGCGCCACGAGCCACCGAGATCATCTAATAATTCCTTTAAAGATGAGAGAATAGAGAATGTCGTTTAAAAAGATAGGTATGATCCTGAAACGTTGAAAATTAATCCCTAATCCCTCTGAGAGATGATGTTACTAATATTATGACGCGATCAAATTGATTCGATACGATTAATAACTTGATTAATATGATGAATGTAAAATTAATTTGTGAATTTTAGTGAAATTTAAATACCGTCGTATAGATTGTTGAAAATACTATTTTAGATACTCAATTTGTCGTCACATCGGTTCATAGGTAACAAAACTTCGGTTTTCATTAGTAGTACCTATGAATTTTCCACCTTGATAAGATAAATTTACTGTATCAACATACACAATGTATACCTACGTGTCGTTTATAGATGCACGTGCCGCACATCCGCATACATTGCATTGTTCGTTATCAAGCGATCAAATTGAGTGAAATAACAATTGGACCGCATCCAATATCTGGATCATCGACAGTAAACCTTTTACGATTCTTCCTCTGTAATTGCTTTTATTTTTTCGATAGAAACTTACATGGCTGTGTCATACATACTATACATTTCTAGCAACTTCTAGTACGCAGTATATATTTTATTTCGTTTTATTTTTTTTTCTTCTTTAATTATGCGTTCAATTTACCTCGAAATAATTAATCGGTCAATTTCCTACATAAAACTTACTTACGTATACGTATATGTATACATATCCATGTATATGTATAGTGTATAAAGGTTCTACTTTTACTTGGCGTGTACAAACATGAAATATTTGCTGTGGGATCGAACCAACGCGACGTACAATATAAATGTCTGTCTTACTCGATACTAGGAGATGTCAGTGAGACCAATCGATAACATTTATTCGACTTTCGGTTAAACGTGACTGCTCTTTTCGAAGCAACTAGTTTCTACTTGAAGGAGCACGTTCTACGTAGAAATAAAAGTTAAAATAAAAAGAACGTGATCTATTTTATATTCTTTACTTTAAATACGAATTACTTTCTGTATAGTTAAATGATATTTTATGCGCTTGATAATTGTATATAATTCTAGTTTTTGTACAGTTCAACAATATTCGATACAGTTAACAATCGTGAATCCTTATTAATTGAATAGTGTCGAAATTTAATTAACAGTTGGCTTTCGAAAAACTAAAAGATCGATACATTGGTAATTACGTCGCACAAAGATCTTGGTATTTCATATTGAGCATTACCACTTGTAGCGTTCGAGAGTGTCAAGGAAGACGGAATCGTGGAGAGGAAGTTATCTGCTGAATAATGAATGATCGATCCGCTCGTTTATCTTGCTGCTACATAATATTTAAGCAAGATAAATATTCGAGCTTAACTGCTTGTTCCGATACTTGTTTCAAAATTCTAGTTTGCTCTTGAGATAGTTTTTTCTTCCTGCAACTGCTTCAACGTTTCATTTACGTGACTCAGTTAATTATAGGGAAGATATAATATTTCTGAAATAAACAAAGTGCCATAACGTTTTTGTCGAAAGTGGTTGCCGTACGAATGCTTTTTATATTCACGGGAAAAATTTATTTCGTATACGGAACGTTTGTTTCAGGGAATTGATTTACTCGAAACCTGGAACAATTAAATGGATCATCTTTCAATTTCTTACGGGATTATTAATAAAAATTGGATCGTTAAACTGTACGGATAAAGTATCGTTGGTTGTTTTATACTTACGTAATTCTCTAACAATGAATCCAACAAATAGTTTATTACTATAATTAAACAGGCAATGACGATTGGTTCAGTAATTTATGATATACATGAACATAGAAATTTGAATTTTCGGACAGTGTCTTTCCAATTATGCGTTTTGCTTTATTCGATATTTATGAACACGTAATAGCTTTCACGTGAAATCAATATCCAATTTAATGCACAGAATTCAATGGGACAAACAAATATATCTGAAGACCTTATCAGAAATTATGTTCAACGATTAAGTATACTCAACGCAACGATACAACTATCATTGAAAAATGGTATGAGAATTTATCAAAATAGTATGAAATGATAATAAATAAGATAAGCCTGTAGGCATAGAATAAACAAAGTTTCGAAATACAGATATTTGCTTGACGGTTGCCAAGTGCTTGAGAAAAATAAAACGTTAACTTAATTGGCAGCGAATGTTGAATGAATTTTGCGATCATTTTTAATTGATGTTTTGGCACGTTTGGAAAATGCTGACATTTCTCCTTGTTTATCGATAAAACTTCTCAATTCGATATTTTAATTCACACAGAATGACAACTGATACAAACATATTACACGTATCGAGGGATTACGAAGATTCGTAATTTTCTACCCTGTTGTTTAATTACTACATCGTGTGCATGTTTGAAAACAAGTAATTGTAATAATCCCTCGATTATAAGCGTATCTTTTATTAAAATATTTCATGATAATCTATCGTGTTATCAGAAACGAACTACGCTAAAATACTTTTACTTCGTACATTCATAATAAATTAAGATTTATAATATTATTTTCATAACTTCTCCAACCTGTTGCTATGAAAAAGCAACTAAATTTTAAATACACACATTTATATAGTATGTACACACTGGCATTTTTATCTTAGTCCGTTTAGTTATGCACGATATTAAAATGGATTCTTTCGAAATAGACGCTTCAAGTGACAATTATTCGATATGTCTCGGCCTCGGTATATCTCTTCATATAGAAATATACTACGTATCCGCACATTCTTCCTTCAAATGAAATCACTGATTAGATGAAATATTTTATGCGAACTCAAAGGGAAAGTTCAGTGAAAAGATCCAGTTTTATTATGAAACGTGCAATCATAAGAAATCACGTTCAATTTACGAGATGGGAAACTGTAGACTATTAAACTTCAAACTTGTACTTTACCGATACTTATTTCTTTATTTATATCTGTTTGCAGTAAATAACTTGTAACTTTTTTTATACACATTTTCATGTTGCTTCTAAGTTTTACCAGTATAATTTCATCAATTTACAAACCTCGTTGCTACTAAAATTTCAAAAAGTTTCCTGTTACACTTATAACACATGCAACTTCGTCAAGTACTTTTATTTTCTTTTCTTTTTTATACTTGTCGCTATACTCTTTGTTATCGAATAATACAATTGTCTATAAAAATTGAAAACCCTGAAAAACTCTGATTGTTGTTGGAACAGGTCCTAAGTTCGTTAAATACTCGTAGCACGTAATAAACCAACACTAATACGCTACAAATTGATATAACAGAGCAGTGTTGAAAGTTGTTGCAATTTGCAAATAATTTGTACGAAGCTTGCTTACATTGTTAATGAGCATTATGATGTTTAGTATACGTACGAGGATGGAATCGAGCGGAGATTTAATATATTCTATTTTCACCATACCATTTTAACCAATCTGAATGCACAGCACGATTCGACTCGCTTAGGTGGCTGAAAGTAAAACGATTATAAAAGCTATGCTAATCGGAATTGACTTTCGCAGGCGTAAGGGTTTTAATGGTTTTAGAGGTCCTCTATCAACAGATTCGAGGGAGGGAAAAAATGGTACGATGTGGGATAAAAATGGCACGATAGGTGAATTTAATTTTACATGTAAAATTCTTATTTGATACGCGTTTCTTCGGTGGAACGAAAGGAAAACAACATTCTTCCCATGGTCTTTCCAGAGAATCCTTCTCCGTGTATAAAGAACTTCTCCTCTTGAGAACATTTTTAAGTACGTTGCATACCCGACCTTTGCACTCCGCGAAAGTTCGAACCCTATGAATTCAAGCAATTTTGTAGCCTTCGATCATTTTTCATTTTATCTTCGCCGAGAAATTTATTCAGAATCTATTTCGATATCTTCGTATTAATCCTTGAACGTTACGGATCAAAGAACCTTACGTTTATGCTGTCGTAAGTGAACTTTCATCCCGATACATCTCTCTTCGTTTTAGAAATCAATGAAGTCAAGCAAATGTTTTATTACTATTCAATTGTTGTAACCGTGTCTATTATATATTTCGTTTAACGATTTCATATTTCATAGCGGAGCTGCCATTCCGCAAATTTTCACTCTTCAGATTAATTCATGTAAGAAATGAAGATTTCATTTTCGCGTGTCACATACGAACGTTAAATGTTTGTGTTTTGTCTATAAATGTGGATGTAACATATATCGACAGCGTAATATCGTCGCACGCCTTAGGACAAAATTTCCACCACGTTAAAAAGTTTAAAGTACATAGCAGAGAAGCGGAACAACTTTGCATGATAATGTGTGATCGTCAGTGTACATATATGCTACATATTTACATGAAAAAGCACTTTTCTTATTTGCATAATTTAACGTCACGTCACAGTAACCCTGGCATCTGTATTCTTGACTTGGTCAAGCAACCACTTCGCTATTCAAAGGGTTGAAAGAACGCTGGCTATATACGTGTGTGCAAGTAAAAAAGTACTTGTTACAGTATACATGCGTGTACTTTCAGGCTAACTTCTTTGTTGTTGAAAGCGTTTTTCCACTTTCTTTCGAGAGGAACGCAATTACTTCTTGAATTACTTATCGAACCGAAGTTTAATCGCAATTTTTATGATTGCATCTTTATTCTTCTTGCAATAATTAACTCCGTATCTCTTTCTAATTCTAGTGAACGACTCTTACAAATTTCCCCCCCCCCGTATTTTTAAGTTTCTAAGCGATTAATCGTTTTGCTAACAATGTGAATCAGTTATCGTTTTCGGTGTAAAACCACTAGGCATCCTAACGCTTATGAACAAGGGTGCATTTTCAATCGATTAGGCATTTAATCGCTGCTGATCCGCTGATATTTTCTTCTTTTTCTTCTTTATTTAAACAGTGCGTTGGCCACGTGTTATCCTTTTTGTTCGATTAGTTTAACGGCCCTTGGTTTCGCAATGGCAATAGCTTTTCCACCAAGCACGTTACAAAATTATTTGGTGAACTACGTAATTTTGTTTAAACTACAAATAAAGAACAGCTAGCGTACGCAACATGGGAATACACGTCGTGTAATTGAGGGAAGACAATTGAAATGTAAGTTTCAATCGATTTGAGATTAGGTACCGTGGTTTCTGGTCTCCACTGTAACTGTACCGAGATTTCAAAGATTTCAAAGTCACTTTATTGCACAACAACTTCATAAACTCGACTTCTTCAACAGCTGTACATGACACTTGTTTAAACGAGAAATAAGGCCACTTAATCTCTTATTCACCACAGTCCGATTACCGGGAATTGTGTGACACGCTTAGAATGAAAGTTTTCATATTGCATTATGTCTTAGTTAAAACATTATACCTTGCTGCACATGTTCGTTTCACATATTGAACATATTGAAAATATGTACGTACAATACACGCATGAAATATTTAAAAATCATATCTGTTTGTGTATATATTTTAACATCACATTAATCTAAATTTGCTTCTCAATTCTAGAGAAAGAGAGAGAGAGAGAGAGAGAGAGAGAGAGAAGAATCAATAGTGCTGGTCACAGACGATAATGAAGGCGCAAAAACGCAGTGAATCTATATAGTTTTATCCCGTTAAGTTGTAAGAGATTTCGAGGACTTGTAATCATATCGATTAGAAATTTTGCTGCAAAATTCTAAATTGTAAAAATAGTCACATACAACAAGGAAGAATAATTATTGTTTTAATATGAATTTTTCTAATTTCGTACGACTTGCGGACGAATTTAACAATAGCAGTTTCCTTTCAAATTTTATAACAGTATAATAGAACCTCTCGTATCCGAACACCATTATCCGAATATCTCGATATCTGAACGTTCTGCTGTAATATACGTTTCGCTATACGAACGGAATGTCCGCTGATAACAGAGTGCTGCAAATACTATTATTTTACGTATAATAGCGAAAAGAAATGAAATTCACGAAGATGTGCCTCCTCCAAGCGTTTCCATAATTCCAGATATAACGTAACTATCGACAGACCTAAATTGGCTCTCGTTTACTTACGTTACCAATGATCCTGTATCGAGATTACGTTAATATAATTCAAAGCGACGAAGGCGGTAGTCCAATTGCAGATATAATAGTTACGATTGTTTAGCTATGATTCGTAGAGGATGAATTGATGATGAACAATAGCTTCAACCGCTCTTATTCCAACGTTGGACAGTATTCGGCCAGAATGCATTTCCAAATTGAAGCCGCTTTCCTCCGCATTATATTAGATTGCCGCGTAAGTTTCGTCCCGCCACTTCATATAAGTTTATCAACGTAATCACTTGAAATACACTGTTCGTGTAAGTAATGGGTCTAGAATACAAATAAGATAGACCAAGCGTAAGATATTCTCGTTTGTTTTTTCATAGTTACGAGTTCAGACAGGTTCTTGCAAACGTTCGGAATGCTAGAGTTGTATAAGATATAGAACATTGCATATTCCACGAGTTTCCAGTTACTACAAATGGACAAGGTTAGCAAACAGGCATTCGTTTTATATTTCTCGAGGATGCTCCAACGATGCTTCGTACTTGTCGTCAAAGATTTGCTGAATTTTACGCTTCGTACTTCGATCGATCTTAAATTCAAGATGAAAAATGGTTAGGTGAAAATATTCGAACGCGTTACCTTTGCAATTTTTAACTTAACTAATATGCTATTTTCATTTAAACGTAAGGTTCTGATCAAAAGTAGTTTAATCGTTAACTGTTAAAATTCCTTTTCATAGTTATATACCTGGATTTCTGAATGGAAACAATGTGAATTTTTCCAAACTGTTTTACTCTTTTACTCTTTCAGCTGGCTGCTCATCTAATTTTTGCACTAATATTGTCCCAGCTATGCGATGCCGATGCAAAGAAATCTCATCTCTCGAACTTGAGGCACGATATATCATCCGCAAAAGAGCCATTAGACCGGACTAGGACGTAATCTACAAGGTGATCTTTCAGACACTTAGAAGAATGCTTTTGAACAGATATAAACCTTGCGCTAGGTATTCTTCAGTTTTTGCGTGCGATGATAACGCATCTCATTAGTGGAACATTTAACGACTGGAAAAGATCTGAAAGTCTTCGCACAGCTGTTACAAAATTCATAATTCCGCTATCCCATAGTCGTGCAGCCAGAAAATTTCAGTAATTAAAGAAACGTTTGGAACAGAACATTTTCACTTACCAAAATCTTCGCGCGGCGAAAATTTCGGAATACGTTCACACAGCGTTTTCAAAGGGACAAACGACATAGTCAGTATCCGCGATGATTAAAGCATAACGTGATCAAGTCAGTAAAAGTATAAGAAACCTTGGCAAATATTTATTTTGTATTTCAGATATTTGAAAAACATATTTTTAATGTATCGTGTCTGTATTAGTTAGTTGTCGATATTAGTTGTTATCGATAGGTCGCGAATTTTTATCCGTGAGAAATTAAAAGGTGCAAAAATGCATAGAATGTACGTGTATGTGCGTAATATATATGCAAAAATATATGGAATAAAAAAGGTACAATATTCAAAATATTATTTAGTAGGAAAAACATAACGCTTGCTTGGATTCCACTTTTTTACATATGTTTCGCGAAAGCACAAATTTGCATACGTATATGTACGTATATTGTATATATATCGTTTAAGAGATGTTTCCATTATTTCGCCCAACACCTGTATATCATCAATTCATTTATGAACTGCGCTATACTCTCGGACATGTAATTGATGTACGCTCGAACGCGAAACGTTCAAAAACTGTCCAAACGCAACTGTCCAAAAACAATATCGTTCGATTATTTTTTCTCAACTTTTGTCCAACTTGATATACTTATTTTAAATACGATGAAATATTTTCGTATTTGCGCGGCATGAAAAATATTGATATCGAAATAATCATCGAGTTTTCAATAACGTTACTCGCGAAACAAGTGAAAAAAAAATCAATTTATGGAGAAATAGTAATTGTGTAAAAAGTGGTTCCATATGAGAATAAAAGTGGAATCGCAGTTTGCACAGGCGTGGACGTTATTGCGAGAAAACTCGCGCCACGGGATGGTATAGTTAGTTAAACAGAGGGAAATTTTCCTTCGTAACTTCGCTTAGAACAGAGATACCAATAGTTTGGCCCAGTTATTAGAATCACTTTGTGTACGTGCGTATCTAATCAGATATAATGAAATCTAATTGTAAACACGATTTTCATTTACGGAAACATACCATATCGATTATCTATATTCGGAACATAACGAAAGTCGAACAACTGCAGCAAACAGTTGTTTCAACTTTTCATGCTACATAAAGTTAAGCTACGCTAGAAGTTATGAACAATACATCTTTGTCTAGCCATTGACTAATATCCATTGTGCGAGAAAGAATGCCGGTGAATAAGTTAACAAACTAGGTGGCTTTCAGAGCAAACATTTTCTACGTATATTTTCCAACAATCGTTTTAATAATTATTTAGTCTTTAAACATGTTGTCGGTATTCAGTATCAGTACAACAGTATCGTAGTAATTCTCTTAAATACATACATAGCATACATAGTATTTAAATACGTAGCAATAGTAATAATTAGCGATAATAATACAATTCTTGCGTAATATATAGCGGCATATTTGATGATAAAACAAATAAAATTCTACAGATTTTATTTCACGTTTTCAACGAAGCGATTATTCGAAAACATTTTATTATATAATTTATTATTGTACGTACTATCGATATTATTAGAGGGAAAAAAATCTCACTGAAGTACATCATACATTACGTGACAAGTATGGATGCGTTCGATATTTTTAAAAAATCAATTTCTCTGCAAATGACCCCTTTGATAAAAAATTTCTGTTGCATTTTCGATTAATTTTTTTGAAGAGACTAATTTTGTTCTGTCATAGCTCTCGTTCCAATTAATGTTCGCTGCGTTATTACACAGTAAAATTGCATTCCTCTTTTATAGAGAACAGCTTAGATTTCGTTTCATCGTATACACATTTTCTCTTCGTGTAAATATGTTTTACTACACGTCTCGATATCTCCTTGATGTTTCATTCATGAGATTTTAATTTTATTTCTGTTGCTTTCATTGCTATCCTCTTTTCTAATTTGCTACCTGTAAACCATTTTCTACTTGCTCGTAGAATAAGTATAAGTTTTATCAGCTTTTCCTAAGTAATATCGCGATTTACGTTTCTAATACCGTAATAAATTACGCATAAGAATGAAATATTTTAATTACGATGCACAAAACATTTGTTGTTTCTTACAACTTTAACGTCTTTACGTTACAGTGAAATTTACGATGGCATAATGTTTACAATAGACAAAAACCTTTTAAATATCGTAATTTATTTCTTCAGATAAAAAACTAAACCTTCGCGTCATAGATTCTCAACAAGTGACGTTCCAAACTTGAGGAAATAACAAAATGTTTTCTGGGAGATCGTGGTGGTTATTTTACTATCGACTTGTTCCGGAAATTCCGGAAACACAGAATTATCTATCGCGCTTTTATTAAAATACCGGAATTCTATGACGAAAACATCTCTTATTTTTAGCTAAAAAGGAAAAATTCAGAATTGATTAGTTAAAAGGGTTTCATTTTCCAACTAGATAAAGAATATTGAATGTCAGCCAAGATATTCAATTCCATTCATTTTATATATCGAATATGACACACGTTTACTATCATTTATTCTACTTTTTACAAAATCCTTCAGTGGGGAAAAAAATTGGATAATGTAAAGCTACTTGAAGGAATCTATTATTGAAGATGACAAAGAGTTTCTCAAAAAAGAAGCCCGTGCAGCTATTCTATAGACAGCAGAGTATCATCAAAGAAACTAGCAGATATTATTCAACATTGTGTCGGAATTTTTCTTAAATTTCGAACAGTTGTAATTATTCCGACAGTTGTAATTATTTTTATAGGAAGCTTCGTTAAGACGACTTCCAACAGCTTTTTATCGTAGTATTCCACCAATGGTTCTAATCAATTCGCAACATTATAGATGAATTTGAGATTCTCAACATCGTATTGACAATAACATATTGATCGTCTAGGTGGTGTTCTAGCCACGATAATGTTGAAAACCTCAAATATTGACAATAATATCGTCAATAATATTGATCGTCCGAACGCTCCTTCTATTAAAAGCCTCTTTTTAGCAGAGTATGGTCGTACGTTATTTTGCCGGAGAATGGGGTTGTGTTTTGAAAAAGGTTGAGAAACACTGGCATACGTGGACAACAATGCATATCTGGACTAGCGGACTTCTTAATTAACGTTGACCAGCACATGAACGCACGGCACACCTGACTTTGATGGACAGGCGAGCATGCAGGACGCCGACAGCATTAGCAGGAGATGCCCTCGAAATTTCGCGATTCTTCTGCAGCGGACAGCATATTTGCCCACTTATTTAAATTTCAGACAAAGACACCTGTAAAGACGAATGGATGAAGTGTAGCCGAGCGAGATAATTAGAAAACGGAACATTTTTTTTTTCTCCTCGAACTTTTAATAATTCGTACACGAAGGAATTTAAAGCCGTGAAACAGAGTAAAGCAGTACGAGCAGTGCGAGGAAACAGTACGCGTAGAGTTACGTACTTACACAATTTCCCAGCTAGATTAAATCTCGTATACATATACGTGTATTTGAAATATGTTCACCTAGAAGAATTTTAACTAATACCAAAAAAAAAAAAAAAATATCCTTATTAAATGAACAAAAATTTTGATTTAAAATTAGAAAATATCAATTCAGCCTATCGTAGGATTAGCGAATTATTATTAATATTTTTATCCGTAGTATTTCCTCCCGGTTTTCCCTCGCAATTTCAAATAATTCTGTATTGTTTCGATAGGTGAATTTATTCGCGTAATATTTTAGTTTCCACTATAAACGCACACTCGGATTTAGGTTTGCGAATTAACGTTAATTTCTGTCTAGTCTGAAACTTTTACGTTTCTAGAGCACAATTTTTGTTGCGTTATTTCAAACGAAACATCCATCCGTCCATTCATCTAATAAACGTAATAATAGATTTCTGGTCGAAAAAGTACCGATATACCATACTATTCATGATTCAGTTATGCTTAATAATCAGAATTATCTAATCACGTTCTTACGACAGGCATCATTTATAAGAATAAGGAAAGGACAATGAAAATGGAATATAAAAGAAAAAGGAAATGATTAACGTACTGTCTAAAACGAGCGCTCCGTGGCTGCTTCTGGAATCTCAAGTGATGGGATCAAAGAGACTTAAAGGACAAGCCTTGTTAGCAGTTACCCAAAGTTTGTCAGAAGAGCGGACGTTTTCTGTATTGGAAAAACTATGAAGCAGAGCACCTTTTAACGATGCAGAGCGAAATTGATTTTAAAGTTTCAACTAAACGATAATTCTCAGACTTGCCGCAATGAAAAGCCTCTGAAATTTAATATTTATTATATGCTGTTTGTAAATGTCATTCGCCTATATTTTACGTACTTTCGGGATGTTCCACGCAATTTTTGAATTTCAAAAGTAAGACGCAGGAAACAAATGGAAAATTGTAAAATATCTTAAGTATCCGCATATGTTCACAATTCTGTAGTTACTTTAAAATGCACGACAACTAAGAATTTCTTAACGCGTTGTTGTATAAATGGAAAGTGCAAATCTGAATTTCGTGCACATCGTTGACACGAGTGTAGCTCATTCTGTCTACATACGTTTTATCTGTTTTCAATCAGGCAGAGAATTGCAATTTGTTTCGATTGTACGTGTTTCATAGTCTTTTATGCTGTATAGTAAGGATTTCGTGTTTACCGTTGTTTGTTTCAAATGATATTTCCAGAGCAAATATCATTTTTTATTCTCGCCGTTACACTTCGCTTCTTCTAAGAAACTGTATTCTTTCCATTTTAATCTAAAAATATTGGTTATACGTATCCTCCTCCTGTGGGATACTCTTAAGATGCGACAAAATTCCTTTTCTATCGAAATTGACTGAAATTATGGTAAGTGGCAACGTAGGAAAAGAAATTTAATAAAAGTCCTATTTAGGAAAATGAGAGTATAGCGATCTTCTCTCGGCACATATGACACCGTGATCTTCGCCTCTCAACGAACCGAATGAGATGAAAAATAACGAAAAAGAGACGAAAAAGGAAAGGAACGCTACTGTATTTCTCTTCTAAAGCGTTTCTCGCCTCATCTGACTTATTTAGAGAAAATATAAAACACACGTGCTAGTTTACTCCAACTTTTAAACAGTTTTAAAATTTATTGTTCATATTTGCTACAATAACGAGACAAATATTTTATGAAATATTGATCTTTGATCATCTTGAATATTACGTCCGATGTTAGTTAAATAGCTGGTACCGAATATAGATTTTGTTTGGAAAATTCCAAAATTCAGGATGCACTGAATAGATAGATAGTGATGGATGGTTTGAACAAATTAGGTATTCAAGCATGTAAGATATATGTATAAGCACGACCCATAAAGTAATCCTAAATGTTTATCTTTGATTTAGTGGTTCGAACATTTTCACATTGCATAATCTTTCTAGCCATTATAATAATTTTGCCGAGGCAGATAGAAACAAGAAATTAACACTTAATTATACCTACTGTATAAATATCGTAACGAACATTGTACTTTGAGTGTTTCATATGTTTGTATTTTTATGCATATTTTTTTTTACACGTTAACATTTTACAGAAATGCATAAGAATTCGTAATCTACTTATTAATTTTATTTTCTTGAATTCTGCTTTGCCAAACGATTTTCAACGTACCCTTGAACTTATCAAACAATTTCTAAACCAACTATTTTCACAGTTTTCAATTCTCCTTTCGTCGATACAATTCTAGCTGTATGACGGTAACATTATTGACATTTCCTTTACGTGGATTATTTGCATTTCGACAGATGCCTTTCCTTTGCTCCACTGCCAGCCGAAATCAATAGACGTGTCGATAAATGAAACAAGTGAAAAATGAAACGGCAGTCTGGCCGAATTTTCGTTCACTAGCCGCGTTAATGAAACCCATTCAAACTGTATCGTTCAAATATACAATCTGTTTAATGATGCGGTTCTAACTAATTGTTATTACTCTCAATTAAACTACGATTTGATCGTACGACAGACAGGAAACAAAATCACTCAGCGACACAAAACTCTCACTCTCGGCATCACCCGAGGAACTAAACTCTTTCACACAACATGCAGCAATCCCAACACATTTTCCTCTCCTTCGTTTTACACTCTTTTTCACTCAGTCCAGGCAAACTACGCAGATATTCCCAGGACACATCTATGTACGTAGCATCGTGTCCACTCAAAAGCTTGGGCTACCATGTACTCTTCTTTCACACTTTGCTTTCAAGCGTTTCAGAGCAAAGCACGACCACTCGAAATTCAGTTACTCGCCATAAACATTCACACCAAATTCCTTTTTCCACGGCGATGTGACAATCGGGATGAAATCCCCCGATATGATTGTTCTTATTCAGAGTACACGGCTGTGTAGAGGGCTGCAAAACCCTCGTTCTCCGTTTTTAGATCACAGGCCGCGTAGTAAGAGCCGCCGTACAACTAGTCTTAGCTCACGTTCGTACATATTTCTTATACGATTATTATCGACGATTATTAACCGCGTCCTCGAATATCAGAATGTTAAGGAACGTTCTTGCGGTGTGCAAAAGTTTCTCGTGGCAGTCGGTGGTCGCCTGTCTGTTTGTATAGTTCACGATCTACTGAAATTCCTGGGAAATTCAGCGTGAAGGATATCCGAAGGAACGGTTCGATTAATTTTGTCGCTTTTTCTTTAGAAGCTATCGTAGATGTTGGAAGAATTTTTATTTCGCGTCGAGGAATATTCGATCGTTTAACGAGTTTCTTAGCGTCGGTTCTCGAAATGATTAAATGCCTTGCACTTAGATCAGATCGTTCGATCGACAAGCCCTCTTCAACTTTCAAATGCTAGAAAATTGTGAAATTATTTTTCGACCAGTTCTTGGACCATGCGGTGGAAAATGTGTACGCAGAGTGAAAATAACGTAATTGCAACTCGAGGATATATTATTACGCGAGAAAATAGCATAATGGAATGAAATGGAATCGAGAGTATTATAGGCCGCTATAACTGATACCAAGTTGCATGCAATCGATGATGATGCGACGTGTCTCTGCAACGCGGAACCGAGAATTATTGATTCAAATTCATAAATCATACACCATACATAGATTACCATTTAATAGTCTGCCGTTGAGTTGCTAGTAATTTATTCTGGTTGTCGGTGTGCATGTTGTGTGTACGTTGAGAGTTGATAAAAGCAAGAATAAACAAATTATCAAATAATTGAATCTGCGAGGGTTATTATTAAAGGAAAAATTACATGGCAAATATATTTATCGAGACTACACTATTTTCACCAGACATCTTATTTTTTAATTATGATAAAATATACAAAACACAACGCTTTATTATCGAAATACATTCCGCATTTACTTCTTATTATTTTGCTGCAACTCTCCAAATATGCACTCTGATGATTCCTGATGATGTTCTATTTTAACGTTTTAATAAATGATGTATAGTACAATCTTTAATTTACACTTTTTAGAGAAACGTTTTGTCTCGAAGCTTTATTACGATATTCTAGTAAAGTAGCTGAGATTGGATGCATTCTTATTTTATAAAATGTATCTCGCTTGAAAAAATTAATAAAAAGAAATTATTCAAAATGTGACAAGGAAGAGGAACTGTACGTGTAATTCGTTGAAAGAGAGATCGTATGATTTATGAAAGAAAATATTTTGTGTAATAATTTACTCGTTACAATGTATAATTTGTACAATTTTATTTAATATAATTTTATTTTAAGCGAGCATTATCCATGCGAGAACTCGCATGCCCTTCGGATATCTCTCATATCACGGGAACCGTGTGACGTTAAAGAAGTGTCCACTGCGTCAACGTTTCGTTGACGACTGCAGATTTAACATCGAAATAACTACTAAATTAGTTGGTAACTTTTATATGTTTTCTCTTTGATTATTTCATTATCGAGTTTTTGAACGACATTAATTTTACAAGTTTGAAGCGTTATAATATAAATATTATTGACAATAGCAATGCGTTAATTAACGAATAATTTATAGAGGGTGGAAAATTGTATCGATCAGTGTACTCAAAACTACGATAATTTCATTTTTTTTTTCTTTTTTTTTTTTCTTTAATAGAATTGCTTTTATCTCTAATAGTTTCCAAAATATTCAAGGAAAATATATTTTCTATCTCTTCGCGGGCTTTCATTCTCTAAATTTCTTTAAACATTCCCTAAGCTGGTCCCTCTAAATATAGAAAATTATCGATAAAAAAAAGTTATGTGCCAAGTTTCGTGAAAATTTGCGCGTCATACTTAGGTAATGTTTCTTGTCGTTGTACCATCCTGAATGAGAGTGTGGTTTATCAGTCAGTTCGTAATTTATGATAGGTAATTTCCCGTGATTAACAGTACCTTAGCAATGTGCATCTACATCAATCAAGGGGCCACGTGTTGAGGTGGTCGAATCTACGAGCGAGATTACAACACAGCAACTGGTATTGAACAGGCGACGACGAGGCTGTAATTATTAATATTCGTGTTCCTTCGAAGTGAAAACCTAATATCATACCATTTTCCGATACGCGATATTCTCAATAATGACAGGTATTCGCGTATTAGAAAGTTTCCTAATTACGTGTTAATTCTCGCTCTGATCAGCTCTCTGAAAATTCCCGGTTCACTTTCTCAATCAGTCTATACTTTCAAAGATCTTATACGTACAACAAAGCATTATGCATGGCATAACACGATGCATGGCAGCGAAGCCGTCTGTTACCATGCACGCTAAGTCTCGTCGTGCGTTCTCCGAATCGCTCCTGCTTCTTATAACTAGTGCTCCGACATAAATATTCGTTTGGTTCTCAACCATTCGTTATCCACGCGAATTCTTAATCCCACCGTATGTTTGGATCATCTAGTTCCACTTCGATTTACCTACTGTCTTTTGTAAATGCGTCCTCTTGTACAACTAACTGTGCGATCTTGTGGTGTTTAATACAATGTTTGTTAGGGTTACAAGGCTATTGAACTTTGCTACATCTCATAACGCGACGTTATGCTTGAAGCAGCAGTCCCAAAATATTGGGGAAAACTAAGTTTACATAACTTTAAGAAGCTGACTGTTTCGAAAGTAGCTGAACGTTGCTTCCCGTCAACGCGGCTGAACTTGCAGGTCTTCTGCAAGGATCGACTATTCCTTGCAAATGTTACTAATTTAATCGAGCCACCGAAACTGAACGAGTCTGAACGAACAAATTTATCTTTTTCTTAATTCGACTTGAAAATTCTAATTAATCCTCTTCTGTTTTCAATCACGGATTAACCAGTATCGAGATCTTGCGAACCTTTCCCAACACGCGTACGAATTATATAGAAACGAATAGCATGCCATTAACAAAACAAAGAATTCAATCACCGTGAAATTGTTGTAATTATATGTGGCATCTGCAATAACAGTCTAGTCTTCGTCTGAAACAATTGTCACTATCTGCTTGATTCTAGGAATATTCAAAGTACCAATTTTTAATAATATGTTCGTGTTGTATCAAGTTTTAACAAGTTTAACCAAAATATTCTTTTTGTTGCAGTTTCGTTCATTTTATCGCACGCAATGGAAACAGCCCATTGAGCAGATAACTGTGACAAACAATATTAATTTAGTAACGAGAGTGAAAATGTAGGAGTCACGTATTACTGCGAATTTAGTAACAAATGCAATTCTAAACTCCTGAGGATCAAAGTATTATAAACCTGGAGACGCGTCGTAACAATTAACGGTCCCATTAAACGCCTGAACACCTGGGGTCTAACTGCTTTCAAACATCCTCATAGCTCGCAGGAACAACAACCCCACGAATTCTGTATTATATATACTAGCTACTATCCCAGAATGACTCTACAAAGATACTACAACGAATGAGTACAGTTCTAGCATCCAGTCATTTTGTACTTGTGTCGCATCCTAATTTCTAAATTCCATGGTAGCCTGTGAAACTCGAAGGATCAGAAAGACCAATTCGCCGATTTTGAATTTTGTAGAGTCGCGGAGAGATTAATAATTCTATTAATAATTTTATTTATTAAATCTGAATTTATATGATTTACTTTTATTCCTACCTTTTTTTTTACTATTTATTAAAATATTATATAATATTTATTTATTATAAATGTAAATTCACCTTTTCATCAAACCTTTGGATAGCAGTCTATCTATGAAAACGAAGTAAACAAATTTGTACGAGCGTGTTGTGATAAATTCCGCAGAAATTAATTATTTACAATGGAAGAAAGTAATTTTTCAATTTCATGTTTCAGATACTAGGGAAGAATCGGAGCTGCCGCGTACAAGATGAGCGTGGGGAAGATTTTAACATGGATCTTATATTTTATCATAGTAAGCGAGTGCCACGTTCGAAAGGGACGCGACGAGGATGGTTCGAAGCTTATACGTATCAATGGTGATGTAATTCTCGGAGGAATCTTTCCTATGCACGAACAAGTATGTATAAATTCTATTGTATTTTCTATAGATAACAAATCGTCTGAAATTGACGTATGAATGTAAAATTCTACGGTACTCGAAGCTTCATTGTGTCACCAAATTTCGTTAGTAAGTTCGGCGAAAAGGAATTAAGCCACTTACCAACTTCGACTAACTTCAGAAATTACGTAACCGTTTCACTTCCGAAACGAATATTTCGGAAATAAAGAGTATTATTAGCGAACTTTTGTAAGTTACAAGTTATAAGATGGCAGTATTAATAAATTCTCTTGCGCAATAGAGTCATTCAAACGAACAAACCTTATAAATTTGTATTTGTTTTATCTATTTTACTTTAATTTGCTTTGTCTGTTCGCATGTACGATACTTTTAATACTTTGAATACACAATGGTTGAAGTATTATACACATGAACTGCTAACTTTCTACTACGAAATAAAAATTTCCACCCATCAAAGGGGATTATCTCTATTGGAAATTTAAACACCCTTGTTTTTATATTCCAATATTGGACTATATAGCTTCTATATTTTCATCGTTTGCATCGATGTACATAAATTATTAGTTTCAATATTTAAACATCCCATTTGAAAAATTCTCCATTCCATTAAAACAGAGGGAACAGTAAATGTAAAAATAGATCATACGTACATCGCTTCTCTGAATTTTCGTGAAAAATAGTTACGTATATATGCTGAATGTATAGATTCTTCCCCTACAAAATAATATCCAAGCAAATTCTATTACTATACTGACGTATCACATTCATTCCACTTTGTTCCATTAATTTAATTATACGCATGTTGTTGTTGTATTATTAACACTAAAATAATACGAGTTTTGCCGTATTGTAGTGCTACACAGGATACGTGAAAGCTACGTACGCCGCATTTACAATACACATTACTACATTATTAAATATCGAAATCAGCATTATTTCTGACAGAGGAAAATTGAGAATTTTTAGAAGAGAGTCGTATGAAATGAAACGCGAATGCTGAAAAGTTTCAGTGAACAGGAAACAGCGCACCATATTATTGAAAAGGAATATGTATTCCGTGAAACAAATTTTTTAATATCTTTTAAACTCAAAATGCATGGCGCTGAATATTAATGAAAGGAGAAAAGAAGTGCGAGGGATATTCATTTAGATGCTACGCTATCAAACAATCAACTTTTTCAACCGTTTTCTTTCATATTATTTTACGAATTAATTGTTATATAATTCGCAACATTCGTTTCTTATAAATTTCTGTAAAATTGTCACATCGGAAGGTAGAAGGTAATGGATCGTGGTATTTTTGATCGAAAAATTGTCAAACTGCTAGAACTTGGCGAAGAAAAATCATACAATAATTCGCCTGGATACGTTTTAAAGGAGCAAGTATCTACTTTCACCTCCGTAAGTTGATTTCCTTCGAAGATGCTTTCACGCTAGCAAGCGACACGAAAGTCAAGGTGGTTTTTCTCACGTTTTTTAAAAAATTTTACAGAGTCAAGCTACTCTGTAGAGCCAGGATATTCCTTTTCTCCATCCAAATCATTACGAAGGTAAATGTCAAAGTCTGATCTGTATAGCGATCTGTCAAAAGCTAATTTAAAATTTGTTTCACTGTTTTATTGCTTCGAAAATTTATTCAAACGGATCACATATTGCATGATTATTCTTCACGAAGTCACAACGACTAAAAAATTCAACAATGTCTCGATAAAAATTTCGTGCTCTTTTAATTATCGCGTTATTTTAATTAACATTAATACACTCTCACACTATATCACGTAACAAAAGTTACTTCAATTACTCTACAATTGGCAAAAGGTATTAATTAACGAGACAAGGTAATGCGCTCTTTGCCATATAATGTTGATCGATGGAACGTTTTATTCCACGTGGTCCTTTTACGTAGTCGGAAATATTGGACTGTTTCTTTTTTCGCTTCTAACGTATCGATAGAACTGGCATGTTTCAGAGAAGCTCCAGAGAGTTGAACGTGAAATGCATTTTTCTTCCCTAACTTAATCTTTAAGTGAATGCACCGAGTCACGAAATGTTACCGGCTGTTCCATTTTATACGATACTTATTTGACGCTAATACGACAGATATTATTATAGCATTAATAACTTAGGGTCTTTCCTTTCGTAGATAAACGTCATACAATGCCTGCAATCTGTTGTCAAGAGTAATTTGACGAAATTGTCATATTGAAAAAAGCAAACATTTTAAAACGATGTATAATATTTGTTATTAAAAAGAGGACGAATATATATATATTTTTTTTATTATTATTATTATTTTATGTATACTATATAAAGTAGAAGCAACTGTTTATAATAACTGCAATAACGATTTATTAATCGTTTAACAATTTAGTCCACAAAATTCGTGTTACTATAATCTAACAGAATAATTGAAAATGTGATGTTAAGCTTGTCTTCAATCTGCAATATGTTTATACGTATAATTCTCTGTCATCTTGGCGGTGGCTTTTGAGTTCCATCTTCGTAAGACGATTTTTACGGATCACGTGTTTTTCACAAATGTACAGAAATGCGCACGAACTTATGGACTGACCCAATATCAAGAGAAAGAAACATGTACGTACTTACTACATAAATCACGACAGGCGCGCATTTAAGTTTTCTTCGCGTACTAAAAATAGGTCAGATAGACGATTCGATCCTCTAAGGTCAGTTTTTCCTTGATAGACAAACGTATTTGTGCAAGAAAATGGAACTTATCGCAAGATAACAAACATCAGATCCCAAAGAAAAACTTCGTAACATTAGATGCGTTCAGAGTGATGTTTGCAAGAATTTCTCTTTCTATTTACAATCCATTTGTTGGAATAATTAATTAAATACTGTAAATGTTAAGAATTATGCGAAGATTCCGATAGCTTTGCAGTTTAAAAAGATTTCCAAGAAATTTGCTAACGCTGCATGAACGCATAAATAACGAACTTTATATTGTATTTATGAAGAAACGTCTGTAAGATTAGCGAAATATGGTGTACATTTTATATTCTCTTTGATATCAAGTAACAAATTATTCCAACGATATTATAATAGAAGAGAGTATGCGACTGTAATTCTTCCACTTTGCAAGTACGAACGAGTTGTAACAGCTTTTGTGTTATCCAAAGTAACGAGGAAAACTGTCCAACTGTCTCGCTCAATGTTTAACGAAACTTTGCTAGCTTATAGGGTTCATCAAGCACATTCTCTTTTAGATGCAGCTAATTGTTTACGATGTACAATGTACATACACGTTAACAGTTGGAATTAAGCCGTGCCATATATCCAGAGCTAGTAGCGTGGTACTCTGATTCAGGTTCTCATGTATCCTTAGTCCATAAAATAACAACCTGATCGAATGTGTCCTGAAAATGTCTGCGTAGTTTACTTGAATAGGATTAAAGGAAGAACAAAATAGAAACAGAAGAAACGTGCAGGTGTTAGAGTGTTCTAAGTTTTTTCCGAGGCCAAATTTTTTTAGGATATTCTATGTGTATAACTGAGACAAAAACGTTATATAAATATAGATCGTTTGAAACTTCGTTAAAAAGTTACGGTAAAGATACAAGGTACCAGGCAGTTACTGCGTTACCCGCTAATATTTCATTTCAAGATATAAATTTGATTACTTTATGATGTTCATTTTGATTCCAATTCATCTTAATGAATCAATTATCTCTTTGCATCAATTCAACACACGTATCCATATCCGTTTGATATATTGTTTTCCCTCTCTGAAACCATAGATTGAATTTTATAATTTTTAAGAAAGATTCGTTTCCCTTGATAATGTATTACCAAAATTTATATTATTCTTTCCGTATTTCGTATTTTCATTATAACTATTTAATGAAGCTTTACGTACGTACTGGTAAAATTTCCGAAACATGGAACACCTTGTATTATGTGGAAGATAGATGCTCGAGTTGACTCAATCGCTGCATAAATGATACCAAGGGCGACAGTTTTCTGCCGAGTAATTTTAATACTTTATTTTTCTTATTTTCCGTCTTGCCAGAGAAAGCATGTACGATAAAATAAATACAATAAGAATTGCTCGAATATTTGCTTTATTTTACAGCGCCGATTCTCAAATCTATACTTTCGCATTTAAAGGGAACTGTGAATTTAAAGCGTGGAAAGTTTGTGAAGTTATGCCTACATAAAAGATCACTTAGGTATATTTAATAGGCGGATAAAAGAAGACACGCTTGGAAAAATCGCGTCAGATTTTAATATCTTCGCAGGAAGCTTTCCGAAGATAGTAAATCATCTGAAACGAAATGGAACTGCAGAAAACCGTCTAAGATCACGCCCACGGAGAATTATGGTGCGATAGGATCGCATGATACGAGAGCAAAGAGGTGGTAAAAAATTGTTTAATCTTTTGTACATAATTGAAACCTGAATTCCGTCTTTTTACCCTAGAGATATAAATTTGTATGCGAGTAAAAGAGATAGGATATCACCAGGCTGACAATGAGCACTAAAAAGACAGTCATTTATGGCAAACCGAGTGATTCTGAGAAGGACGATTAAACAAATTCAGCGATTAAAGATATTTAGAGTACACGATAGGAATTAAACAAATCCAACGATTAGTTCTATATATATATATCTTTCCACACAAGTGCGTTTTGTACATTTTTGTATCTTTAAATTTTTCATGAATGTTTTCCACGGGAAAGAACAATTTTTTCAAAAATGTCACTTTTATCCTACAAAATTCGTAAATTTTTAGCCAATGAAAAACGTTGGTAGAGACTTTAGATCATCGCGATTAGTGCAACCGTTAAACACTGAAGTGGATAAGTGTGCTAATACCTGGCTGCTTTTTGTTAATTACGGCAGACGATTTACAATTTATAGGAGACATATTAACACGGACAGAGATATGAAAAAATTACTACGAGAAAATGTACAACAGCCCGCTGAGAAAAAAGAACGAACCCGTGGGATCCATTTATTTTCTAACGAAACAATTATCCCACGCATAAACGTAAAATTACAAGGAAATTTTTCGACGAAAAGAATTATCGTCGCTGTAAGCACAAAATCCCGACTACAACTGGTTCGAGCATTTATAGTACTTGGATAAAAACATTGCCGAGCGCTGTAAAATCAATAAACCCTTGTTTACTAAAGAATATTATCAAACGAACCAGCCGAAATAAATAAACATGTAATTAATAAATTAGTAAAAAGATGCGCCGAGATAATCCGGAGAAGAACAAACAAACTTGAAGATTTCATGAGAATTTTTCAACTCGTTAATAATTCGCTACACTACATACATACATACACGAAAATGCAAAGATAGAAACGGAATTATTTCCAACTCTGTGATATACTTTCACATGACCGTACATTTTTTTTAATTTATTTATTTTATGTAAGCGACGTATGACTTGTATATTTTTGATATGCGGTAGCATACAATTCAATAAGCAGCTTTTCTTAAATTTATCTTTAAAATGTAAGTGTAAGGGAACACGATTATCGAGTATATACTGGAAATCTATCATATTATTCATGGATTTTATTCGTAATCATATTTTTATTCATAGGTGGCAGGTTCCATCGGTCAATCACCATGCGGTGCAGTGAAAGAAGAAAAAGGAATGCAACGTTTGGAGGCTATGTTGTACGTTCTCGATGAAATAAATTCGGACGATGAGTTATTGCCAAACACCACGTTAGGCGCGCTTATTCTCGACTCCTGCAGCAGTGATACATATGCACTTGATCAGAGTATGGAATTCGTCAGATCTTATATGAACCAAGTAAGTACATGTATAGTATTCAGACGTTTTAAGCTCATAAATTCTACATTTGTAGGAGAGACGTATCTAATCTTTAGCCATAACTAGTACCATTACTAACTTGACAACTCATGCGTCGTCTTTCGCGCGATAGATATCGTTTAACATAACAAATTAGTAAGAAACAGTTTTATTCGAAGATTACTTCCTTTTACCCTTCTCTCTGTTAAAATAACTGTAATGTTCCTTGCAGATCTTCTTCCTACACGATTGCATGTTCCCTTTTGAGAAATCATTTTATGCGCGACTTTATCGTCAGATTTGTCTTCAGAATATGTGAATCCACCGTCTTCATTCATATTTTCTACTTGTTGAAACCATGATTATGTCAGATAGATCTGAATTCTGTACGATGCAGTATCTCGAGTATTCTTCTGTAGGATTTACGATAGAAAATCTTTCCACCTGTAAGCAAATGTTTTAAAAAATATCCAATTGAAAAAATATGAGTAATAATAAAATTACATATTTGTGTTTTATCTGTACGTTTCTTTTCTTTTTTTTTTTTTGTTTTTCAGTAAAAAGGTAAACTCTGAATAGATGCAACCGATTTATCCATAAAGCCAAGCTAAGATATAAAAGATAGAAAAAATAAAATCATAGTCGTTCGATAAATGTTTAAAATAATGTTAAGTGTATGTAAAATATATGTTTAAATTATACAAAATTAAGTATCTTCTTAGATTACCTTATCAAGTTTAAGTATACCCTCAAGGCAGTAGATTAATCTTTACCCATCTAACACCAGAAATTAATAGACCAGATTTATCAATTTCAGTCCGTTTAACACTTGAAGCTCTATGTATAGTAAATTTTATAGGATATTACGTATTTAAAAATAATATTCATTTGCAATAGAATTAATCGATAGACTTGATTGAAAATTACTCAAATAAATTACCTCTTCTAACGAATTTTAATAAGGTATCGACTATCGGTCGATGATAACGTAGTAGGAAGAAAACACATATTATAGGCCATTAATTTTTCTCAAAGAATTATTTCCTATAATTACAACTGCTCTTACAGATCAACAATTCCTAATAAGTCACTATTGTTACATGTATTTTTCAGTGAACTAAGCGATAGATTAGTTAATCCTCTATATGATGACTATTGCGAAACTTTTCAACAGAGATGTGCATGTATAGTACGAATGATTTACATATCGGAAAATGCTTAAGTTACAACGAAATTTTGAAGAGGACTACATCTTTCTTTAATTTACTCTGCAAGACAACATCGAAGATAGTGGAGAACATTTTACGCGGTGTCATTTAATATTCTTAGTGAAGTGGAAATGATTCAGAAGAGCATCTGCTACTTCCCTGCTTTGGCGTTATATACCTAGATGCGGCGATAGCACTGATGCAGATATAACCTTTGCAGAGACCACTATTTCTTTGGTATCTGACGCGAAGTAGAAAATTTAGAATCGATACTCTGTCATCTCCCGTCCGTTCCAAGCATGACGGACGCTGCTACTATGTATAAGTAGCATAAGTCTAGCATTGACCAGACTCGTAACCAACAACTCTTCAACGACAAACCGAGCTCCAATTATCTATTCCTCGTTTTACATAAATTTCGTCCGGAGATTTATAGTTGTTAATAGACGATCGATTATTATTTAGAACACGAGATAATAATTTTATGTTAAATAGAGATTGTCGATAAAGAAACTAGCAAACGAATCAATAACCGTAGTCGATCAATTGAACGTTTCATAGCTCTGTATCTCCAGCTTAGAAATAAGTTTTAAATTACTTGGGCGTCATATTTTCTGCTCCGGTTGCAACAACGATTAGTAATTAGACTTTATGAAAATTAAGAATTAAAATGAGAATTTCATTAAATTTACATTTACAAACGCAACGATATATGCCTTCTAGCGAATCGCACGTATGTATATTTGATACAGTCCCAACATTCAGCTCCACGTATAAAACTAGATATGATAAAATTTTATTTCATACACGTATTTGCGATTTGTTTGCGCATGAAACATCACTGGTTTTTCAATCACGCTGCGAACATTTTGTACGTGTTTTTCTGAAAATATCTCCATATCTATTTTGAAAAATTTATCCAACTATGAAGCGAAACCTTATTTGAAAATTATGCTTTCATTTTAGTGACTCAGTTAAGCAAAATAGATGGTTGTAGTATATTTTCACAATATTTTTTTAGCAGAACAAATAGAATTGTATGTGAATATAAAATTGTAAAAGAGAAATTAGTGGAAATGAAAGATGAAAAATGTCAATCAACTTGATTTAACAAAAATTCAAATGGATATTTTTATGCATACAAAATCCACATTCGCGTTAACCAATGAAGTTCTTTTGTACAAAGTGTAATAGGCTACTGATTCTGATATACCATAACAGTTCGTTAACGATAAACTACTCGATACAATCCGTTCGTTCGATGATTTCCATTTATACAATATATACATGTACATATGCATTTATGCGATATCAGTTTTTAATTCAAAGCATCGATAGAAGCAAATCTGATCGACAAGTAGAATAGACACAATATAAACAAGCGTGATTTCTCTTTTATTCGTTTTCAGGATATATCGGAATACAAATGTGAAAATGACAAACCACCGATGTATGTGCCCCATAAACCTGTCACGGGTGTTATAGGAGCCTCGTTTAGCGTAGTCTCCATTATGGTAGCCAATATTCTACGATTATTCAAGGTCAGTAGTTAAAAATCATTCTCATTGAAGTGAAAAATTCGTACGTTTACTATCAGTGTAGGGAAGATATGTTAAAATAGCGGACAGATTTTTCATCGTTTCACGTTACGACTTTCTAGCCAGGAATATGTAAAATTCAAATATTCAAAATCATTTATTGTCTTTCGATACCTGTTCCCCCGACTGATCAAAGCTAAACAATTACGTGCAAGACTATAGTCAGATATTCAACTACATATATAGGCTTACAGAGAAATGTTCGAATAAATCAGTGAAATCCGTTTTGCATTTTTCCATTCGTTTTAATACCGTTCAACCCATCCGCTCACATGCTTCGCATGCTTCTTCCACCTGCACGGTTTTGAACGCATTTACATCATATAAAATCATACATATCAAAAGATTCCAACATCAAAGCTGCGTGAAAAAATGTTTCCAACGGAAATTTCAGAATCTTAAGGATGGACCCTCAGTTTGCAAAGTGTTGAATCGTTCTTTCTTATTCCGAATATATCGCATGCTTTGACTTATCCCGTGATATTGAAATTATCGGTGAAATAATTGTAAAGGGCGGACGTATGTGAAAAGATGGAACGTATGAAATTATCGCTAGAGTTGTTGCGAGAAACAATTATTAGAGTGATTAATCAAGAGCGCAAGAATACAAGTTGCCGAAAGAAAAACGAACGAAATGAATTCGCAGAAACAAAAACGACTCCGCTACCATGTACTTTCATGCGACGAAACTTCCTCTTCCTGTAATTAAATATCGTGTCTCCGAGTGCTGGTACCACTGAGCTTTATAGCACCTCGGAGATCTTAAAAGAAATGATACGTATAAATCTTAGTCGAGGGCCAAGAGTATTTCGTTTCTGGCAATATTTTAATCCGAGCAATACTATGAAACACTGTCAGAGTATAAACAGTTAAAAATGTTCTGTACAAATAGCGTAACAATGCTGTAATCTTGAATTTCCGTCATTCGTAACACAACACCGAACACATTACTGTTTTTATTAAAAAATCGCAAACGGAATGCGCAGCTATACAAAGAGTATCAAACGCGTTGAGTTTTGTAGCGTAATTTGCCGAGCGTTAATTCAGTTAAGCGTTGTTTGTCAGGCTAGATCGTTTAAATCCAGCGCGTCGTTCGCGGTTTTGTTTCTTGTTCTTCTATTTCGGGTGCTGACGCGAACCCAGTTAGTTAATTAATAGCTCTCGAAGCAATTCAGTGGAAAAAATTAGAAACTACTCGTTTCGAACTTTCTACCATTTCTTATCAGCGTTAAAATCTGTTTAATGTTCTTCTGTTCAAACTTCGAGAAAAGGATAATATATATTTTCTATGTCCTTTAAAAATTGTATATTTAATTTCATTTATATAGAAAATCAAATTTTTCATATATTTCGATTATTCGCGTGTTCCATGTCAAAAGAAATGGATTTTGTTCATCTTTTAAGTACCTCTATTACAAAATGTAGTAACACTCGTTCGTTAATATCGTGAAAAATTTGTTGAAACGTGGAAAGAGAGATGATTATTACACCGGTTTCAGATACCACAGATAAGCTACGCATCAACGAGCACAGAATTGTCGGATAAAAGTCGCTTCGAATATTTTAGTAGGGTAGTGCCGCCAGATAATTTTCAAGCTCAAGCCATGGTGGAAATCATTCATCAACTCGGCTGGAAATACGTATCCACGGTTGCAGTTGAAGGTGATTACGGAGAGAAGGTAATTAATACTTGTACATTCTTCATGCGTATCAACAATTCCATTTTTTTCTCTAATTATACTCATCTTCATTTCTATTTCCTCCAGGATAATGACTTGGAATGATCCGTTATAAAAAATACTGTAATGATCATCGTACATTTGTAATCGTATATACTTCTCGTCAGATTAATAACAGTTTAATAATCTGCGTTTTATATAAGGAATACAACTTTTTACTTTTTATTCAGTAGACCGTGAATATTTATGCAAATTGAACGTTCCTATTTTTCACAAAGCAACACAATGTCGTACAAATTTTACTTTAATTTTCCCAGGATATCGTCCATTGTCTATGACATGACAGACTAATAGATCTAAATTTAAAGAAGCTTGCTTATCAATCTCTTTGAACGCATCTTAAATCCTTATCCTATCAATCTGAACTCTTTGACTTTCCTTCCTCACAATATAATATCTAACTGTTATGGTGGATTATAAAAGTTTTAATTAATGCATTCTCAACAATAGACTTGTCAAAAGTTCGTGCCATAAATCTAACTACTTTAACAGCATTTCTGACTAATAATAAAAAATCCCTTCGTGAAAACATTTTTTATACTGTTTAATCGACCACCTCGATTAACTATTACTCGTCCTTTTTGTACAGGGTATTGCCAGTTTTACCTCATTGTCGACGGAGTATAGTATCTGCGTAGCAGTCAGCGAGAAGATCTTGAGAAATGCGAAAGCCGAAGATTTCGATAAAATCGTCGAAAGACTCGGTTCAAAACACAATGCCAGGGGTGTCGTTTTATTCGTCGATGAAGATAACATAAGGTAAAAATCGACTGCTTCTTGCTCTCCTTACTCCACTCAACCGTTTTTGCACGTCATTTCCAAGCAGCTCATTAATCATTTCTTTCAACGATATTACCTGGTCCAATATCAACCAATATCTCTCATTAAAGATGTCAAGGGTTAATTCGATGCTGCTAAGTGTGTAACATACATATATATATATATATATATATAATAACTATATAAAATGTGTCGTCATGTAACATGAATTTCAATCGTCTATCAGTTCTCTCTATGTTAATTGATGAGAATTATTTGCTGTTTCTCGTTCAAAAGGAAATTGTTTATTATTCGCAGGAAACTTCTACAGGCAACTGTTAGAGCTAATCGTACAGGCCATTTCATGTGGATAGGTAGCGATTCGTGGGGTGCCAAAGTATATCCAGTGAGAGATCAAGAATTCGCGGCGGAGGGTGCAATCACAATTTTGCCTTATAGAACATCCCTTCAAGGTAAATTGATCACAAATACTTCGTCGAGTCTCGAGTGACAAATCTAAGAATCTCGATATTCCATTGTTCCATTCGCCCTTCTGGACGATTGTGTTGTTTAAATTTTTATAAACTTTATTCAAGAATGGGGTTCTCCATATAATACTTTGAAAAAGCAAAGATTCGTCTGAATAGAAAAGGCGAGAAAACGAGGCTAAAAAATGACTGATAGTTATCCAATTAGAAAGAAACTTCAACTTGTTTGACATTCTCCATGCTCTGGGCAAAAATTGAAGTTTCTGGATAGGATAAAAAGATAAGAGAAAAAGGATTCGTAAGGTATCTTTGGGAGACAGTACAAGTATCTTCAATTGGCTAATTGCAAAGCGAGACTTCTGCGATCAAAATCAATTGGGTTAATGAGTAGGATCAAGGAAAAATATCTTAATCAAAGATATGAATTATTTATGCGAGATCCTGTCTGCTTTTTTAGACATGTGCTGTGCTAATCCTCATTTTTTCTCGCTAAATTTCAATATTAAACCTAACGCTAACATTTTAATAAGCTGTGTAATATACCAAATTAAATCTCTGTTTTAAAGATATCGTAGATACATTCAATGCTTTAAAATAACTTTTTTTTTTTTTTTTAGATTTCGATGACTATTATCTAAGTCTTCGACCAAGAGTGGATAATGAGTGTGACGGTCAGAGTGAAAGTAATGTGCCACATAAAAAATTGCCTGGGAAAATAGTGAATTGTCGAAATATTTGGTTTCGAGAATTTTGGTCTCAGCATCACAAATGCAGCTTCAATGCAAATTTGTCTGCTGGCATGACACCCTGTACTGGTAACGAGAAATTAATTGATTATGAGCAAGAAGGATTGGTGCCATTTGTCGGTGAGAGATATCTCTGTTATTTATATATGACTTTACGAAATTATTTAAGCAAGTCTGAAGGAGAATATAGAAATTAAATTTCATCTTTTAACAATTCCGTTTAATTACGAAAGTATCCAGAGGGAAAGTATACGTGAAAGAATAATCTAAATAATAGAAAAACATAAATAATAGAAATAAAATGATTTTTTTGTAATCTGTTAACTTTTCTTTATCTCTCTTCTTGAGAATAAGCTGCAGATAACGCTTGCAAAATCTACACCCTTTTCCCTTCAAAAAACCAAAAACACCACGCTTGATTGATTTCAGTTGATGCAGTTTACGCAATGGCGCATGGTGTTCATAATTTAATAAACGAAGAATGTATAAACAATGCTGGAACTAACCATTATTTGTGTGAAGATCTTCGTCCAGCCCCGGACGGTCAACAACTTCTTCAACACATTCGCAATGTTAGTTTCATCGGTAAGTGTCGTCTTTATGGTCCTCCATGGTAGTAGTGTTTTTCTCTAATTCTACTTACAATTTGAAATTGGATAATTTACATCTGCGGATATCTTATAAATAAATTTATTTATCATTCTTTCACCTTAATTCGTGTCATATATATAAATAGTATTTTTTGTGGATAGACCTTGCGTACATACAATTAACTTGCACTTTCTTTAAATCACGCTCAGGTCGTCAAGGTACTGAAATTAAATTCAAATCCGATGGTGATGCGTATGGATTTTATAATATATATCAGTATCAAAGAAAAGAAGATGGGCGTTTTGATTATGTTCTGATCGGTACATGGAAAGAGGAGTAAGTAAAGCATTACAATTATACAAATTTTTGATCCGAGTTTATTAAATTAGCTATCCAGCTGCTCGTCGCGAATATCGCAAATCTATCTTAACGAAACTTTGAAGGATATTTCATATAAATCTCGATAATAATCGCATGAAATTTTGCAATTCTTATTCTCAGATTGGACCTTGATATTAACATGACAAGGTGGGCAACAGGACCCGGAGAGATGCACATCCCTCGAAGTTTATGCAGCGATAATTGCCCGCTGGGTCATGTACGCAATTTTCAGGTGAATAATACTAGTAAATAATTCAATTTAATATCCTTCTATCTGCTTTTCAAAGTAACTACAGTTTAATTTTCATGTATAAAGATTGTTCAACTTTGTATTATATTATAAATAATATTTTGTAACGAAACGATATTTCCAGGAAGCCTGTTGTTGGAGTTGCGTGGCATGTCGCGAAGACGCTTACGTCTTTAATGACACTTGTCGCAGCTGTGGTCCAGGATACGCTCCGGATGAAACAGTAACAAGTTGCGTCAAACTAACAGCAGAAGTTATTCCATGGACTAGTCCGTGGGCATTGGTGCCATTAATATTTGCATCCATTGGCATACTTAGTACTTTGTTTACAACTATAGTTTTCATTCGGTATGTTCACAGTCTAACCTATAAATTGTCCCAGTTCTTAACGTAAAAAGTACGCGACTAATAATTTCAAGAATTTAAATGTTATAAAATGTATTTTCCTAAAATTGTTACTTCGGAATAAGAATCTTATTCTGTTTTATTAATACTGATTGACTAATTACATTCCAGTTTCAATCGTACTCCAGTAATTATGGCTTCTGGACGCGAGTTATGTTACGTGTTGCTGGTAGGGATTCTATCGTGTTACGGCATGAGTTTCGTGATATTAAGCAAGCCAACTACATGGAACTGCACATATCTGAGAATCGGTCTTGGCTTGTGCTTAAGCATCTGTTATAGCGCCATACTGACTAAAACGAATCGTATATCACGCATATTCAATCAAGGAACTAAGAGTATAAAGAGGCCTTCTTATACGTCTCCGAAGAGCCAAGTTGTAATCGCTATCGGTGAGTTTACAATTTTCAAAGGGTATGCCCAGATATTTTGATAAAATATCGAGATTTTGCTTTTCCATCAAAATCGAAAGCTTAAAATCTGAAATTTTACAAAGTTGTTGCGATGCTTTTACTGTAATCGGCATGATTAACTTGTTCTTCTTCTTGATATCGTATTATGTAACTCCCGTTTTTATAGGGATCACCGCAGTGCAATTAGTTGGTGTTATCGTCTGGCTAATCATTGAGCCACCGGATACCACGGAAATTCATCCGTATCCATTATCAGCAGTACTCACATGCCGCGTTTCCACGTTTTCATTGATGATGTCCCTCGTCTACAATATGTTTCTAATACTCATGTGCACTTTGTACGCATTCAAAACACGTAAGATACCGGAGAATTTCAACGAAGCGAAATACATTGGTTTTACAATGTATTCAACTTGCATTGTATGGTTAGCTTTCGTACCCATCTACTTTGGCTCGAACAATGACTACAAGGTCGGTATCTAGAATCATAGGAGACACGTATTATCTTGCGATTATGCGTATCAAACTGAGAACTGAGTTAATGGTAATTCGATACGATCTTTTAAATTTATTGTTTCAAAACAGTTTAATGTGAAATTTATATACGTACATATATGTGTGTGTATGTGTGTGTGTATATATATATATGTATATATACACACACACACACACATATATATATATAACAATACAAATTAGAAAACCTAGGCATGCAGCAAGAAAATACAAAATGAATTGTATTACAAATGTATTTATATTTATTCGTCTTTTCATATATTATTAATTTGTGACATTCTTCGTAATTTTACTTCAAGAGCTTTACTTGAAAACCTTAAAGTAGATGAACATTTCAGATGTGAAAGATTGTTATTATCTTTATTGTTATTCCGCTCTCGGTGAAATAAGAATTAAACGAACGTAAATATAAATTTACAGGTACAAATCGCAAGCATGTGCATGTGCATCAACATCTCTGCGTCAGTAGCTCTCGGTTGTCTTTTCACTCCGAAAGTATATTTGGTACTTTTTCAACCATATAAAAATGTTCGGCCTGGACATGCTAATGTGAGTAATAGAAAATTTAACAAAAAGCATACCGCAACGAAACGATTACTCTAATAGTAGGTAGCTCTTCTTATTAACGAGTAATATTAAATACAATCAATTGGAAAAAGATATGTTTTAGGAACTAGTTCACTGCACTCTACTGTTCAAAAGTATTATGCGTTTTTTATTTCGATTTGACGAATTACTTTAATAAAGGAACACATAAACTGCTGGGAATTTATTAATTTATGGCGCTTCACGTTTTTATTTCCAAATAAATAAAACTGCTATCTCTGCTACCTCTCCTCACGTGATCCTTACATCAGTTTCATATTAAAAACATTGTAAGTGATAATTCTTTAACTTTCATAAGAATCAATACCTATTTCGATGAATTTACGGCACGAATAGAAGTCGCAAGTTTCAGAAATATCTTATTATATACTGTAAAAGAACCGTGAATATATTGTTACGTAAATACATTTATTTAGGATATTGTTTAAATATTTTCGATCTGCCAAATAATTTAACGTAAGAATAATTGAACATAATTCTAATCAAAGTTCTAATTTCTAAGTTAATAAGAATAATTATACATTCGGTGTAATATTATAATATAATATTTCGGATCTCAAGTGTTTCGTTAAACTATTGTAGACGGGTGGACTTCAAAGTGGTAACCGCGCAGTATACAGCATGCGATTTTCTGGCGGTCGTAGTCAAACAATGCAGAGCATGACCTCCTGTTCTCGGAGCAGTCCACCGGCATCACGTCCAAGCCAGGACGAGGTGAAACATGCCAACGGTGAGACACAAGCACTGGCGAGCCCGTCTGTCGAGGAGACCTCGGTTAGCTAGGTCTCTCTCATACACATCCCTCCCTGTCTAGAGTGTCAGGCCAGAACTCATGAGACCACCGTGGAGATATACGACGATGACGAAGAGGACCGTAAGCTCTCTACTATCCAGGAAGTGTCAGAATCAAGAGACATTTCCAGTCCTTCGATGTTCGCGGAAAATTGCCGAAATCGAAGTCGGAAGTCGATTTCCAGCGATTCCGACCAGGTGATCGATGTTTCGCTAAATCTTACAAACCCCAATCTAATTTTCGATCAAACGTTGTTAAAAAGAAATGCAAGGGAGACTATCCCGATCCTTATTTCATAGAAGTTGATTTTTTTTCACTTGCACATCATTCTGTTATCGAGAAATTAAATAGTTTGATCGAATAAATATTTACTTGCTAATACTTATACGCTAGGAGTAAACTTTTCTAATTTACATTTTTATAACTACTTTTTTCTTTTTTTTTTTTTTTTAGTCGGGCGATCCAGCACGTAAAAATCGCATGGGAACGATCAGTTGCATCTCCGACAAAGTGGAGTCTTATAAAACTGAAGCTAACATTTTTCCAAGCGAAGATCAAACTTTCCACGTCTACAGCGATTCACCGACGTTTTCCGATTTTTCATCGTAAATTACGACATGTAATGTCAAGGTAACGAAAAACTGTCATTTTTTAACATGCGAAAAATTATTTAACGGTGCCAAGACGTCTTTTTAGCCTCGCATTTGTCCTCACAAGGGCAAATTAGATGTAAAGTGCATACATATATGTAAGTGCGAAATTACCGTTCAAAACATTTAGAAAATCAAATACTTTTTATATAGGTTCTTAGCAAATTTTAATTCCAATTTGTTCTAAATTTTAATTCTAATTTATTCAACGTTCTTCCAGTTGTTCATTTTTTCCTTGGCTGTTTTGGCAGAATTTATTATTTCAAATCTTGCATTAGAGATTCGTATTGAGATATTTTCCATCAGTGCTACAGACACGAATTGAAATGCAATTTACTTAGGTGAACTACTTAATATTACGTTGTTCGATGAACAAGGATAATAATCTCTATTCGTTAGTTCCTTATACATCTCTTAGGGATAAATATTGCAATATTTCGTACTATATATTACGACATTCAATCAAAGTTGATAACACGTGTACAAAATATTTATACTTGTTTTATATGTATACAATGTTAATTTACTTTACGAGGACAAAGTCTTGATTAAAATTTTGATAGAATATCAGTAGAATAGATATATTGTACACATTTATTTGCAAACCATTTTATAAAACTATCAAATATTTTATCCTCGTACGGATTGTTCCAGAAGTACGTATGCGACTAATTAACGAATCACTAACGGAAGAGATGTCGTATAGAATAAAGGAAATCGCCACTTTTATTAGCATTTCTTCCTTCAAGAAAATTGGAAAGTAAAGCTGAATGCTACATTGATATCATCCGAAAACATTCAAATTTTTCATTCCTTAATCACCTCTGACAAGATACCCGAACTTTATCTATTTTTTTTTAACATCTTCAGATGTCATGCCCAATAAACAATTAACAAAATAATAAAAATATGTTCTACATATGTATGAAACTGAATCAGCCGTGAAAAGTTAATTTACTTTTCTGAAATCTGTTGCTAGGTAAAGAATATTTGGAGCGCTCTCTTCGCAGAAGTCGCGAAACTATTAACACATATCCACCATTCGCTTAAGTGGCTTACAAACGTTTGTGAACCACTTAAGCGGTTGGCGCAGACACGTGACGCACACAAATGCTGATGCCTGGGTTTCAGTAGCTATGCACAAACGTTCATGAGCACTTGCAGCCCTTGTCATGTAAGCAATTGTTGATCCGTGTAGAAAAAACGATAGCCTCTCGTCTTCGTTGAACGCGCGCAAACAACGAATTTCTTTCCAAGTACCGACACTTTTTAACAACACTCGTGAACTGTGAATACGAAACGAATTGCTACGTACTTCTAGCTGATCTGTATAGAAAAATCAAGAGAGGAACAATTCCTTTCCGCTTACTGTATTTAATTCAATGAGCAAAAATACAAAGATTTTGTTACTGTCATATTATTCATTGTAAATAAATCTTTCACTTAAACGAAAATAATTTAAAAATACAATGTATTCTTTTGGATCCGTTTGTTACGCTTTTATATCGCATAACATCTAAATGTGATAATCATAAATCAGAATATGATTTAGAAGATATTGTTAATTCTTGAAATAAATTTTATATAATTATCTATATCATAGATATCTATAAAAATTGTCTCTTTCGGATGTTCCATTCATCACTATGTTTCACGTTGAATACTTTATTTATACAACTTTTTATGCTGTTAATAAATATTCGTTAAGTTACTAGCTCTTAATGAGACATCAACATCTGATCTATCTGACTATGCCAAAGTTCTTAAATAAATATTACGATAGATAGTACAATAAAAAATAATATTGGAAGTGAAATGTCCAATACGGTAAATAAATGTGTACTTTTACAAATATATATAACTGCCGACGATTAAAAAGTCAAATAGCTATAAAGGACAAAAATTAGACATATGTAGATCGTGTGCGTGTGTAAATGTGTACGTGAAAAATAAATGCGCGTGAATTTTTGACTAAATATGTGCCAACAACGCTGAGAAATTACATGAACAAATAAGATATACTGTATTATAAAATGACTTTTAAACGAGAAGCGTTTTAAATAAATTAGACGCTACGTATCCTCACTTGAATATTTCTATTAATATACATACATACATATATATATATATATATATATATATATATATATATATATATTAATATATATTAATTGCATTGTTAGTACTAAATTACATAGATGTTTATTTATAGATATATTGTATGTTATTACATCAACGTTGTACAAAAATTAGACACGTATTTTTGTTAATTTTGCGTACTGTAAATTTTTTCAGAAAGTCATCTGGAAAAATTAGATCACGCGTTAAAGGTTTAAAAGACATTTTAATATAATAACGCGGGCGTAATGAAATAATCTTTTACAAAGTTATTAATTACTCTCGTAGTATGTTGAAGATGTCTGATTATGTGCTTATTGCAAAAATATCTCTGAAGACTATGTGAAAGATGGAACGATTAAACATCTTTGGTTGGCTTAAATTACTAATTTCAATAATTATTAACGATTAGTGAAAAATTACCGGAAAGACGAAAACTATAAATGAATCAAGAGAATTATATTTTATCTTGATAAAATAAATCGAATACTATTATTCGAATAATATTAAAGAAATTTGCTAGTAGAAATCTATTTTGTGTCACTAAATCAAATTGTTAAACAGGAAGGAATTCTTTTAAATTTTTGCAATTCAATTTTTTGAATGAAATCAAACGAGATGAGTGAATAATCAACAATCAAAGATGTTTACTTCGAATTTATGTATAGCGATTAAGTGGAAAATTGATTGTCGCAGAAGCGTAGACAACGAAAAATATAGAGCCCAAAACGTTTTGTCGTAAAGGTAATATTCATAAAAGCTACAAGCAACAATTGTAAGACTTAAAAAAGGTTATATAATTCTAACGGTTATGAGAATCAAACATTATTCTGAACCTTGTTCAAGGTTTATCGATAGAGAAAGAATTTATCCACTTCTCAGTGTGCTTTGGAATTTATTACTCTCTTCTAATAATGAATGCAATGGTGACCTGATAGGTAGTTTCGTACAGATAACGAAGGTCAATTTATTCTTACTTTTACGTTTTAGACACTAATTAATAACCATGCGTATAATGATTCACACGCGACATGTTATGTAGTTTTTAAGAAAAAATTCTGATATCTGAATACAACTTGTTGTATGTTTGTATGTTTAGAGTGAATATATAACATATATAGTATATATGAAAGAAGAATATACAAGGAAATAATGAAATACAAATTAATAAGTGGACTAGTGAGCTATAATAAGGTTTCTCATTTTTCAAATACAATTTTATATTCTGATGCCAACCGAGATAAATGTAACCTCAATTATACATTTGTAAAATAAAAAACACACTTCATAGTCAGTCAATAAATGAGAAGAAAAAAGAAAACGATTTGATTTTTAGTTAACAATGTTTGTTTATTATTTTCTTTTCGCAGCAGGAAATATGACATCAAATCGCGTAACAAGAATTATGGGCTTGGATAAAATAGCTTACATTATATATATATATATTCCATTTGCTGTATGGGCAAATGATAAATAACAAAACTAAAAATTATAAATTAAATTTATCAGCATTTTTTGATTGATATTCATTTTTATGATAATTTAAAATATATACAAGATGTATAAAAATAAAAAAGAACAACAGTGTACAATCGACTATTAAACATGTTCAACAGACATGTTAATTCTACTTCTGAATCTGATTATTTCGGAGCTATAAGACCTTTCAGGCAATCGAACGTATTACCATCTGGATGTACGGTAAACATCGTTCCATCTTCTCCTCGTACACGTAAATATCCATAATCGTCTATACCTAGTATTTTAACATTTTGTGACACGCCAGATGCTGATAATACCGTCACATTTGTGTCGCTGTTGAAACATAAAATATATTTTAATCTTCTATATACTATCGATTATTAACAATATTTCACAATAATGAAATTCACAGATAGTAGACGTTAATAATTAAAAAAATTTTGAAGTAAAACTTACGTATGCATCCAATAAGTATAATATGCATCCAGAAAATCATCTATATTACCACTTTGTACGATATTTAACCATCTTTCAATTTCATTGAATACAATAGCAAAGTATTGTTCGTATGATATCATTTCTAATTTTTTCTGATATATTTCGTTAAATGTAGTAACTATATCATTAATGCAACATGTAGGTTCTTTATTGAACAAATTTATTCCAACTCCTAATAATGATAATTAATTAAAAAAAAAAAAGAGAAGTGATTTTATTAAATGTAAAATTACGCGTAACAATAGTAATACTTACCAACGTTACATATATTAAGATCTGACATAACATGAGTCTCTACGATCAGTCCACCAATTTTAACATTATTACCAGCATAAATATCATTAGGCCATTTTAATCTTAAATCGATATCCTATAATTAAAAATTAATAATTAATTAATTATATATATATATAATGATAAATATAAATAATGATTATTAATGATATAGTACTTCATATCCAGATAGAGACTTAAATGCAGATATAATTGCAACAGAAACCAAATGCTGCAAAATTGAGATTCGTCTTCCAAGTATGGTATCAGTAGGCACATGAAGTTGCAACGTGAACAGTGCTGCACCTTTTGGACTGAGCCAAATATTTTTACTCCTTCCTTAAAATTCATACAAAACACACTCATTGTATGATAAAAAAAATCAATAATTGGTAATAACTAATTGATTAAAGAATGTTTTGGCTTCTCTCTTTATTCTATGTTTCTAAAACTGTACGAATTTACATCCTAAGGAATTGTGAACGCTCCTCTTTACTTTTACTTTGTTCTACATGCATAAAGGTTTATAAATTAATTCAATGGAACGTAAATTGTGCCTAAGTTCATTGCACCACTCTTGTGTAACATTTGTTAATAATAATGATCGGTTTAATCGATTAAACAAAAGGCCAAAACTGTTAGTGAAAATTGTTGCACATGCTTTAAACTATGTTCACGTACAATTCTATTATAAATATAAATATTAAATTAAATATTATAGCAGCTAAGTCCTCGATCTATTGAATGGAGATCCTTGCCATACCTCGTCCTTGAGTTTGCTGACGGACAATGACAGCTAAACCATGTCCTAATTGATGACCATTAAATACATCCATTGATGATGTCATTATATCAACGTATATAACCAAACGCCCTAATTCCTTGGTAGATAAATTCTATAGCAAGAAAAGTATATATGATAAGTCGATAAAACAATAGATACAATTAAACTGAATTAAAAATGAAGTCAAATTTATCATAGCTGATATAATTTAAAAGAGAAATTACCTCAAAATATTCTACAGTTGAGAAATTGTCAGGACACTGATGAATCATAATTGGTAGGAACAAAGCTGAAGCAGGTCGTGGAACTGTGCTGCTTCTACAAAATTGAATTTCCAGCTTTGGCATTTTTAAAGTATCGTTTGCTGCCATTATATCCTTCAATCTTTCTAGCATTTCTAGTTTCAACTATCAACATGAAAGAAAGTAAACGTAAATGCTGAGATCTTTGTTTTTAGTTACGAATCTTCTAAATATACGAATTACACAAAAATATTAGCAGAAAATTAGTAACTTTAACAGACGACAGAAGCATAATTAATTCAAAAGCAAGAAGTATAGCATGAATCGACAGAAATCGCTAGCTTTAGTGTTTTTGAAGTGATAGTAGTTATAGAACAATTTATTGAAAAATGTTGCATAGTATAAAGGGAGCCACCATCAGAGATGGAATCAAATATAATGCGAATAAAATTGGACAGTTTTACGAGTTCTTGCAAGAAAAGGAAAACACAGATTATTGATCGTGCAAATTCGAATCTAGACAAGATAGGTTTCGATCTTTTATAAGTAGTACGTACTTTCATGAATAATAATTTGATTTGACTATATTGGAATTGATTTAAACTTGTAAACACATATCAAAATTGATTCCACCCCTAGTTATTATACAGCGATACTTGTTTTTACAAGCGCTTTTAATAAGTAGTATTATATTTACAAGAATGTACTATATTTGCAGAATTATCTTTGTTAGCAGTTACCAGAATGAGAACAATTACTTATTACACACTGTCATTGAAGTCAGTTGTCAGTCAGCAAATTATTCACAGAACATATCAATTTTCTATTTCTTTCAACAAAGTTGGAAAACGTTGCATACAAAATGACAGTAACAGCATCTAACAACATTATGTAGTAATGTTGACAGGCCCCCTTCTACCATGCTTTATTCAATAAATTTTTTCCTAATTTTGGTAATGTCAAAGATATTGAGAATAATAATCCTTATTGCTTCGTTATATGCAAACGTAGTTTGTATAGAACAAAAATCACCTAAATAAAGGATGTCATAATTATAATTCTTAATAGTTTACCTAATATATATAAATATTTTCTTTCGAAATAATAATTATTTTTCATACCTCATGTCGTCCCAAAAAGAAAGCAGATGTATAAGTCATATGTGCAGTTACTTTTGCAGCACTACGAACTTCTATTTCAAGATGCGTTTTTAATAAATCATTGAATATTTCCAGTCTAGTTGTGTTACTTTCTTTCAAAGCATTAAATTTACTTTCCTCGAGTTCATATTGCATTGGATCCACTTCTAGATGTATTTGAGAGAAAACAAGCTTTCCACCGCTTCCTAGTACGGTGGCAAGTAGAATACTTGGTGTGTGCCAAGTTTCTTCTGTTCCAAGTACCTTTAGGTCAAACGAATGCGAGTTTCCCTTTTTATCTTTCACGCTCACTGTCGCTGGCGGAGATACACTAGATACTCTGTAAAAAATACTGAAACGTCTTAAACTGAATTTGGAAATAATTAATCAGTAGGATTATTTTTCATTAGAAACAAAAGATATAATTATAATCATATAATAATAATGCTTTCAGATGAAACATAAATATTAATGTTGAAGATAAACTGCAGTATATTCTTTTTCATTTACATTTTAACTTTATACCTTAACTTGCAAGTACGAGAAACATTTATAGCTAAAAATCTTACTTTACGTCTTCATGATCCTGTGAAAATCTCGTTCTTACAGGAGATGCTTGATAACAGAAGATATGATGCATCATGCGTACATGCTTCCATTTCCCATAAGAAAAGTGAACCAGCTCATTTTCTCGTACTTCTGCCGTTTTAAACGATGGAAGTAAAATATGAATTACGTCGGAACATAAAGCGAGCAACTTGCCACCGTGAAGAATATACTCCACGATTCGGTTTCCAATCTCATTGCCGACATTTCCACAAACGACGACTAAAGCTGCATTTTCTACCCAAGCGTCATTACGTGCTTCTTCTGGAGATAATGCGTAAATGGTGTACCTAATATTAAAAGAAAATTTTTTTTAATGTCAAATGTAAGAAATTTTGTAAAATATCGAAGATCTTGGGAAATTTCATATTTTTGACGTGTTTTTAATGTCTTAAAAAAGTTTAATGCCATTCTAAATTACTAAAATAAAGATGATTTTGTACATTTTTCCATAAATATATTAAAACAAACAATCATACTTATTTGTGTCAAGAGATTCTTCCAAAACACCTTTTACATTGTTACGTGCAATAAGACTATCAGCATATATCAGGACATTTGGTGGTTTTACATTATTTTTTGATAACTTTCTTGTTATCTCCGCTATGGAATTCCTATAACATGGAAATTTCAGCGAATTTATCAACTATTTCTGAAACTTTCCTTTTTTACTCAGGAAAGATTAAATCTTTTAAATAATTATTTTTTAATATAGAATGCTTACTTAAAAGGGCTTGTAGATGCTATGGATTTGCTATCCTTAGCATCATAAAAAGACTTTGGTTCAAAAGGTTTACTTGTACTTTTTATATCACTGCAAGATACTTGTCTGGTGCTTATAGTATTGGATACATCTAAATTATCAAGCATATCAAGTGATTTACTAGTAGAATGCGGAACACCTTGAAATTCAGTGGTATCTTTTGTCATCTTTTGTATTTCATCCTGCGATAATTGATTCTCGCGTTGAGGAATGTTTACCGAAACTGGTGTAGAAACTTGACTTCTAGTTTCACTCTCTATAACACATAAATTCATTTAACTTATATACATGAGGATTATATTAGAAAAATACTTGTAAAATTTGTGTTCATGTGTTTAATAACTTTTTTATTATACCTAATGTTTCATTGGTCTCCACACGCTTCATCAGTTCAAGTTCTGCGTCTGTTACAGCATTTTCTGGATATACTATTAAACCTGGAAAATCCTTAACTTCAAATGGTTTACATTTCTCGGATACGAGTTTGGTAGTATCGCTTAATGATTTTAATTTTTCTGCATACGTTGTCCATTCCTTTTCGTCTATAAATTCTTACAAAAATATATACGATATTTATTTTATGCCTTTTCGTTTACAGGTATATTTTCTTATTACAAGGTACAATTTCTTTTTGTGACGGTCAGAACGCTCTCGAATTCTTCATTATTCATTCGCAACGTATGAACAAAAACCCGAACAATCGGCAATATAGATTTTTGTGGAATTAGCAATAACGTGAAAAACCGACAATTTTTTGGCATTATCCAGTTCTTTCGTTAACATAGCGAACTCCACGTTTAAAATAATTAAATACAATGAGTGAATCAGTTCATATTCGTGGATAAGAGATCTCGTGCGTTTGTTTCTCAATATTTACAACTGAATGTAAGTGTCAATTCATGTATGGGAAAAATAGAGAATTTATTGTAAAGATATGTCATATGAGTATCATGAAATATTCCATCCTTAAATAAAAAAGTGCATCTTATCTATTAAAAAACTTCTTCAATCTTGGTCTGTTTCATCTGATTCGTGATATATAGAAATTCATAGCTTATTGGAAAATCATTGCCATCTTTCAATTAAGAGCAAGTTGTTTCCTATTTTTGAAAACCTATTACATAATTAAGAATTGTTAAGAATTGTTATATAATTGTTATATATTACATAATTAAGATTGCAAAAGTTGTCAGGTATATTAAAATAATGAGAATATACTTCTTCACAGTTAAGAAAAGGAGATAAAAGACTTTGAAGCAGCATTAGTAAAGATTACATATTCCTTAAATTATGAACTTGAATGCAATAAACTATTTTCAGTTTTACTACAAGCAGAAAACTGTATGCCAGAAATCCTACTGGTAAACTTGATGATCATGAATTCTATTCTCCACTTATACATTCATATGTATATATATATATATATATATTATTCTACATAAATTAGGATCACATTGCTTGATTGTAACTTATTATCCACAATGATAAATTAACTAAGTACATACAATAACTACGTATAGTAATAAATGGTAAATATCTGGTTTATGCTTTCAACTGAAAATAGATTGAAGTAACAATATCAAATGCCTGATAATTCATCCACCAAAAAATTTCGATTTTTACATTTTAAATCTTCTACATTTCTTAAAACTTTTATTAGTAGTATTAATTACATAAAATTCTTACTTTTAGTTGGTAGTGAATTCAACACATCACTATTGTAAAGACAAGGCTTTCCTGATATCAGGACAGCTGGAAAAATATAAAGCTATTATAATCTGGATATTTTAGTAAACAGGGTTGAAATCTATACATACTTTCTATTCGTTTCAATAACAAGCCGTTATTAATATAACATTGACCTTCCATCGCTACAATAAAAAATTTTGTAACCATATCTAAATCGGACTCTATAATTAAATCAATATTTTTATTTGCCGTCCACGTAATAATTAAACCGTAATCCTCAACCTAAAAGACACAGCATATTTAAACGGAGTGCTAGCTTCTCAAATAAACATTTTTATACGTATACAGTGTGGGAATGTTTTTATGTGTAAAAAATTTACATAAGCTTTGTTAGATAGTTAGATCATAAAATATTATGTCTATTTATATCCATTTCAATAGACATAAACCTTCACAAAATATGTTTATTCTCTTTATTTTTTAAACAATAAAACTACTAATATCATATTCCCTTCATACAAAATAATCACATTCAAAGTGGAGGAGAATAAATAGATATAGTACCTTAATAGCATGTGTTGCAGCAATAGGATTATAACTTTTAAGATCAGCTTCAACAAGAATATAAAGTTTGTACTCTGATTGTAACAAAGTTCCATTACGATTATTTGTATGCAAAGGAAAAAATGTTTTTCCATACTGATACGTTAACCAACTTGAGATGTCAACTTTTTGCTGGTGAAAATAGTAATTAATGCAATGATTAATTATATCTAACTAGCTACAATAAAGAATTTATTTATGGTATTATTGCTTGATGCGTACTTGAGGAAATATAGAGCACAATCTCATATCATCATAGTACCATAGTAATTCTTCTAGTCTAGCATCACTTTTATTCACACATAGACAAGAAGTCATAAATTCACCATTTTCACAATCATTCATAAGAGAATTTGATTCTTAAAATAATAAAAATTATTTCATTATCCATTATAGTAAAAGATCTTCTAGTAGGTTTTCAAATTATATATGCTTGTACATATAGCATACATATAAATGTATTAAGGGTCTAGATCAGAATGAAATATATATTACAAAATAAATTTGTATTTCATTTGAAAAATAATATTCATTATGATAAACATATTATAATAAAAATAAAATGTAACATAAAATGAATCACTAATTGTGTCATAACATAAATTTGCTACATAATGTAGTATACATAACAACTCACATCTGAATGCAAATAAAACACAAAAAGGAAATGCAAGTACTAGCAGGATTTTATTAGTTCTAAACATTTTATATATTAGTGATTATTATAATAATAGCATAATATGTATGTAATGTTAAATAGATAATAAACTTACAAAATCAATCGAAAGGCAAATGACATTTGTACATAAGTTTTGTTTTGTGCAACAATATAAATTTACATAAATATATAAATACAATATTCAATTAACACCTAGGTCTGAAAAAGTGAAAGCAAGAAATAATTATTATCATCTACAAAATATAATGGACGATGTGTATATATAAAACTTTCTGATTTATTTATAAACTATATTCCACAAAATTATGCAACAAAAATAAATAATATCTCTTATTTAATACAACTAAAACATTTTTAAAACACTACAAATCATATTAATATAATAACAATACATTATTTATATGCATATACATAAAACTTATATAAAAGATATAATATAAAGCCTAACAGTTTGATATAAAAACTTTATTACTTACTAATATCCTAGTTATTCTTTTTATTGTATAATGACTACAGATTAATCGACAAATCTCAATACTGTATGCTTATAGAACATAGATGATATAAATTTTGTTTTTAAGAATTTTACTTTGAATTGAAATAAAAAGCATGAAATAAGTACAAATTAGATACTATAATATTATAAATATTCTCTGCACTATACATGTACATTTTTGGTTTTCCTACATTTGTTACAACTTTTTCATATAATGATTTAAAGTCATTGCGTAATCGTTTTTCAAAGTATTGTAATATTTTTATAACATAAGTTAATATAAGGAAATATTAAATTAATAAAAATAATAGATAATATAAAGTGCATGTCTAGTTAATGCAAATACGCCAGGAATGTATATATATGAGTCAACATTTTTTTATTTTACACCAGTCTTTAAAAAAATAAATCCAAATGCCAATGTTCTAAAAAAGTAATTGTAATACGATTTCAGTATTACAATATCAATATTATTTAATAAGATATCTTCATTTACATGTATGCAAGATATATATGTGACATCAAGATATATAATAAAAATAAATGGTAAACAATTGGATAACTATTATGAATAACCAGTGATATATCAAAAATTCATATATTAAAAATTTAATAATTTATATAATCTTATTTTATACTTTAGAAATATGGTTAATCCTTAAACTACGTTAAAACTGCATAATTTATTAACAATATATAATGTTACCAAATGTAAATATTAATATATTACCTTTATTTGAACTTCGCTTTTTATTATAAAACATTATTGATGGACAAATGGTTGTATCTCCTTGAAATAAATTACGTAAATGATTTTTTAAAAATACAATCCTCCTTGACTGGATTGATGTTGCTATCATATAAAGAAATGTCAAGATCATGTTGATAAAATTATATTTAAAATTTTAATATATATATATATAATTCCTGAAACAATTATTTATATTATATATTTTTCGTATCATTAGTTTTATTTTTTATTAAGTAAATGGTGTTATAACTAGATAATCTATTTATATAATAATAAAATTCATTTATTTATGTGAATTTATTAGAGTTTATTTATTTATATATTTCGTAAATAAAGTAAGTACGTAGAAGTCATTTAAATCGAACATAATATATCAACAACTATAACCTAGAAAACTATGAATAGAGAAGTTAAATAACTTTCTAAACAATTAATATGTTATAATAAACAATGATTATATTACATGAATTGTCGTAAACAGAGTTCTGCAACTGCAATTGACGCTACGGTTCAATGACTAAAGTAACTATCGAAATCCTACCTGTGCTTCCTTATTAAGAGTATTTATAAATTACATACCTATTTTTTAATGCTACTACTTGTCTATGAAGTAATTAACAAAAACATGAGCAAATAAACTTTGAATGTCGTTTCAAATCCATAAATTACTATTGTAAGAACATTATGCAAGATACTTTAATTTATTGACGTTTATGTAGAATCAGAGGTGAGTAAGGAAGGACGCCGATATGAATGAGAAAAGTTCAGCCAAAATGTGTACTCCATGAATTATCGCCTCTAGCGGTCAAACGACCGAACTATATGCATATTTTTTCCTCCGATGTTTCGAAACTGCTAGAAAAATAGTAAGTATCAAGGCAATAGAATAGCATCAAATGTATTCGAAATTTTCTGAAATTCCTGGAAACGATGACATTTTCTGAGAAAATCCGAGAGCAAAAAATGTTTCCTCTAAAATAGCGATTTTGTATGAATCAGATTTCGGCGTTTCTTGAAAATAAACGATAATAAATAATAATTCCGAGGTTGTGCCTCGGAATTTTCGAAAGCTATTTTGCGATCTTTTTTCTTTATATCACTTCTCTTTAAATTTCACGTACTCTTATCCATTTTCTGATTTCAGTTTTATGTTTTTTCTCCCTTACCCTTCACTGATCGTCAGTATCAGTAGAGCATATCGGAGGAGAAATGTGCGTATAGTTCGGCCGTTGGCTGCTAGAAACCCCCATTCTCAGCACGCATTTTTGGGCTGACTTTTTTAACATTGCATCGGCGATCACCCAATTTATTCCTGGTAAAATGTAGCTCAACTTCGATTATCATTACGGAGGGCGTGAAAAAAGGTTAAATGGATGCAATACTTTTTATCTACATTATAATACTTCATAGCCATCATATCTGATTATTTTGACAAATACAGTAATAACTACATTACTTCTTGCGTAACTTTTAAAATTACAAAATGAATTAATACATAAGATTATATGTAACATTTAATTTAATTAATTTAACATATAATTCGTTCTAACATTAACTTTCAAATTGCGTGTAAATGCTTTATAATAAGTCGTATAATAAATTTTAAATATTCTTCCGAATTTAAAAAAAAATTTTATTTAAGAAATTTCAAAATAAAAATTTATTTGTGAGGATAACGCTCGCGATACCCACCATCAGTCACAGTAATCGCGATTTCGTTCTCAAAGTTCTTATGAAAACGCTTTTCCTTTTTTTGTACCTTTTGTTAATAAAAATTTCAGTATAATGCTCAAAACTTTTCTAATTAAGATGACCCCACACATAATGTTATTATAACATTTTATTAGACTAACTTGGCTCCTTTTCTTGCTACCCTTTCTTTTGTCCAACATTACATTTTAATAAGCTAAAAGGATTTGGTAGACAAGGAGAAGTAAAAACGCACGAACTAATTAAATAAGATATCTGCATTTTACAAAGCAATAAGTTACATATGAATCCTTATATAAGAAACCAAAAAACTGAGTCGCGGCGCGCAGCTCGCGTTTTATAATACAAACTGTATAGCCAACGTTCTCGGCTAGGTATAGCGAAGTGTTAAAAAAGCGTAAAATGCTTTCTGAAGAAGTAAGGCTTTGATATTTCGTTTTCCATGGTACGTTGCACGCTTGAACTTTGGGCCGTTGGAAAGGCATTGATAATTGTGCACATGGACGTGTTTTTACATCTCGACATCACTGCATCGAGAAGCTCGATTTTTCCCCTTGGAAGACTGGAACAACAATGTAGTCCGTCGACAAAATCTACTGTCGGATAATATAGCACCAAAGACACGTAGTAAGAAGCAGAATACAAATAGCCACGACATCAACACGTTTTTTGGGATTTGAAATTAGCACCACCTACGAGCTTGTCATTTTTTCGATTATGTTGAGAAAAGAGTCACGAGTGAAATTATGCTAACTGTAATCGTACAAATCGATGGATTTCACTCGTTACTCTTCAGTGTTTGTTTAAAAATTTTACTCTAGCGTGAGATAAGGTCCTTATATATATATATATGATTAATGATTTGATTGATATCCTTCAATTTTGATTCGCTGTCGCTAATGTTGGATGTGACCGACAGTGGTGACGACGTTAATAGTAAGAAACTATGTCTAGCGATTTTGAACTAGTATGTTTTCTTTTTTCTTTTGTTAACATTCTTGTTGATTTTCTGTCTTTGTTGTTCTCATTTCAGCCTTGTGAATTAACAATTATCCATCGATGACTCAACGAGCGGCGATTCGTCAGTAATTCTTTCAGCTATACGTTGGTCAGTAGGTTCTTTATCTTTGCTTCCGTCGGATTCGAGATCCGACAACTGTTCGCATCAATCACTAGAAGAGAGAGGCGTTTATAAATATGAAATATGATTTGTGTATATTTTTATACATATATTGTATAAATGTAGCATTTATACATAAATATTTACAATGCACTAATCACTTGTTACAGTAAAATACTACATGGCTTAATTACTAATTATAAGTTAAACAATTAATAAATACCTATCGCTGTTTTCGGTTGTCCCTTCTTCACTACAATCTAAATCAAGTTCACCCTGTATGGCGCTCTGTAGATCATCAATTCGTTGAAGCGCCAACCTGAGATCGTCTCTAGCGACTTTGGTCTCTGCTTCGGCAGCCTCAAGAGATTTTTCCAATTCGCGACGAGCACGCGTGGACTCTTGTTCACGCGCTAGTGCCGAACTGGCCTCTTCTCTTGTTTCGCGTAACGACCTTTGCAATCTTCTCGAGGCATCTTGGGCACTCTGTTCCTTCGTTCGAAGTAACGCAGTCTCAGTTTGTAGTTTCTCTACGTTTTCTTTCAATCTAGCTATTTGAGTCTATAACGAAACACAATTCAGAATGTCATGAATAATTCTTAAAACATCAAAATCAAAACGTCAAAGCCTTGATTTAAACACATGAAAAGTAACTTACTTCCAAGCGCGCTCTTGTCGTTTGCTCCAATTCGAGCTTACTTTCGAGTTCCTTAGCACGAAACTCGAGTCGTCGAGTAGCGAGACTGTTCGCAGTGGGATCGCCAAGTTGCTCAACGGATTCGAGCCGTTGCGTCAGCTCTGAAAGTTGATCCTTCAACGCAGATTTCTCTGCCTCCAGAGCAGCAATCTGCACTTGCGCTTCCTGCAACTGGCCTTGTTCCGCCGACACTTGTTGCACAGCCGCCCGATACTTCTTCAAAACCTTTGGAATTAATTGTTAATTGTTAATTATTTATTACATATCGCTATAGATAATATTTGTAAATTAAATACGAAACACACTTCTGCCAATTCTTCTTCATTTTCTTCCAGTTGCGACAGTAGCTCAGTTCGTTCGCGACTAGCTACATTAGCACGATCTTCTGCTTCGGAACGTTGCCGCAGCGCTTCCTCCAACGAAGCCTGCGTCTCATTCAGTTCTTGTTCCAGTGCCTGTTTCGCTTTAACTGCAACTGCTCTAGCGCATTCTGCATCTTCCAATTGGTTCTTCAGCTGCCGTAAAGCTGCTTTACCCGTCGAGTCACCTTTCGATCTCTCCAGCATCGTTTGAGCGTCCCTTAGCAATGCTTTGGTTCTCTTTAGATCTCTCTTTAGCCTATAAAATATGTAACATAAAGTATAAAATATAAAATTAAGGAGTTCACAAATTGACGCGTCAAATATTTTTCGAAGACTCTACTCGTCGACTACTCGAAGTCCCTCTCATATACGACTATAAAATCAAGCTTTAACGTATAATATACCTATGCATGGTTTCAGCTTCTGCCGCACGTTCAGCACGATCCTGTTCTTCGATAGCTACCAAACGACGTTCCAATTCATGCTTCTCTCGAAGCAATATCGTCCTCTCTTCGTGCTCGTTCTCCAACTGCGACTCTAGAGCTTTCACCTTTTTCAGAGCGTTACCACGTACGTCTTCTAACTCCTCGTCCCTCTGTTGCATCTCTTTGCGTATTTCCTTGCGTTGTTGCTCGATGCTCATCTCGAGCCTCAACTTTGCCTGCTCGAGCAACTGCACCTGGCCAGCTAAGTCGTCCAACTCTTCTTCCTGATCCTTTACTCTTTTCTCCAGCTCGTGCTTCGCTTTCTTCAGCTGTGCTACTTCTTCCTCCGTTTTGCCACCAAATGTTAATTCCTCAAGCTCTTGGCCCAATGTCCGCAGTCTTTCTTCCTTCAATTCGATTTCCAATCTTGCGTCCTACGTTGAAAAATAAACCATGAGAATACAGTTACGAATAAGGAACAAATGGTGAAATTAAAAGAGCATTAAATTCGATAAATAGAAATATTTTAGATTAATATACTTACACTAAGGTTCTGTTCTATAGTAAACTTCTCCGCGATCGCGATTTCTTTTTCTCTAGCTAATCTTTCACGTTGCGCTTTCTCTTGCCGTAGATCGTTCATTAAATTCTGAGTCTCTGAATCGAATCTAAACAATTCAGAAAAAATATTTAAAGAATATATCGTCGGAATTTTTATAGAAGAACGAAGGTACAAAGGTATTGAATATTGAAAGAAAGACCAAGAAGATAGAAGAGAAAAAAAATGCAATTTAAATTTTAATGTACATATAGTATCGTAATAATTGATTCATGAAGCACGACTGAATGGCACATCTTTTTTCCATAGTAGCGACAAAATTCTAGTTTCCGGGCGATCACAAGACCTATATTTGGAGCAGTCAATCACGGTTTATGCACCCAACGAACCTCCAACCAGTGGCTGATGTTGGCCGCGCAAAATTACCAAGCTGGCCAATTGCCAGAAACACTTGTTGCCGCGAACGAAATCAGAATAGAGCATCCCTCGATAGCGTAGAAATTCGACAAATTTAACGAGTAGCCAAGAATTATGCTGCCAGTAAAAACTTTTTCTTGTGAATGAATATTCCGACCATTCTTTCAAGAATTTTCGCTCAAAATTGTACAAGTGAACAATCTATGTTATCTTATTCTATCTTATTCTAAAGATATTATTTATTTTATTTTGTTCTACTAGTATTTTCCAAAGAAGATTGCGTAAAACGATTGCTATTATGAATTTAAGTAACTTTTATATCAAATTACAAACCGTAACGATTTTAACTATTTTGATGAAGTTTTAACAGATACATTGATTTGTGTTAGAAATAATTTCATATTAACTTAATAATCGACTTTAATTTAGAGAAAGATCATTTTTAATTCAATACCTTCAAAAATCTTCTCTTAAATCTAGTATAACAGAATTAGAACATCCTCCGAATCTACGCTACTAGTACAGTATCGTTTACGCAAAAGTTTCCAAAAATACTTTCTACACAGCCAAGATGAAACAAATGCGAAACGCTATTGAAATAGCGAATAAAAAAGGACGACGTGAAAGTTTGAAGTAGCACGTACTTGCGCTGTTTCTTTTCCAGAAGATTATTCCTAGCCGTCTGTTCTTCCAACAGTAGTCTCAAGTCGTGCATCTCGCCATTCAGTTTTTGCACGCGTCGTTTCCATTGTCCAACAACCTGACGTTGTTCCTCGACCTCTTCGTAAGCATCAGCTAACTAAGGAACACAAAAATATGTTACGTTTAACATCATTCCACGTGATTGCTTTTTAATCTTCATCTTATCTTCTCTTTTCTTCTTCTTAATCTTTTCTTTTATTGCGTTTTAATCTTCATCCTAATAACTTAGTATTCAAACACAATAACTTAGCATACAAGTAGATACAAGCTGGAAAAAGAAGAAACAATTTATTCGTTTTCGAAGCTTTTCCAGTTTATTACATTTATTTATATTTATTTTATCCTTTCTTTATTATTTTATTAGTTGCTCGTGTAAATTAAGTTTCAATCGAATTACCTTCTTCTCCAATTGCTTCTTAAGTCCAACCAGTTGCTCAAGATCATCCTCATGTTGCTGGGCCATTTTTCTCTTCGTGAATTCGAGTTCTCTTACAGCGTGTTCGTATCTCTGCTTGTAAACGCCACCGTCTTCACCATCTTCGGCATCGGACACGACACCGTTTAAGTCTGCGGCTCTCGCATACAAAAGTTCCATCTCCAGGCGTTCAGTCGTTTGCTGCAGATTCTTGTTCGCCTCGGTCACATCCTGCAGCTCTCTTTCGAGTCGCAGACGTTCCGAAGTCTCAGCGTCGATCCTTTCGGCAGCCAACGTCGACGTTGAATGCTCTTCCGCAAAGTCGGCAGTCATTTCGCTCAGCTGCAATAAGAATCAAGATAAGAAATTATTTATGTTTCATTTACAAACGCTTCTAGCTTACGGATATTCTTAATCTCTCCGCCAACATGTAGTATCGCGTAGTACCGATAATATCATGAACATTAATTGGATTAATTTACACGCACTGTCGACGATTCATTTATTATTTAATATCGCCTATTAAAAAAGGAGAATACACATCTCGATCCTAACAATTCTAACGAAAATATTTACTTCGTACTATTTAAATAAGATGAACTTCGCTGGTCCATTTGTTCATCAAAATTAAAGCACAGACAATATACCACTGATTCAAAGTCTTTCATTTATCAAATGACACGGTTCCTAGTGGCGCACATCAGAATTTACAACTTCATCCTATGCTCTAAAACTAACGTGACATTTAGAGGCGTATTTTCCGAGCTGCCTATTAAATATAGTATCAAAAGCTAATGTTACCCGAAAACACAAACGAACGTAATAGCGTGCCGATGGCTGGTTCAACACAGATCAGCATAGTGTTATTTCTCTAAAAGCAACTGAATGGCGTTTCTTTTATGTCAGATGCTCTGCTCACTCCGAGTCTGTTCAATTCGAAAGAAACGGGAGTTCGAACGTATGTCCAGATGTTTATAAAGAACGTACTAGGAAGAGTGTTTAGAAAAGCTGGCACTCTTGATCGGTTACGCGTGAGTTGTGAAGGAGAACAACTTAGAAAATTGATCTGCCTAATCTGACTTTGAAGTTTTTCTTTTTTTTTTTTTTTTACTTATTCTACTTTCTGCTTTTGTTTAGAAGAAGAAAAACCAGGAACGAAAAAGGTAATATAGTATATATATATCTCAAATTAATTATTGTACACGGTATAATACGTATAACACGAGTATAACTCGTGATAGACAATGATCCAATTATCACAGAGCAAGAACTGCATGCAAAATGAATTGTTCGTTCAAGTTTTGTTCCAATTCATAGAATTGAAAATCGTTAGGTCCAAGCTATGTATAATATTTCATAAGATAAATCGTGAATCAGCGGATTTATACCATCGTGGTTTCTTTTCGCGATAGGATCTAATAAGACCAGATGGAAAAGAGGACCAAAGTTAGAGAAAACAACAGGACCTAACGTGATTCATAAATAAATTGTGAAGTTTGATCAGAAAGACGAAGACGGAATTAATTTACACTGCCAATGAATAATAAAACTAGAACTGCAGAGCAAAGCAACGAAACGAAACGAACTTTCCAAATCCATATAAAACAGGCGATATACCTCCTGACCGGCACCGTCGGAGATCGTTCTGTCTTCCGAGGCGCGGGAAAGGGAACGCCTGGAGCTTTTCCCGATGCTATTCGACCTGCTGTAATACTGATAACCACGTATCATGATGTTTGTGGCGCTCTGGCTTCTACCCATGCCGCGTCTCTCGTAACCTCGACTCATTGATGGCAGACTTAAATCGTTGTCCGCGTCGTCTCTGTGACCCAGGCTTCGCCACTCGTCCATTATATGATCGGTTCTTTTCAAAAACTGCGAGATCTTGGATGACAAATACGAAGAGGCTGTCGAAGGTTCCATGTGAGATGCTGTTGGCCTAAAAGACTGCCTGATCTTTTGCTTGTCGCAGCCTAACACGAAATTTAAACTAGCGTCGAATACTACAGGAGCCTGTTCTTTTACAGACACATCTTCTAAATCCAAACAAGACCTGTTTTCTATAGGAAACATCCTTCTTGGTGGAGTAGAGAAGGTTGGCGAATCGAGGCTTGTTCGAGGCCTCGAGGACATCACAGACATTGACCTCGAGCGACAGGACAGACTAGATGAAAGGCTACATGGCGATGGACTTCTTGTCGCGGCTAATGCGTGCAATCTGTTGGCTGGTCTTCTGAAAGGTGGCAACGGTGGTCTCTTCGCAAATATCATCGGTTCTATAGGTCTTGCTGAATTCTCGGTAATCGTATCGTCCGAATCGCTCACTCTGTTGGTCATCATTTTACCGGTCAATGGCTCTTCGAAGGTCTGCGAGCTATTTGAAACGGGCGATATCGCGCCAGAGTATGTGGTCGGCAGTGACGGCATCCTGGTGGTGTTATCCTGAATCAACTCAATATTGATCTCGTGTCGACAGCATAATTTTCCAAGACACTTGTGCAACACTATAATTCGTTACGGTAAGAAGGAAGATATTTCTTGCCATATGGGACCATCATCCTTAATCTCGGAGAACGTTTCCTATTCTTCGTGCAGTTTCATAAGATCGATAATCAGACTGTCAGAGAATTTACTGTTTACGATACTTTGATCGATATCGACCGCCTTGTCCAGCGGAATAACCGGTCGCGCGGGATCTTCAGCAGCGAGAGCAACGGACAATCGCGCGAGATACGGCCCAGCAGCGATCGAATTGCATGGTTGCTATAGTAAGGTTCGTTAGTGGATCGGGATCTTCTGCTTCGATTTGATCGGATCGGCTAGCACGAGCATTTAATTGCGTAACGAGTCGAACAACGTCGACGCCCGTATCGAGAAGGAGTCGCGGTGCAACTGCCTACTCTTCCTGGGTCAGCCGATACACGGGCCGGTGGCGGTGGTCTGTTGGTGGAGACGGTCACCTCCGAGTTATTCTAAGGGAGACGGGGTGCGAGCGAGATGGAAAAGCGGACGAGGAGCAGCGCGGTAGGTAGCACGGGCCATGATTTTGGATCGCAGCCAAATCTGTCGGCAGGTCTTCGCGAGAAAAGTCGACGGAGGACCGCTACGAGAGGCAAGGGAAACAGAGCAAAAAGAGGCGAGCTCAGAGGCGGACAGGAAGCGGAAAATCATTCGATAGATCGGTTGAAATAGTCCAGTAGCGGCGGATCGAAAGGTCGAACGAGCGAAACGAAACCGGTTAGAAATCTCGGAACAATACCGGCAACAACCATCACAGGTGACTGGTGGCGTGGAGTACACGGCAATGCCAAGGTCGTGAGGGGAATTTTCATACGACACCAGGCCAGTAGGCAGGAAATGTCGGTCACTGGAACTTTTATTTGAGCGCAAAGCAACGCTCGGCGGAGGTCGGTACTTCGCGCGATGCTCCGCTGATCAGATTCATAACGCGATAAACGAGCGCCGAGAGCGGCACGCTTCGTCTCACGCAGTTAACCCAATTGCACGATACAAGTGCTCGGACAAACGACGCTACTTAATAAACTTTCCTCGTACTTCTGAATATGCGAATTCTAGTCGAGTGTCGATTTGCTACGGTACACTTGATGAAGTTGCATTAGTACGATCAAGTAGGTAAATGATCTAAGTGACCCTTTCTTAAGTTACAGAAAGGATAATTGTTTGAGCAGCTCTTCCATTCTACCGCTTTGTCAGTTGTAGTAAGTGATGTATCATTTTCGTGTCTCATTAAAAAAAGATTTTCTACCTAGATACGAGAGATATGGGTTACAGGCCTTTGTCGTTGTTAGTGTTCAAATTCTTAATCTTCCTCCGATGTTCAAGGTTAAACGTTGAATACCATATTAAGAATTTTAATCAAAAAAGATTCTTTCGTGAATTAGTAGTTCGTAAAAAAAAAAAAATTGTCTCTAATAATAATAATAAAAAAAAAGAAAGAAAATTAAGAGATGACAAAACGAAATAAAAAGTATACAATCTTTTGTCATACCTTAGCCTCCAATCTATCATTATCGTGTTTCAAATGATTCCGCTCCTGCTCCAATCTTTCGACCTTTGCTCTCAAAGTCTCCAACTCCTCCTGTTCAAAGAGACACAATTACATATTCGTTAATTTCATCGGTCCAATATCAACAAGACCGTCTTTTTATGAACAGTAATCTTAAAAACTGAAACGATTTGTAACCTTTTTTTATGTGGAAAAAAAATGTACTTTCATTTCGTATTATGAAAACTATAGAGTATCATGAATCGTTCAGCGATTCTCTCGCACATGTAACGATGGAAAATGATCAACACGTAAAAATAGAAGGCATATCCTCACCGTCTTCGCCTTCAATTGATCCTCTGTTCTATGAACGTTCAATAAAGGTGCAACTTTCACGTATAACCTCCACCAGGGCCATTCTCTTACGGACATCCACTTCCTAACGTTCCTCTGTATGCATCTAACCGCAAGATCTTGCAACTGAAAAGATGTAATACGCAAACATCGTAATGATTTTTTTAGTTGTTAGATGGTATATTAGTTTTCGCAATGTTAGGTAATATTTAACGCAATTACTTCGTTATTAATCGAAAGTAAATTTTTGTTAAATCTTGCATCCTATCAACGATTAATAATTGTAATCAGGAAGAATTGATGATTAATTTCATCAATTAATCAAATCAATCGCGATCTTTCGGATTTAATTTTCTTTAATCGTACGCATTAATAAACCAATCTAATTTGAATGTTCAACGTTGAATTTTTATGGTGAAATTTGATAGGGAACTTCGATAAAGCGAGTTAATTCGAAATTCCTAATTAATAAACGAAAGAACAATAAGTGCGATATTGTGTGTAGATCAAATAATGCGAACGTTCTATTAAATACGCGTCTGAATTACTGCTGTGAATGTGCAACTTGCGATCATTATCCCATGAAAGTTCCATATATCTTTTTACAGTTTCCTTTTCGTTTCGTTTTATAAAGCAAGTAAAACATGTCTAATATAAATAAAATCCTATCGAAACTGACAGATGCTATCTAACTGAAGTAAACAAAACTCTTCACATTGAAAGAAACCAATCAGTTAAACAAGGGGAAAAAAGTTGATTCGTTAAGGCATTACGGAAATACATAAAGAAGCCACTTTGAAATTTCTTGGGACGAGTGAAAACTACTGTACGGTCTGACAAGTGAAGGTGCACTTTTACAAACTCAAGATGTCATGACATACTTTCAAAGTGTTGAGTTTACGACGTGCCAGATAACCCCTGCATCTTGCTTGAAGAAGAATAATGTGTCCAGTTAGCTTCTCGTCTCTCTGAGCCTCCAGTCGCTCCAGAGTACCTGATCTGAAAAATATCTATCAAAAGGAAACCGAGAGATTAACATGTATTCGATATTTTTCACTGCGGTGTAATTTTTAATTAGGATCCCTTTGCGATTAACATAATTCTACCGATGTATTAAAAAAAAAAATCATTTCTTCCTACATTTCTATCTTCTCCTCCTCTCCTTTCTTTTTTTTTTTTTTTTTTTTGTAAATTAAGTAAATTTTGAACAGTAAAAAGTCCAGCTATGCAAATGACAAACATGAATATTTGATTTATGCGAATATTAAGGTTCACGATGATAAATGAACAATTCGGATCGGAGGTAAAAATTTGCAGAATGTACGAGCGAAACGCCACATTTCATTAGAATTCATTGAAATTGCGCTGATGCAGTTGGTATGTACTTATGTACTAGAACTCACGAGAAAAAGAATAGAATAGAAAAAGGAACGAGGATATCCCTGACACGATTTTCACGATTACATACCGCGTGAAGTACATTATAGTAAAATGTACTCTCTCTCTCAGACGTAATTAAACAATAAAATGCCATGTTGATATATGGAAAAATCTGTTGCTCTAAGCCTAGTCTCTACTTTCTTAGTAATTGTTTGATTACTTTATTTATTCGAATATTTCTTCGTACATTCTTTCGTCCGCAATTTTTCGATTGTTGTAATATTCAGAATTTACGAAAGAGAACAAAATAAAAGCTAATATAATTTACTATATCTTTCCTTTAATTTTCTCCTCCTTTTTCATTTTTCAAGCACCAATATTTCATTGTTTTTTTAATTGATACATATCAAAAGATTTTATAAATCATAGTAACGAAATGTAATCGTAAGAAGTACAAATTCGAACAAATAAGAATTTGTCCCTAAGAGTTTGCTAGCTAACATTTTTCAGCGTCAAGAATACGACAAACTTCTCTGGTCTCATTCTACTGTAGCGGCTGTAGTCACTGCTTCAAGCAAGCGTAATTGTACCCATTTAGACTCTTACAATCAACGTTTATTATCTCAAATATTATCTTGCTGACTGTTTGTAAACATTCTCACAGTGCTTAACATAAATCATTTTCAAGCCGTTCTCCTTGTAGGAGAGCAGTTCGGCTTGAAAGTTGCAAGTGCACTTTCTATCAGGAAAGTTGATCGATTGGTAGCGACAAAAATACGATTTAATTGTATCACGAGATTAGAAGAAATGATGGATTGCTCGAGTTTTTCCGCGGTATTTGATTAATGAATTGACCTCCTAGCTGTCACATATATATATTGCGGAACGTTATTAATTAATATTTAATGCATTAGTAATGATCGATATTTCGTGAAAACATTTTTAATGTTATCAATCATAGAACATGGACTTTCAGAATTTAAACGACTGACAACATTTTTATTTCTCGCGATATAACATACCGAACAATTAAAAAATAGAAAAAGAAAAAATAACATATGCAATATCGTATCCTAAAAATAAAAATCCAAGTAAAACAGTAAACTAAACGTGTGCATTTTAGAGATATATCGTACTAGAGTTTTGTAGAAATGTAAAAATATTGCAGAAAGAGATAAATTTTCTAAATCGATAGGAAATAAGAAATAAATGAAATCTGAATATTACTAGCGGGCAATAAGTTTGCAGTTAACCATCCGAAGCTGAAACTGAAGAAAGATTTCAAATTCATTGACGAATAATCGTCTGGATACACACCGTATTAGTGCGTATGCTTTACGTTAGTGGAGACTTCTCGCTAGCTGAATTATTATCGATGGTCGATCAAATTAGCGATCGTTCTCACTAGGTATCTAATGGGTTTAGAAGATCAATAATTACGCGACGGACCTGTCGTCCATCGTTGTAGGATCTGCAAGCTTTCCACTGGTCTTTACCGGTGTGCACCGTGACTTTCGTATTCTCCCCCTTACAGCTGTCGATGCTGCTGGCACCGCTCGATGTCGATACGCTGCTTCGAACGACCATCGTCGGCTTCTTTTCCGGCTCCAACCTGCTCACGATCGACGTACCATCGTACACACCGATTCCGCGAACCTCGTTTTGCTCGAAAAACTGCTCTTTCCCAAAATCTCGAGCTTCACCTTGCACCACGCCATCCTTCCACTCAACCTCGTTCTCGTTGCTCATGTGACCACTGTCTTCCGAACAATTGCCATCAGATGTGTACCCATTATAGTCGTGTATGCTCTTAACATCGACATTCTTCTTCAACGTGGTCATCGGTTCGATCGTCGTCGTGTCTGGCGTGGCTCGAGTCTTGATCCACGGATCCTTCACCTCTTTCGTAGCTTCTGCGTTCTTGCAATTGAAAAAATTCACCAGATGCTCGATCTCCTTGGCTCTTTTGCCCACCGATTGCTTGCTCTTCGCTTCCTGTCTCGCCTCGTTGTTCCTCTGGCAAGCGGTCTTCGGTGGTTCTGTATTGCAAACCAGAGCAGACGCAAAATCAATCTTCTTCTCATCTTTGATAATCAATCCATTGACCGTTTGCTTCTCCCAGTTCTTCCTCAACTCTTGAATATTCGACGTCTCCTTCTTCTTCTTCGACTCCTCGATGACATCCTGTCGATCGATCTTCTCGTGCTCCCGACTTCTCAGCCCTTTAACCGCGTTCATCGTGTTCCTAGTCTCCTGCAAATTATTCTTCTCGTTACTCTCAACCTTTTTCATCGATTCATCCCTCCTCTCTGAACTCCCTTCGATCCTTATCACCGTGGCAGTGTATTGCTCAGATTGAATAAGCTTTCCACTCGACTCGTTGCTTCGTTTAACATCGATCTCCTGTACCTCGTAGACGGAATTGGTTCTACGAGGAGGAGCAGCGTCCACGCAGTCGGTAGACGCGACCATCGTCGCTCGGGCCTGTTCATCGTCATCGACATCGTCGTCCAGCTCTGCCATTAGTCGCGCCACGCGTTCTTCCAAATTGCTGGTGTACGTTCGAGCTGGTTTCTGCATCGGCGTACAGTTGAACGCTTCGCGACAATTTTCGTAGATACGTTCGTCCATCGAGCGATCGAGGTCGACGTCGTCGAAATGCACCGGCTGCATCGTCGGCTCCACGGCTCGATCTACCTGCGATAGATCGGCCAGAGATCGACCCACGCGCGTGTTCCGATGCGCCAGAAGAGGGATTTTACTGGGCCTCGACGAAACTCCGAACATTCTTCTGGTCGGAACATCGTTCTTTGAAATAGCCTGCACGTTCCACAAACTGGTAGATCTGTTAATTGATTTTCTTCTTGGAATTTCCTGCTTCCTCGCTTTCTCCATCATCTGTCTATTCGTTTCGGAACTAAAGGAACTGCTCATTCTGAAAGACTCCTCGGAGCCGCCGCGAATATCCACTGAAACGCAGCCTAAACTAACCGAACGATCGAGAGCGGCCTTCTTCCTCAGGGCTTCCGGTTTCTTCGGCAATTTCGTCGGAGCATAGGACAACCCCTTTTTCAGAAGCGTTCGATCCTCCAGGATCGTACAGGATGACGAGGAGCTAATGGATCTCGTCACTTGCCTCTTCTCGTTTCTCGCGGTCGTTAATGAATATTTCGTTGCCTCTGTCCGACCGTCTGGCGTCGATCGACGAGACTTGCTCGGACAGGAAGCGCGTGTCTTCGATTCAGCGGAAAAAGTCGTTCGAGCGCTGGCATGGTCGTTAGAGACGATCTTGGCAGTTGTTCTAGGAGGTGCTGTGGTTTTTATAACTCGGGAAGGCTTGCTCGTACAAGTCGATCTGTTCTGATCGGGCACTGCTTGCTTCCTAGGAACCGATAGGGGTGCTTTCGATACATTTGGACTGCTTCTAGCCTTCACCAATCGCGAACCCGCGTTACCTGGCCATCTGGTTGCGTTCTCTAACATTTTGACGAAGTAGCTGTGTCTTGAAATTAAAAAAAAAAATTTTTTTGTCAATTTCTCCTCGCAGGTATATGAAACTAGTCTCGTCGATTCGGTTATACGTATGTCATTGGTCAAGCCAACTACTTGAGCTTTCTTGTCGATTCAAATGTTTCCAAAGTTTTTTTCAATTCCACCTTATTGGCAGTTCTCTCGTCAGACTAAATAACGATAGCTTAACAAAAGAAACTCGCTGATTTTCTTTTCGAATGTATGAAAATATACACGACAAACTGGTTGTTTAACGATTTACACGTGCGTAATTGGTGGAGATATCTTCAAAGTGTCGTCGAATCTTCAATTCCAGGTCATTGACACCGCTCGTCAAAATGTTATCGAATCTTCAATTGCAACTGGTTGACTTTCCATCGAACCAACTGCTTTCAAAGTGTCACTGAATCTGCAATCGCAATTTTCTCGTACACTCGCGGGGCGATTAGTATTCCAGTTAGAACGGACACTTGCTATCCGAATAATCCAAATAATCGCGGCAATGATTCTTTCGCTGACAGGGTGCGCGCGACCTCGATACAAAAATCCCAGCGACTTTTCCGTGGACTCGCTTCAGCAACCGGTGCTCCGTATCCCGTCTTCCTCTTCCGCGCCTATCGACACCGGCATTTTCCTCGAATCAGCAGCCGTCATTGGCAAGCACCGCCGCTCCTGGATACCGTGGCGTACGTTTCCTGCACTCGAACACGTTCAGGAATGGACCTCGGAGAAGCTTCCTCTTGCGTGGAGAACGAGCCGCGACTAAGTACCGTAAAAGCCGCGTAAAAGTGGACGCGCGTTTTATGGTCGCCAAAGAGAGAGAGAGAAAGAGAGAGGGGAAGAGAGAGAGAGAAAGAAGCAGAGGGGAGTGTATCGGGAGTGTGGAGAAAGGGAAACAAAATGGATAGAAAGGGACACAGAGGGGAAGACTGTCTATGTGCCGCTTCTTCTTGCATCTTCGCGACAAAACTCCGCGAAGATTCGATCGTTTTATACTCGACCGACGTTTCATCGTTTTCATTGAAGACGGTCGTTTCTCACGCTCGATGTAAAATATTCGACATTTTCTGAACTCTACACATTTCAATAATGTACATGATATACAATTTTTATATAAATATATATATTTGATTTTTACTGCTAAACAGAACCGAGATAATTATTTTAAAAGATGATTCAAAATGCATCTGAATATTTTAATGTATTTTACAAATTATTTATGTAACGCATGACTTGGCATGATTATTACTTGGCGCAAAAGTCGCGGAAGAACGAAGATCATTGTATTAAATTTATACACGCGAAATGCTTTTTTAGAGTTTGAAAAGCTCCTAAATTTTGTCCAACGTTGCATTTGTACTGACCTCGATAAATTGTACTTTCACGGGGAATATAATATAAAACAAGATTAGATATTCTAAAATTGTAGTAGAATTTAAACTGTTGTGGTGATTTATGGCTAATTTAAGACTACGAAGTGCTATTATATAATAAAGTCGCTGGAAATTCGTCATTTCACGTCGTAAATCATCGGTGTAGTGGCGGAACTTGTTTATTAGTTTAGAACTGGAAGATGCATCGAGATTGAGGCTAAAGCTTGACATTTTGAGAAACTTATGCAAACGTTAGAATAATTTGACGACGATTATATAATTCACGATGATCTTCTACCCGGGGAATAAGTAAAATTAAACGACGTTATCGAAAGCAATTCGCGTGCAACGATAAAAGAGATAATATTTCAAATAAAACTACACCCATTCTACGATTGTTCGTCACTCGGCGCGTACAGGAGCAGTAAAGAAAATGAACAAACGGGTTTGGCGAGTTAAGTGACAGGAAGAAGCTAAGACAAATAGAAATAGCCACTTTTAGCGGAGTCAAAGTCAAAGAAAGGAATAAAATGGATTGGAATATGAAATTTTATCACCTTCTCCCTTATCCTTATAAACTTGCACTCGAATATTTACCATCTTTTCAGGCACCTAAATTCTTCGACGAGCAAAATATTTAGAAAAAAGAATATTCGTAAATATCGGATACTTTTATGGAAGATTTTCTATTGCCCTATAAAAGTAGAGTAATTTATTGCTTCATTTAACTGGATACGTCTAAACTTTCTTCTTACAAATTAAGGCTGTAATATTTAGAAAGATAAAGGAATAGAATGCTAAATAAAGCGTTATTCGTTATTAATTGTATGTCGATGCTTTAAATTAGCTATTGTTTAATATCGTGGAGAATTTGAACAGACATACATTGTCGACTGCTTATCTTTGAAAACTTTTCTTAATTGATCTGAATGTACTAGTAATTAAAGAATAACAAAAAATTTCCCTCGCATCGAATTAATTCCACTTGGCAAACTCATTGTTAGTTAAAGAGAAATTAAGTGGAAATCAAATGAAAGCGATACAATATCGGTGAATGTTGAATAAATTAAAAACATGGCATAGCTATCTGTGTAATTTATGAAGGAATAGCAACGGCTAACATTTGTAAGATTTGATAAAATTGTGTGAGATAAGAAAAAACATAATTATCATATATACGAAAACACGGAATAAATAAATCTTCCAACTTAAATTGGTCAACCTTTCTTTGAGAAACCTTCCTTTGAATAGATGAATTGATAATTCAATTCTTATATTATAATTAAACCAGAAGAGTAAATTTCCTCAAGTCAACTTATCGTACGAAAGAAATTATAAAAGAAGAAAAATTTGTCTTTTAATTATTGAATGTAAAAATGTAAGAGCATCGAGCAATACAGAGCGGTAGAACTCATAAACTTCGTTTTATTCGTTAGATAAGAACGCCTAATATCGTTCCAAGCCTTTATACCGCCTCATTGAAAGCCCTATAAAAGTTTCATAACATCTCGAACGACGCAAAGTTCGCGTGGCTCTGATCGGCACATTTGTCGCCAGTTTCCTTCCGACGATTTTCCTCGTGAAATCTCCTATTATCAGGATTCGCAGACTGGCATATTTCAAGCATGACCGATGAGATCTTCCACGCAACATCGTCTCTGAACGTAATCAGTCAGCCCGAAAAATATCCCGTTACAACAGCGACTTTCTATCGTTAAACTAAAACGCCATTCGATTTGTCGTGTTGTGAGAGGACGTTAAGCAAATGAACGGGGCTTTATGATCGTACGATCGGGCCGAGCAAATGCTTTCGGCAGGATAATTCAAGCGAAGATCATGAGGAGAGTAGCGGCGTGTGATCGCGCGCGCGAATGCGAGTCCGCTACTTCCAGCTCGGATCTGTATTTACCGTTATCGAACTTAAAAGGTACCATACAGGCCACAGACTCTCTTTCCTTCTTCTCCTCTCTTTCTCTCTCTCTCTTTCTCTCTGCCATAAGTTAATTGAGAAATCGTCGACTCTCCCCGCTCGCTACCTGTTTCTCTTCTCTACTTCTCCGTCTGCGTTCCTCCGTTTCGCTGTTGGCGCAATCGAAGGAATTGACGATGGCTAATAGGTACTTAGCGTGCTCGTTGTCCCCTACGTTCTATCTATTGACAAGTTTCTTACATACCTACTTGACAATGGGAATGACTTTTACACACTTGTTCCGCGAAACAACTCGATTCACCGCCAATTGAGCTTCCCTTTGGTACACTGATACGAGACAGGCATCGAACGATCAGAAATTTCCAAAGCGATCGAAGCTCAAAAGACGCTTCGATAGCCTGTCGTGTCGACGTGTTCGATCAAGTCGACCGATCGTCCCATTCTTACGACGATTGCCCCGCACCAAAACGGAACCACTGGAAAGTCAAACGATGCGTGCTGGTTGCGCGCGTGACCGAACGAAATCTTAATGGGACGAAACGAAAGTGAATAGAGACCAAGTATTCCCAGCCGGCAGACTAACGATGGAATCGTGAATGTGTGGAACCGATGCCCCTGATCGGAATCGAGACCAACCGCGAACTGACTGAGTGCAGAAAACTTTGTGCGAGTCAGGTGCAAGTTCCTGTCCCCCTCTCGTTCGACCAGTCGGCCGTCCCCTACCAGACGATACCCTCGCGGGTCTCTCGCGGTGCCGGTTCAAACAGTTTATTCCCTTTTACACGCACCGTCTTCCAGCTTGAAGAGAGAACAATCTAATGGGGGAGCCCGAGTAACGCGTTTGGATCTCTGCGAATGATAATCTCGCGAAAAGTGGGAATTTCAAACGAGGCTTTCAACCAGATGTTTGTAACCGAATACACTTACGTACATGTACCGTTGAATCGCTTTAGGTACGGTGATGGAAGCATGGAATGTATTACTGCATTTTCTGCTCGTTTTTACTCATCGCTAAATTTTTCTTCTTTCATTGAAGACTATAGATGTATATTAAAGATACTTAGCTTCCGTTTATCATTTATATTATATGTTTATAAAGGATAGTTTTCGAATTGTAAGTAGTGTAAGTTCTAATAATTTTCGTCTGTAGCTCGTGTAGACTCGTGAAAGATCATGAAATGAAGAAACGAAGCGAAGGATAAATAGAAGATTTTTCCGGGAAAACGAAATGAATCGAGCAAATTGCGTTGGAAGTCGAAGAAAACTTTCTTCCGTTTTATATTAGTTTATTGAATTATGCACGAACGTAATAATAGAACATAATATAGAATGGATGATACGTAATTCAATAAAATAATATAAAACAGAAATTATTGTTCATCTATTATCATCTTATAAAACGGAAGAAACTTTTCGAACAATCTAATAGTTGTTTGGTATTAGGTAAGTGTAAATCGATGACTATAATAGCATTTAAAGAACCTTGCTACAAATTTACAAAGCAAATTTTATAATGATTCAACTATTTGACTAAAGAATACGTCATAGGTTTAAAGGCTTTCTTTTCTCGAAAAACTCCTCAACTGTGACGTGGTCTTTTTTAATCAGTTCATTCGGCCAAGATAACAGCAAGGCACAAGTCTTAACCCCTTTAAACGCAAGGAATCTTGCTTCTGGTCCTTTCCGTGCGAATGTGGGTCAATATCACTTATTCAGCGATTCAGATCCGCCATAATTTCTATCAAAGTGTATTTCTTCTATCTTTTCATCAAATCTCGCCTGATATTTCGTTCTCATTTTATAGGATGTAAAATGGACGCCAATAACGGTCTCTTAAGCATATTATACATGCAAAGTCGATCACAGAAATTCAGGAATAAATTAAAGTAAAGAATAGCACTGCATAGCCAAGAATTCCACTTAAATATGTAGAAGTTGTTTTTGTAAACGAAGCGAAGTTAAGTTAAGGGTAGCGGTGCGTGTGACCATTGCATAATGATCGGATTAGTATTCTCGTTAGCAGGGATACGAAAGAAAACGAATTACAATGTTCTGCCGCGATCGAATCTTTCTCTTTCTTTAATTTCAATTTAAGGAATTCGGAGGACGCGACTGGAGAAAATTCGCTTGTAATTGCTTCACTCTTCTTTTACGGATTCAAACTATGCAAATTTATGGTAAATTAACACGCCGAACAATGTTGTTTTGATAGCTACGTAGATTTAATATTAAATAATTCTTTCGTTATTAAAATAACGTTAAAACGTAGAATTTTATTGGAGAATAAATATACAAAATAGACGAACAAGATGTTAAAATATTTTTGTCCTTCTGTAAAATCATTTTTCTCATATTGAGTATGGATTTAATACTCATTGAGTATGTTAATAAACGCTAAGCAATGCTATTCATTAATTTAATGCGTAAAAATGCACAATGGTACTTTTTATTTGCTAATCGTTTCTAGCAGTCGCTGGTTTTATATTCTCCATAATTACTTTTAAACAGTATTTCGCATGATTAATATCCACGTTCCGTTTGTAACGAAGCGGTTCTCAATACGGAAGAAAATTTTACATACATATACAAGCGTCTGTTTGTCAGAACCCGCAACTTTCTCTCACCGACTATAAATAATTTTCCTCTTTCCCAACCATTCATAATCAATTCTGCAAGTTTTATTTCGCGGCCAGCGTAACGAATTGGAAACAAAATAATATGCACGTTCAGCTATTTATTATGTCATCGTTTAACTATACAAAGTTCACTACTACAGCAGTGAAAACCTGATTCTAATGAGATATAACAAAAAGTTTCAAAGTCATATATTACATAAGGAATAACCTGTCGAAAATGTGTATGAGATGATTCTTTGACGATTTATTGGCTCTTTTTTTTTAATAGTGCCACTCAGGATAATTGTGCAATAATATAGTAGGTTGAGTTTCAAATGCTTTTGCGTCCATGAAGTGTTACAGGTAATGAATCTGAAGAGGACAGCAGAATATCTCATTCTCCGTTATTTAATTATCTAGCATGGCGTATCGTTTCAAAAAGACCTACAAACCTATAATTACCTAAATTAAAAAGAAAAACTTGACGATTTTTCTTTTGTTCTTTCTATTCTTTATTTCACATTTCTAGTTTCTATTAGTTTAGAGGTACCTTTTTCTTTCCAATATTTCAAATGTATCCCACAGACAACAAAGGGATGATCGTTTTTTTTTTCTTTTTAGATAATTACAATTTTTATTATAGCTACAGTTTCTCGTAAGAGTATTTAGACATTTATAAAATCTTTTTATCAATATATTGTTTGTTTCGCGTAAAACATTTTGAAATTTCATCAGTACTGCAAACATTATGGGAGTCCAAACACTGGCCAATATATGTAGTCGAAGTATCTGTGCCTCGTTACAGTGTTAACGAAGCTTTATGGAGGAAATGAAAAAAGGGAAGACAAATATCCAACTTTTGCTTTTAATTAAGTACAGGTAAGGTCTTTAAAATTGCATAAATAAACGGTGAACAGCAGTCGGATTTGCGACGATTCGAGTAAAAGCGTTCCGATTCATGCACACAGTCGTTTATAACCAGCGTGGACGAAAGTAGTCACACGTGACGTTCGCCAGCTAAGTATTAAGTCGTCGACAAATGGGCAGTCCCTCGTGAAATTACCGCCACGTTAATTGCTATGCATTAATAGAAAAATCAGGTGCAAATGACATAATAACCACACGTCGTGGCGAGTATAACGTGAAAGATTATTTGTAACGTGTGTATGTAAATGGCCGAAGAAAAACGAGCAGGAAAGTTGCGAGGGAAATTAATTATGAATTTAAATATAGCACTGGCAGCGAATAATAAGAAAAAAGATCGACACACTGATGGCAATATAATTACTCGGAACTAAATTGTTTAGTGAAAGATCGTTGGTCGAATGCCACACACAAGGTAAAATAATTGAAATCGTAATAACCATGTTCTTTACATCGAAATGATTATTTTACTGACGCACCTATCGTCAATCGCGGACACAATCTCTAACAAAGCTTAATTATTCGATGTAATTTTTCATTTTCGATCTTATAATTTTTAATTTGACCTACCAATTTAGAAATTTATTATACGATGGAATAAGAGAACCGAGACAAAGACTCTAAAGGCTCACTTCGCTGATTAATAAAACTAAAATTTCTCGATATTCGTTCCGATCGTTGAAAAATAGAAAATTCGAAGCGTTTCTTCCGGAACACCGCGTACATAAGCAGCGTACAGAAGTCGCGACGGAAATTTCGCGGGTCTCGCGAAAGCGAGGTCGCGGGGCCGTTCCTCCCGTGTACGCATAGAAAAGGCCGTGGCGTTCAAGTCCGATCGATAGATCTCGCGGAGATGGCAGCTGCATCGAGAAATTGGAAGCCATGTCGGGAACGCGTTGGAAAGCTGTTGCCGGGAATGTCCGCTGGCCTACTGACGAACAGGAGAAAGGAGACGACATGGGAGGAGATACGGGAGAGCATCGCAGGAGAAAAGAGCCCTGGCCGCGTTATGAAATCGCGAGGATTCTTTTTACGCGAATCGAAAACACACTGGCTCGCCGGCAGTGCTTGACCATACAAAAAATTTGACCATATTTTACCATAGAAAACATTTATGTGTATATTATTTGTGTCGTGAAGTATATTGAAATTTCAATTAGCACTGTAAAAAGATACGACTGTTGTGATTATACAGCTGAAACCAATTTGAGAATTTATATGCTTCAAATACGGTAGTATAGTAATGCAATTAACAGTTCAATGATAAGAAAAGAAACGAAAATTTGTAAGATACGGACGACTTGGTCTGTAACTTGCAAGTCGCATGGTTTTATTAGGTTCAACGAAGGTTGAGGTTTCTCTCTCTCTCTCTCTCTGTCTCTCTCTTTCTCTCTCTCTCTCAGATGAGATTCAGATGAGATAGTTTCTAGAAGACAGACCGTTACTGTCACATTACAGCATAACGTCCTTTCTATTTATCAACGTGACGCACACAATCATTAGCGCCATATTTAAACGATCAACTTGCTATGTACATACAAATGATCGCGGTAGTAGTTTCATTGGGTGAAAGTGGTTTTCGATAAACGATTCTTTAATTCCACTAAGTATACAACGTAATTTAATCTTCTGTGTAATCTTTGTCTACCTGTAACGTTTGCATTCCTTTTCCTGTTTAATTAAATCTATTTTTTTACCTTGATCAATTATTACACAAAAGCATGTTTCATAGTATAAATCATGGGTTTATGAAAAAATACTATTTCATTCATCGTCGAATAATCAATGGAAGATCTTCTTTATGTCATTATACGCAGTAGAAATTAGCGAAGATATTTTTTCAATGTGAACTGTTCAACGAACTAATTAAAAACACGTAATCGGTGAGGATCTATGATAAGAGCACGTTTCATACACGGTAAGACAGGTGAAACACAGGTGAAACCACTGTATAATTTAAGTCAGTAAAATTGAAGATAAGGCGAAAATGAATTTTAAATGATATATACATGTAACAAGAAGACACTAATTTTATGAAATAAATGGATACAATTAAAAAACATTTAGTGATCATGAGTTTGAAAATTTGATGGATGATATATACAAACATGATTAAAGATTTTATACAATATTTGATACAACAAGATATTCCACGGTGTACCGATAGACAACGTGTACAGTAATTAGAGAACATAATTAATTGCGTGTTATTATCTGAGAAAAAGGATTAGAAGAAAGGTTCTTATTATAGAAATTTGCTTCTTCTTCCTAATTTTATAAACAGAACATTAGTCAACCTATCATTAGACTAACCGATTAGGTTTATACTCTAATTAAACAGGTTAAATTCCGCTTCGCACCTTTCCCTATTTTATATTTACATTGCTACGTCTATTTAACACGCAAATTTTACTTCGGAACACATATTTGCATATAAGTACGTCCAACGAATAAAAAACGTAGTTTTACGTAAGTTACATCTCCAAGAAGAAAGTTGGATGAATTATGAGGAGGAGAATTGAAACAGCGAAACAAGATGAAATTATTATACTAACTTTAAAAATGGAATACAATTATGCAATTGTTTGAAAAATATTCGTATTACATTTTTAAACAAATTTTTATACGCCACACATGGTACAAGTAAAATGATGAAAGTAATATATAGCAAAACGTTACATCAACCTAACTATTATTTACGTGTCATTATTCTAATTTCAGAAACTTGAAACTTCCTCAATGACTCCAGAATTTAATTACGAATACGTATTTTCCAAGAATAAAGAATTAAACTCGTTAATCGGTTGCACTTATTAAAAGAAACAGAATGCGTGAAGAATTAGCTCTAAAAAGATAAATAATCCTAAACAAGAAGATATCAGATTCAATGTGAAAAGCGAAAGCGTATTAAATACACGAACAAAATATTCGCGTCTATTTTATGAAAGATGTTCCACGTGGCTTGCCATTGATATTCACGATAATTTTAACAAATTTTCTGCCGCGACAGATACGAGATTCCTTTTCACTTTTTAATCGCTGGCGAATGTATGGCAAAGCATGTGTGGTTTTCCATCTTGTCAGACGTTATTAGCGTTGCTAGTTAAAACTATGCTACGTACTTATTATCAAAGTCAAAACATTTCGTTCCGAAGTTTCACTTTGATATCAGTTTTAGCAGCGACTTGTTACACGTACTTTTTAAATATTATATAAACTTTCTAATTATAAATAATTGCCTGGTGCACAATAAGACATGGAAAAAGGATGTTGATAGGCGCTTACAGATTAATTATCCAGGTTTATTATGAGTTTGTTTCTCAAGTACCCAAGTACTTTTTACGAACTCTGATAACTTATATAGGTAATTAAACAGATGAATCAATAAAAACGAGGACAAAACAAAGATTTTAGAAATTCTGAATATCTTTAGCTGTAGTTTTATGTATTTTATATGTTCCGAAAGATCTTCAATTTAACTGTGCCGTTTTACAATTAGAATAGTTGTTACGTTTGTGGAAAATACAGAAGTTTCGATTAAAGTTTCAATTAAAATATTTGCAGCGTAGATTGACCCTCTTATAATTTTTTTGAAATTCTAATTTAATTGTTTAGTATAATGTTTGTACACGATTCAATTTTTCTCAAACTAGCCTTATCGGAATGAGGGTATTTATCTTCAAAATTAAGATTCTAACATGTAATACCTATGGTAAGCCACTGCAGAAATAATTTTCCGATTAATTACAAAGAAACCGCTCTTACAAAACCAAAACAATCGTTAAAGAAACTGATATGCTGTGTAAAATGGTTAAGAGAATCTTTTCGGTTTTTAAAATTCGGGATAAAAGTAATGTGAAATATGTACATAATATCGGTAACTTGGGCGTCCAAAGTACCGTATATTATAACGCGAAGATGCCGTTCTGTCCACTTCTGAATTGTTAGTGATAGTATGCGTACGTAAAAGGTGTACGGATAGCCGAGAAATTTCTTCCTAGAAAGAGAATGTCAGACATGCAGGAAGAGTATGGCTGTCGAGTCTCAGCCTGTTTTACTTTGGAGGGATATTCACGCGCTACAGATACATTAATTACAATTTTATTTTGTTCATTAAAAATAGAATAAGAGTGCGTTAATGTCCGAGCAGATAATATTCAACCAACGGTTTTGCTTCTTTCGTTCCTCGAAATGAAACCCGGCAATTGATCTGTAAACGGGCAACGAATCAGAGAGAGTCGGATGACCAAAGCCGCGTGGTCGTTTAATTAATTAGCACACGGGTTCGTTATGTTCGCTATGCGAGAAGCAACGGAAAATACAAGGAAAGAAGTCGCGCATCTTCTCTTCTCTTCTCTTCTCTTTTATTTTCGTAGCAATTAACCAACGGGTTAGGAGGAATTCGAGATGAACTCGACACGCGAAAGCGCACGACGTAACAGAAAAGCCGAAGAAACCGCTTCTTCGCATCCGCTTCCGCTACAGGGAAGAACGACCACGTGGGAGAAATTCATTGTAAACTGCGATAACCTCTTCGATATATCTGCATCCGATCTAAGCTACTTTATCTAGTCAGTGTAATAGCGAAGAGATAGCTGCAAGGCTCAAAAACCTTGTCTAACATTTGCCTTTGTGTTCTTCATTAGGTGTACGTAACAGATGTCACTTTCCAACGAGATCTTATTGCGATCATTTTATAATCATAAAATATTTCACGATTTGTTGAATCCTTATTATTTCCTTCAATTGATCAATTTCCTAATGTAATACCGTTTTACTCGTTTTCTTTTTTTTTTTATGTGGAGCATGTAGAACAAAAAGCGTTGTTTAAAAATTTCAAGGCAAAATAAAAACTATTTGGATGATACATCTTTTGCTGGTAAAAATGAATTCACTTTCGCTTCTTTTTCGCATTCTTTTCACACCGTTCTACTATTTTCCGCCATTCTACGATTCAGATAAAATATTCGCACCTGTTTCGTGACAAATATAAAATTATACGGACGCGTCATTCTCTCGAAGGAACGCATCCTCTATCATCCACAACGCATTCTTCAAAGAACTGGTGTAGAAAATTTATATCCCACGCATTCCATTCCATTCCATCGAGCGGCTTTTCTTCGAAGTTGACTTCGGTCGAAAGTCAAATGATGGAAAAATGCCAGATACACTAGGACTAAAAAGTATCAGAGTATCGAAGATCCCAAAGTATACTAACTAAATTCGTGTTAAACGTTACTAATGTATGTCTAATGTATTATAATTAAGTTAAATTCCTTATTTCTATTTCAACTTCATACAACGTATAATTATACAAAATTTGATTGATTAATAAGAAAATCATACTTCTCGCGTAAGTTCGCTTGTTATAATTTTTCTCATTACCTTCGTAGAATAATAACAGAAATCGATGATATTTTAGATAAGCAGAAATGAATGAAGGAGTCATTACTAATACAGAAACATAATCGCAACGAGAAATGGTTCTATAGAAAACATCTTTAATTTTCTTGAGAATCTTTCGAGAGATTTCATATGAATATTCAATGTTTCCGGTTCGGATGTGCATCTATAAGGAAGTATTTCTCAAACTACTGTTAGAACAAGACGTAAAAGTTAAGTTCACATAAAATTAGAGACAAGAATTTCATATTTTTGATAATTTAATTACTCCTTAAAATTATATCCTTTCTCTATTTAAAATTAGAATTTAGAACTTGAGATTGCTTCACGAGCTAAAATTTTAATAGGCTATTACTGTTTCTGTTTTAACTAAATAAGAAAAAGAAACGTTAAAAATTCCGGATCCAATAACAATAAAAATTAGTAAATCAAAAGAAACACAAAGTAAAAGGGAAGTTTCTCATCTTTCGGGACGTCAACGTTTCAGAATCAAATTCTGTTCGCAAAAGTATTAAATATAAAGTTATAACGCCATAAAGTTGTAAAACTTAGAAAGCTGCAACTTTGCATGAAAGAAAAATTAGGACAAACATAGATACGGATTACTCACGTAGATTTTACAACTGTTTCTCGTATACCTACATGATAGTTGACAGCAATTAATACGGAGTAACGCTAATGGTTTCGTGATCTCAATCACGATCTGGCAAGTTACCGCGTTTGTCGTGCGAACCTGACCTAGCCTGTTAGCCAGTTAAATTAAAACTCGTCGCGTTTCTCTATTACCAAGCTGTGGTGGATTTCCGAGCTCGCAATAGGCATTAGCACCACGCGGAAAACCAACTTACTCAACGACTGACAATGAGTACTCTACTAATAGCGCTACAGAAATCAAATACACGTTAGAATAAAGTTCGAAGAATGGGTAAAAATTCGTTGACCAAATCGATGAATGATAATTTTGTCCATCTTTACGTAAGCATCATATCTTTCTATAATAATTCCTATATTCAGCACGTTTAACAAATTTTCTCTATCTTCCGCGTAAAAAAAAAAAATCGAAACGATTCATTTATTGATACTGTAACGAACATTAATTTCCAAAATAAAAATTTCTATAAAATATCGTCAATAAAAAGAAAAACGTGTTACTATAATATTTTGATTTCCATTGTGGGTTGCCTTCATGAAATAAGAAAATAAGAAACATTTGAGCGCGAGACGTGATAACGGGAGTTAATAGCGATATTAAAGTCATCGTTGGTACCGATATTAATTTCTAACGAATCAGTCCACGTATCTATTCTAAGCTATCGACTGGTGGAATCGAACAGAGAATTATTTGCGATGCTAGACACGCACGAATCGCAGGCACACACGATCAACGGTCACATTTCCGCCGTGGAAACCTTAGTCCGGATATTTCGGGAGTGGAGATTCCTAGCTGAGCGTTTAAACAGAAGCGATACTATTCCAACAGCTTTTGTATACTCGTTATCGATTGTATTTTCATAACTGCGGGTCATGCGTTCCACTTCTTTCATCCGGTTAATATTTTGTAGGGTAACGCACTTAACATAACCGCCTTGGATAACTTACTACATAATTATGTATTGTATAAAACGAGGTTACATGACTTTGTCCATTTATCCGCGATACGGTACACGAAACACAGTAATATAGTGGCAAAAGGAATGTGATAAACCTATTAAAATCGAAAAATATAAAATAGCGAATCTTTTATTTAAAAGATTCTAATATCTTTTTATTTTGCTTGCTTTCGTAAAATTGGAATATCGATATACTAGAAATTCTTCATTTTCTATTCGATAATTTTTTATTTATACCGAGAGTTTCATACGTGGTACCCGTATTGGAAAAGCCAGTTTAACTGTACTTCCGTTACATTATGCGGTATTTATGATATACTTTCTAAATTTATTCTATTGAGAACCGTTTCTACTTGTACATTCAAGTAGTTTAACTGTCTCCAATTGGTGTTCATCCACACACATTCATTTACTGACATATTTAATATCAACACATACAGCTACATTAATGAAGCAACAGGAAACCCTATCATGGTTACGTTACTTAAAAATGCGACACCAGTCGTGATAATATACAGTAAAGCTTACTAATATAACTTTTCAGCATATTTGAGATTAAAAGATACGATGCAGCATAGAATAACTAGAAATTAAGTGTAACTAAAAGTATTCAATTTGTATTATTAGAAATACCAGCGGTTACTTTAGTATTCTCGATAAATGATGTACTTATGGTGGTAAAGTACGTATGTGCACAGTAATAATGAAGTATTGAAAAAAGAAAAGCTTATGAACAAAATGTATAGAAGATTAAAGATGGTATGCAAGAAATTCTCAATAATCTTCTCTATTGACATTTCGTTACAATAATTAATATCTATTATCTTCTTTGGCATACGCTGATTACAATAATTAACATATCATGTATATCTAAATTATCCAAGTAACCTCGATCGACTTTCCAAGTTTCAAAAGCTTTTTTTCTTTTTTATTTTTTCTGTCCGATGCAATCAAAGAAACAGCGATGTTTTCTTAAACAATTTACGCTTGAATAAACACTTAATTACTTCGGATTTTTCAAACTCTTTTTAGAAAACCGTACCGTGTACGTTACCTGTTCTATTAACGCAGTCTAAAGCGTAATTGCAAAACCAACATCATTGTTCTCGTCTGTTGGACGAGAAATAAAAGGGTTCGATTACTCGTTGTTATCTAGAATATCGCGATGACGTCGTGCTCCTCTCGACTTCCGTGTTCCTTAATTCGTTGGCTCGAATCTGTTGCGGAGAACAAATTGGACCACGCGCTTAGTCTTGAAGTTAAAACAGACGGGCCCGATAAAAAAGAAAAGAAGAGGTGTACGTGCAAGGTGGAACACTTTCGCGACGAAAAGGCCTCGGGCAACGCGAGTTCTGCGAACAAGGAGAGGTTCCGAAGAGTGCAACGATTTCTATATGGGCCACGAGAAAGTCACTAGCGCGTGTCGCTTTTTTTTTCCACGGTTATTCGACCCTTTTGCACTTTCGCGGTTAAATGATCTTCTTTTCGGCTTCGGGAATTAACCTTGCAACGATAATCGATGATTAGAGTGGGCAGTAAATGAGCCACATTGGTGCACTTCGCAGCGCCAGTTTGCAGCTACTGATAAATATTTGAGAACTTAATCGAGGAACTGAAACTGATAAATAATGTAAATACCCCGAGGTAGAAATTTTCATAGTTGCTATGGAGGGGAAATACGAATTTGTTAATCTTGGAACCTACGAATTATAATTAACCCCGCTATAATTTCTTGCACTACGTACTCGTATTATAAATATGAAGCTAAGGTGTTTCGAGTTTGACGTGATTTTCACTGAATACAACGCGCAAAAGTTTGCATAAACTCATTGAAATCTATTCGGGTATCTATTTCAGGAACGCAAATTTAATTATTTTGCAGCACCGGAAATATTGCAGAGAAATTCTACTTGATCGTATGCAACGAATAAGAGAAGATTTTAAATAATAATTTCATCGCAATATACATTTCTAATGTGAATTTCCCTATTAAATATTTACATATATTCGTTAAGAGGAAGGAAAGGTGTGAATTGTCTTTAATGTATCTGAAAGCTTCATTGACATTCTAAAAAACTTCACATAAAACAAAGGTCTAAATTAAAAAAAAAAAATAATAAAACACACATTACGATGTACAAACTGCATCTATAATCGAAACGTTACTTTCACGCATTAAAAAGTAACAACATACTAATAATTTTCCAGTAGAAAACGCATTAAATGGTCATCCTTAACGTAAGTATAGCTTGGATCTGGTAATTTTAATGTCACTTTGCCATTCTATAGTAAAAAGTGCCAATAAAGACACGCGATTGCACCTAATGCGTGTGCAACTTTGCATGACATTTATAAATAAGATCTTGTCACGATTACGATTCCATGGAATCACCAAATTAAAATGCTTGTCTACAAAAAGAAAACAGACCACGTTCACGTAATTTGCTTGCTAAGTTACGTTACGAAACGTTACTCTACATAAATATGCAGAATGTGGCAAGAATTTTCATTTCAGTTGCAGTTACATGCAACAGTCTGATCATTCTGATATAACAGAAAAACTGTTCGAATCTTTTTAAACGGAAATTCATCTGAAATAATTACTGAAGATTATTATTATTATTTTTTGTCTTCTCTATAAGATTATATGACTCTTAGTCTTTATAATGTCTTTGCAAATCTTTGTATCGCAGTTGAGATAAAATATCAAGTGTTGCTCAAATCGTAGAGTTAAGAAACTTTCAGTATTGCCGTAGCTATATTTAAATCATTAATATTATATATTTAGTTAGACGAGCTGCTAAAATAAAAATCCATTTAACCAGACGGTGAAGACCGTTTTAATCAGTGAATTCACATCGATACCGATTGTGTGACTGAGTCCGTGGTGTACTGACGAAACTATAATCGAATTCGTGGAGAAAGTTGACCGAAATCACGTAAAGCGATTCTCCTTGAGAAAACGAATGTTCGTTTCAAGTATGTGACGTTACCAAAATTCTCACACTCGAACAAACCACCTACGGTGAATCGAATTGCGGAAGCACTTCGAATACTTATGAGCAAAGGTGGTATTAATTCAAGTATCTATGCCGTCTGATGGTGATATTTAATACCGGTATTACAAGTTAGGATAACGCTATCGATATGCCTTTCCATTTTGTTTGTTTTGATCATTAAGAACATCAAGTAAAAGCATTACTACCTGTACTGTGAAAAAAGTGAAAGTGCTTCTACTAGAGTGAAAGATATGATACTAGACATTCGATCTTTGCTGAAATACAGTGGCATGTAAATTGAAAGTTAAAAAAGATGAAATGGAAAGTTGTGCATAATTTTGAGATATGAATGAGATATATACATAAATGTAAAGTTTTATAGAAGATGCCGTAATACTGGAATTTTTGACTAAAAAGTTAGCCCTTCGTGGGTAAACATATGTTTTCATATTCATTCAGTTTGTAACACATTATAAAGACGATAGAAAATTAAATAATTCTCTCTGGACATATCTTCCATATCTACAAATTTTTAGTACATACCAAATACATATATAGTTGTTTAAAAAGCAATACAGATAAAGTGGTATTTTGTAAATATCCCCTTTAGGGATTTCGCTTTTTTTTTTTCTTTTTTGGAACTATACTACTACTTAATATAGAGAAAAATGCAAAATTGTAGATATGGCTTACCTGACTTTGTCCAACTCGATACAAAGCTGGATCGACGTCGATGGTAAGCATCATATCTTCCACAGCACGGCGTTCATCAGCTACCGGACTGCCTGGTCGTGTGTTTACATCACTTGACAATAAACTGAATCGTCTTCTAAATTCACCTAAAGCTATATGCTTAGGAAATCCCACTTTATGCAATCTAACTGCATCGATTATTTGGCTTCCACGAATCTGTAACAGAAATTGAAATATTTGTTTTAATATATTGATCAAAGATTGAGACTAATATTCTAGAAGATGTAATTTATTGCACTAGACAAAAATTAATATGCGCATATTTGTATAACTGTTGTCGAAATTTTCCCTGCTGTTATTATATTACTAATCTGTTTAATTTTTGCATTAAATACAATTGTTTGTATTAAGAATTTACGTAAAAACAGTTAAGAGAATTTTTACCTGTGATCGTAGAAGCGGTACGTTAATAACACTGTCCTCGCTCTGATTTGATTTTACTGACAATAAACTTTTATTATCGGTACATCCAGCATTGTGTTGCGGTAGTATACAATGGACAAATTTAACTCGTGTTCTCCGCAAAGTTTCAATCAGTCCATCCTGTAACAAATTACATCATATCTTCATTAATGTCAAATAGAAAACTATGATTAATTTAGAAGAGAACTAGTTGTTGCATCTTGCCTTTTTTACACGTAAACTGATAATAAAAGCAAGAAACAAAAATAGGAAATGGTACCATAACAATGTACATCTTAATTCAGTAAACATTTTCAGCTTCATTACGTATCTCGTTTATGAAGTTAATAGTAAACTTATGTCAACTGAGTCATCATTTGAAGATAACATAATATGTAACATGACATATGACCTTATCTTTCGTGTCCGTATACACTCACGAAAATCATAGTATTTCCAGATAAATATGTAGTTATCCAGAACTCAATTATTCGTAGAATACTCTGATCTGAAATTTCTGATTAGTAGATAGGAATATTAGTCTTAAGACTTTTATACTTACAACAGTGAATTTAACTTGAAGAGATATATTTTTCCTTTTAACGGTAGTGAATGTACGCCGTATACTAGAAGCTCTTCTCAAAGATTGTGAACCTTCCAAACCAGGCATGGAACTGCATAAAGCTCCAGATACTCCTGCTCCACGTGCACTAACAAACAGCATATTCACATCTTCCCTGGTATCAATATAAAATGTAATATTAGTTATCAAGAAATTTTAGTTAATAAAAATTTATTGATTATTTTAAACAAAATGATACTGAAAAATGTATAAACGTTTCAGTTCAAAGCATGTTTTGATAAAATATTATCTTAAAAACATAAGGAAAGTTTCAAAATAAGGAGAAATAAGATCAAGATTTTAATAGAATTGCAAGATTAGAACACAATTGGAAAAATAAAAACATTTCAATTACATACCTTGTACTTTCTTGAAGTATTGTAATGGCACTTTTAGTAACAGGATTTTCCCGTGTTGATTTCAGCCATCCTGTTGCTGTGTAAAGTACAGGATTGGTACCCAATAAATGTTGTAAGACAAACTGATTGTTCCCAGGTGCTTTTCTTAACAATAATTGATGATCTATTTCGGAAAAACAGAATTAAAAAGATAAGTAAAAACAATGTATTGCAATGTACAGAATGATCATATATTATATCATTGTATCGAATAATAAACGCTATATCATTATAAAAAAGAAAATCTTTTTCTATTTTTATTAACTACGATAATCTAGCATATGCATTTCCAATGCAATCAATTTTCTATAATTTTCTGAAGTGTATAATTAAAACTAATTTGGAAAATTAAAAATAATATGGAGTTCTGGTGCAATAACATAAAAAAAATCATAATTTGTAAAAATACAAACGTATTTAAGTACCTCTATCTCCATAATGAGAAAACAATCGATCTAAAAATGTCTCGTCGCTGCCTCCAGGACATACTGTTTCTTCCTCTAACAGCCACAGAAGACCCTTTCGTTCTATTTGTCTACTTCCACTAAGGTCACTTTGGCTAGTTCGCAACATCGTTGCACCTTGCGAACTTCCACGATCTAGTAGCGAAATTAAACCCTGAGGTGATCCAATTCCATCTTCGTCGCAGTCATCTTCGTAATCTACGTCAATTCCTTCTTGGACGTACCTGAATTACACGGATGAGTTCAATGATAATATGCAATATATATCTATATCAAAGATTTTTAAGTTTTATTTCATTTATTTCATTATGGAATTTTCTTCGATTCAAATTCTTTGTGGTAGAATTTTTATTTCATTTGATCTATACATTATTCCTTTACTTTTTATTATCATATCGTACTTTTACTTAAATTTAGGACAACTAGGAACAGATAGAAAATACGAACAACCTGCATTAATCGATTATCGAATATCGATATATGTATCGACCTTTGAATTCAAAATAAAGAATATTTTGTATTTAAACGTAAGAATAATCTGTTCGTTGTGTCCTGCATTATTGAGATAATCATATGAAACTATTTTGAATAAAGTCATATTCATTCTATAATATCTGATACAAAACAATAATTAATCACTATATATATATAAAAACTTAATTAATTAGATTACAATGTACCTGTCCTTTGGTGCCACCAGTGTCGTATGATGAAACAACAGTTGCAGCCTTTCCTGCAAGTAATTGTGACACAGATCTTCGAAACAGGCTCCCGTTTGTCGTCCACAAGAGGCTGGATTCTGAAAACCTGGCGAGTCACACAACAACAAAGAAGACACTGTGTGCACAGATGATGATATGGATCTGTGAAAGAATAAAGAACGACATTATCATCATTACTCTCTCTCTCTCATTGTATACCTATTTACTCACAAAGAGAACAAACCTATTGATCAGAGCGGCTACGCAATGGAACACTTCAGAATAAAGTCCAATCAAAAGACCTTCCAGAGCATCTAATCCCATGATATCTTTGCTTTGTTCGGTAGGACTTGGTGTACGTAAAGCAGGCCTCGGAGTACTCGGTGTGCCAGCACCGCCTCCATTAGAAGAAAACACTATTCTACTCAATTCCTCAACGGTAGTACCCAATAACGTTGCAGCCTTCTCTGCACATTCGACTCTTGCAAACTGCCATCGACTTTGCGAACTGGTGCCAGCTTTAACCGCACCAGCACAGCTCAGGTGATATATGCCAGCAAGGACTAGCCAAATGACTTTCTCGTCGGACTCAGAAACGCCGAGAATCCTAAAAGCGGCCACGATTCGATTAAACTCGACCATGGCACGCTGTTTGTCCTCGTGCTTCTGCAAAGGTGTAATGAACACATTGTTCTCTGCGACTAGATTGGTCAGGTGCAATTCCTTTCTGAGAGCACCTTCTGCGCCTGCCAGTAAACGGTAAATCGCATGGAAAGTTGGGTCTCCATTCGCTCTTCTGCCTATCCTCGATTTTTCCAAAAGCAGGACCTTGCGAACAAAATAAAAATCAGGTCAATATATCTTGGATATTCGTACAAAATTATCGTATAGTTAAAGTAAATAATTATATTTATATATATGTTGCAGAACAAGAACATTTTATAACATTTCAATAAAGATCGAAAACATAAACCCGCTAAAAGAATAGTTTTTTTATGTATCTTCAAATAATAATTCAAGCTCTTTTGATATGCTCCACTTTCGAGGGTGTGTTCATTGGATCGATTGTGCCCTTTATTGAGGGCGTTACACCCCGAAGCCATAGCACTACCATAGTAAAAGAATTCTCTAACTCTCATGTAATTTACATTTTGACTTTTAGAAAATATACTACAAATAAAAATGAATGAAATAATGTTATACATCAACGGTAAATATAAACTATTAACTGATTTACACTTCATGAAATAATATGTAGCTGAACAAAACGATTATCCGATAAGGCATAATTGTATTACCTGCAAAGAAGCCGATGCTATTTGGCCCGATTGATCAAAGTCCAAACTGAAGAGCTGTGTAAAACGTGTTGCATTGGAATTCATGTGTGTTCTGCTGTTTCCAAAAGCCTCCAAAACTGTGAATAGGGCGTTGAGTTTCTCAATGGTCAAAATCTTTAACATTAATCAGAATAGACAGATTTTAAAAGGTAGAATGATTTGTAAAATCTGCAATAATTGAAAAAAATAGGAATTCCTATTTATCTTAATTTTCCTTAATTTTTATTATAAAGGTAAGCTGACAATATTATCAAATTCTATAAATCTTCACTCACCTTGTTAACTGTGCCTGCAGCCAATACAAGATAATGGAGAGCGTGTTTAAAATTTGTTGTTTTGCCAGATCCGCTACGGCCAAGAAATACCAAGGAATGATCTCTTCTAGTCGCTAACATCCCTCTGTAAGCTGCTTGCGCCATCGCATAGATATGAGGAGGCATGTCCTCGCTTTTACATCCTCTAAACATATGTGCTACCTGAAAGGTAAGAAAGAAAAAAAAAAGAGGAAAAAATAAGCAACGTAGTTTAGCAAAATTTGTATGGTTTGTAACGTCTTCATTCTCTGAATAAATTGAAATTAAGATTTTTATCTCACTTGAAAAGAAGGATGGTTTCAAACCACTAATCAATTTTAATTACAAATTCCATTAAAGACTAAAAGCAAGAATGTTCAATTTATTCCTCCTTCATAAGAAAAAAAAAAAAGATATGGTAAAAAGAAATAAAGGAATGCGTAAACATCTCTTGCCTTTTCAGAGTAAATCGCTAATGGCGCCACCGGATTGATAATGATCATGCTATCTCCCGCATACGTGTGTATTAAATTACTGGCATAACGTTGTCTCAGTGTGTGGAGAACAGAAGATTCATTGAGAAAACGTAATTGCGAGAGTTCCTCGGCCTTGTCAAACTGAGGAGGGTTGGCCTGCGAAGAAAAGGAATAAATGATTAGTTTGATTTAACCTACTTGTTAGAGAATTGCGTCTGTGTCTTACGAATCATCGTAATAACTAGACTACGGATGTTTGTGCATTTATGAGAAATATACGCTTGTAAAAATATATAAAATATTCAAGGTATTTATTATATTATTTAGAGAAAAAGGCAAACCTCTGTTTAAGTCCCATTTCTTTAATTTTGCTCATGAAAATAAGAATTTGCATAGAAATCCATAGTCTAGTAATAACTTTTCACTTCTTTCTGTTTTTCTTTTCTTTTTTATTACCGTAATTGGTGGTGCAATCGGGAGGAGTATAATCGGGAAGATTCTATATAAAAGATTAAATTGAAAACATAGAATATAATTCTTTATACTTCAAGCGTTTTAAATATTTAGAATTTAAATACTTTAACATTATGAAAATTGATATTCAATGTCAAATAAATTTAATCGAACCTTTTCAACGTCCTCTTCATCGACGAGAAGTTCCTCGCCAGAAGTGGTTAAACGAATTCTTAGCTTTCCTGTGTCCGGATCTGCTGGACCACATTTCGTCGCAGGGGTAAAACCACCTCGATGTAATAACCAAATTCTTTCGGAACTCAGCCATGCTTGTTCTTGCGCCAGATGCTCCTCGGACCGTGCCTAGTCATCAACAAAAAGAAGAAAAGAAATTTCTCAGAATTCTTAGAATGTAACGTATTTTGCAAATTGAAATTAAAGAAAAATAGATTGTTTCTATAGCGTATCTCAACTAGGACTTCAATTACATGATTTTGCGCATGTTTCTCTCCCTTTCCGATGTTACCACGCGTCAAAAAAGGAAGGTATTTGCTCACCTACGAGCCTTGTAGATTAGAACATTAGTCGTACTTAAGAATCCATATTAAATGAATTACATCATTGATTAGAAAAATGTATTTCAACCTTGAAGTTCAACCTGCGAACTATCCATCAAAAAGCAGCAAAAAAGTTTCAGTTTCACCTATGCGAAATTTTATAGTATCAACGTGCATAACTGATACTTAATTATTTTTATGCTTCAAATCGTGCACAACTATTCGTTTAAGTTCAAATTATTAAGAATTTTCATCCTCAATAAGGATCTCCCTCGAATGGAAATTTCAAATTTCATTCTTCAGAAAATTTCCTTACTCACATCAGTTCAGGAAGCTGTTTTTCAACGTTCAAGAAATATTTATTAACAGCAGCACCCTGCTAACGAACTATCGATAATTTACAAAAATATCTGGAAGAGTTTTCAACCAATAACGCGTCCTATTCTGAACGACAATATGTTTGTGAAAAAATGCGAAACTGTGGCTTAAATTATCAACATCCTTGAAATGTCTGCGTTATTAGCACCGGTTTTGTACGCCTAATACTGCCATTTGCATACCATCTTTACATGCCTGACCTTAATCAAGTAGAACACTTTTAAAATTCAAGGCTTACAAAAGTCTGCAAATAGCAGCTACCAATTCAGATGAAACGGCGAGATCAATTCCAATTTTATGCGTTTCCATAAATGTTATCGGTATATTTACCATATTTTCCTCCTCGCGCTTCCTTCATTCATTGACAAATAAAATTTCGACATTTTTATTAAAATATTGTACGGCTCTTTTCTTTCAAAACTCTAGCCAAACTTAATTTTCACATGGCGCGGAGCGCGTGAATGTCGCTGGTTCGATAACAATTCCCCTAATTTCGTGAATCACGCGGTGAGTCGCAACTGTGGGTGCACGCATATCGATTTCCGCGTGTCGTGTCAGACGTTTTGCTAGAAAGCGTACTGACTTGTTCTATTCTACCATGTAAGAACGACTTCCTGGTAATAAATTACCATGAATCAAGCCCCAGGCTCCAGCGTGTACAACGATCGCATTGTTTCGTGAAACAAACAGAACACAGCGTGCCTTCGAACACGAAAGATCCTAAATGGGAAAATTACACGATTGCAATGTGTTGCTCTTTTATCTGTTTCATGCTGCACCAACTAATCTCTATTTCTGTCTCATTTGCTGAATTATACCTTGTCGATAATTAGGCATGGAAATGAGCGTTTAACTCGTTCGCTTCGTACATGTATGTACTGTATACGACGATTTGGATGCAAATCGGCACGTATTTTCAGTCTATGCGTACGTATTTATGTATTTAATCTTTATATTTAAGTTTTATTTATCTTTGTTTAACACTGAGACTAAGAAATCAGTAAAAATAACTGGTGTCAGATCTATCGTCCTGGCAATTAAAAAAATAGGTACAGGTGTTTTTGATAATGCTAATGTTTACTTTTATTAAGATAAAAATATGCTTACATAGATATTATGTACTCGTTTATTTATTTTTGTTATATTGCTGTAATTAATTAATATAATTAATTGCATACGAAGGTCTAGTATTAAGAAGTCGATAAAATTAAACTGGACGCGTGTGTGAGACAAACTTGAAACTTCTGTATCAATTTTAAAAATTAGTACGTATGAGGTCTGACAGTTATTTGGAGGGAGACGCGTGTTGCGACAGAGATAAATGGTGTTAAACACGCTCATCTGCTGCCAGTGTAGCATACGTTGTATATATTTATGTCTTTACATTTATAACATGTACACGTACAGTAACATAGACTATGAGAGAACAAAATAATAGACGCACAGCAAGTAGCGTTGAACAAGGAATTCGAAGAGTTTGTTGAAACGTATAACGTGTCTTACTAAGAGTGCAAACTTTGATCTGGGGCGTAAACTGAATATGTATCACGGTATTGTGGACAACATTTTCATACGAAATATACGTCAAGTGTTACACTATTACGTGGCAAATGTCGCATAAGAATTCTTTGTTAATATTATATTTATACAAGTAATTAACTAAAGTATTATGCAAGATGTCCCAGTTTTTTTCCAGCCAATCTCCTCCCACAACGATCGAGAGAAACGTGCATGTAAAATGCTCTAAGATAGGCACAAACACACATATGTATACGCCTAGTTAAACGCCTTGGAAACACGCGGTCGCCAACGAAACATCCAATTTACCGATCATGAATAGCCGCATTCATCGGCTCTACGAATTCCCTATAGCTGCGCAACCATAATTTTCATACACGGCTCACCCAATCCCTCGCATAGCATGCATTGAAAAAGAGAGACAGAGCCACTGTAACTCTGGTTTCCGAAGGCGTGTCGATAATGACATACCTCGACTGTTTGCGGCGGTAGTCTATTCTGCAGAAGCACCTCGAGGCGTTTCATACACACCCCCGCGTCGTTCACCGTTTCACCCTCAACCCTTCGACGATCTGAGCCCTCGTCCACCGCATCTTCGCCGTTCTGTTTTCTCTTCCCCTTTGCGTGGCTTATCTTCTTCGCCAGAGCCATCTCCACGATCTCCTCCCATTCGATAATGTCCTCGATCGGTTTCGAATTTCTTTGAAACGCCGCGTTCTTCCGGTTCCTCTTCTGCGAGCCATTGTTCCATCCTTTCAACGACGATCCTCTCAGACCGAGGATCCTAAAGTCACCAGACTTCCCATTAGGCACCCTCTGCTCGATCTCCGCTGTGATCCTCCTCCACTTGCGCTCTCTAGGTGTCTTGATCACGTTGCTATCGTCCCAACCCTCCTCCATGCGTTTGATTTTGTCATCGATCGAACTCACTCTCAACGTGTCTGCCCAGCTCTCCTTTCTATTACATTTCGTTGATGTTTTCGATAACGAGGAGGATACGTGTAGGTTCCTGTTAATTTTTTTCTTCGTGTTCGAAGCATTAGGTGACTTGGCAGTGGTACAAACAGATGTATTTGCCGATGGCGAACGATCATTGTTATTTGTGACCGTGAACACGTTCTCGCGTCCAGCTTCGGAAGAATGCAAGCTGTCGCTGTCGCTACATTCCCAAGAACTAGTGCCAGTTCTATTGATTCGTCTGTTAGAAAATTTTGTTGCCACGTTTGCTACGACCGAAGTTTCGTCCAAAGTAATGGAGTTCCGGTCTTTCGGGAACCTAGTAGCAGGAAAGCAGATAGTCGCGCGACGATTGCTTTGTTTCGCTATACCATTCCCGTGAGCCTTACCGCGACACGACCTGTGAAGCAAGTGATGCGCTCTCAGGGACTCTTCGTCGACCTTGTTTAGAGGCATCTCGATGGAAAAAGGCGCCGACAGTTCTTCTCGGTCTGTTTTCTCGTTTTTGTCCTCTCGCTTTCACGCGGGTTAATTATCCCTTCTTCCAGCTACGGGATCATCCGGTCTCACGAACTGATTCAGGCGCTCTTTTTTTCCCGCCGAAACGAAATTTCGTAAAGTAACCTGTGAGTTTAGTTGTGAAAATCCACTTTGAATCGAGTTTTTACACGGGTAAAAGTAGGGACCGCGTTCGCAACACTATCTGCTACCCGCTTGATAATAATCTGACACCAGTAGTTGATATACGTTGCTTTTATCCGTTCTATTAAACATGCATCACGTTCCGCGTACCATATTATTGTGAAGCAATTTGCGAAAAACACGCCGTTTATTATCTTGCAATATTTTATCAACTCAAGTGTCCAGACTCGTGTCCAATTAAAAATACGAAAATTATCTTCAGGATGCGTTAGTCACGGTTGTTTCCCATTGTTTATGTCTGACGTTCCAAATGCTCCGAAATATCAATTTCAAATAATTTTGCGAGATATCTATCGTTTTTAAAACCCGTAGGATTTATACACCAAGTTATTTAACGATCACCGACGATTACTATAATCGAAATAGAATACTTTCTAAAAACTGTACAAAATCTTTACAACAATTATTCACTGCACCAACACCTAAATTATTCGGTGTTTCTCTTCAACTGACACCTCTCGAAATACATAGCACCTTACACTTCAAGACATAAAAAACATTATTTGTTAGTAACCAAACACGAGGACGACATTGAGCAGTCAATACCCGAATCGTTCGTCATTGAAATTAAAGCAGATCGAACAACAAACTCAGCAGGGATCCATCGATAGTAGCGCGAACTCATTGTCGATATATACACACGCGTGAACTGGAGAATCAAGCTAACGAAAACACTTTAAATCGATTACTTAACGTTCAAAAAGATGACAAATATTAATAACATGTTTGCAGCGAAATTTTAGAAAATTCCAAAATGACCAACGAAACGGAATCTTCGCTTCCTTCCTGTTTGGTCCAGATTGGGAAAGCTGAGGGAGGGAAGGAAAGGGCGAGGAGAGCAGGGCTCCATTCCGAGGAGCACCTCGAGCTCACCGAGTCTCGACTGAGGCAGGAGACAGCGGTGGTATCCCGAGACCGAAGCAGATCAAAAAGAAACGAAAGAGGCAGGCGTGCTCCCACGACTGAGGCGTTCCTTCTCTGCTTCGCAACGTCTTTCTCTCCCTGCTCCCTTCTTCGCTCTGTTCTCCGTCTCTGTCTCCGTCACCGTACACCAACTCTTTCACTTTACTCGTGTCCTCGTGATTATCTTCCGCAAATGAGATTTTCACTGATTACAAGCGATTGATTTCGTTGTCGCGGAGAAAAATATTTTTTCCATGACAAATAGTTTTCTAGCGATCGATCGATTGAATTGCAGATTCGTGGGTCGCTTTAACTCTGGATTACCTTCGATATTTAGTTTCTACGGTGCTATATGGTCTGCACACCTGATCGCACGTGCGAACATTGTATACGGTGTAAAATTTCAAACGAGAACCTGTACCTCTACCGAGACGAGAAGATAGAACACATCGTTTATATAGTTCTTAATAATCCGTTTAAGATTAAATTATTTTTTAATTAAGTAAGATTGTTCGTAGTAATCGTTAATAGTGGAAACTGGAGGAAATAATTATCTTATAATCATTTCTTCTCATAACGAAATGAAATACTGTTTACGGAGGGTTAATATTGCGTTAGTCTTCCTTTCTTCTCAGTTACGTCAGTCATAAATCGTAATAAAAGATTATATAATCTTATTGTGTTCTGTACCATTTTGTCTGTTCTCAAAGCCTTTCAAGTATTTTTAATGGCCTCCCTTAACTCTTAACCCTTCAATTCCCATAGATAAATAGAAACGTATTAATTTCATAGTGACGGTCGTATAAAACTCCAATTATGATCTTCCCTTGGAAATATATTTCTTCTATATGTTAAAAACGCTGGAGCAAGTATAAGATGGATAAGAATGGGGAAACCATTGTAGAATAAAGATACAATCAATAAATATATTCACGACTTCAAACTAGTTTATCAACAAGAAGTTTCGAAAAATCAGGTGGATATTTACTCCCGATAATGAAAAACGAGAGAAACAACGTCTCTCATAATTCGCCTGCTTCATTCGCTTCATAATTCGCCTGAATATTTTGTATAACGATACGACCGAACGATACAGTTTGAAAATTTGCGAAACAGGTTTTGTCATGTTGCACGAATATTTGTTACGATACGTTCAGATTATATTCCATGTACGACAATAAAAATGGAAACTTATTCTCGTCACTCGACACTAGTTGCTCCTATAAAACATTCCTCCCATTCTAAAATAAAATTATATCTTCAAACATATTATTAAATACTTTAAAGAATGCCACTGACCTTAGTTATCTTAATATAGGATAAAATACATTTTCACGAACATAAGGAAGGAAAGTGACACGATTAAAGAATCGCTAAAGCAAACAGCTAACTTTATAAAATAGATATCAATGGATACCAATAGACACAGAAGATGCTAAAGTAGTTCTAAAGCGAAGAGCTATCAATTCACCTTTTAACGCCATCCTTTCCATTTGAAGGGAGCGATTCAAGCGCTCCGTTCAGCCAATAATTTGCATAAACACGGTTTTCGCAGAAACAACACGAGAAGAAAGGAAAATCTGTATACATGGAGGATGTATTTTCATCTTTAATCTCTTCGATGGCCTCGTCACCTTTCCCTGCGAGCATAGATCACTATAGACGTCGTTGTTAAATCCACGACAAATGCGAGGAGTTCAATTTCGACTAATTGAAACACGCTGTAATTGCATCCTCGATAATCGATTCAATTTTTTTGGCAAATTATACCCAAAGATCGAGAGAGAAAGATATAATAAGCATCGATAGGATAACAAGATAAAATGACAAAGAACTGAATTTTAAAAACGCTGTCTATAACGCTTCATCTATAGTCTTCATATGAGATTATTCAATGAAAAGTTGTTAAACTCACCATATTTTCCCAACAGTTGCCAATTTTTCTAAAATCTCTGCACACTGTTAAAGATGTTTAACATACAAAACACGAGAAAAAAGAAACGCGAATAAAACAATTAACTTACGTGGAAATGTCGACGGGGACAGTTTAATTACACGGTTGGTATACCTGATGCTTTGTGATTATGGAAATTACTTGCTCTACACTGTAATCAAAGGAGATTACAACAATGAGTCGCGTTCATTTAACACGCGTTGCATTATTCCGGACCGGAACTTCTCCATGACGAAACTTATTATCGTCAGGATGTTAATAAGAATAAGGAAGGCTCAGATATACAATTAAAAATGTGTTCACTGGGCAAAAAGAGAATATAGACGAACTCGAAGATGGTATCCCGCTGGGGGTAGCCATCCATATGTTATTTAGCAATAAAGTTAGAAAAATTTACCGAACGTCCAGCTGGACGAATTGTAAAGTACAAATTAAATAGTTTCGTCGATGCTTCGTATTTTTATTACAACCTCTTAATTAATTACGAATTTCTGATGCATAGTGTACTAATGAAAAAATGTCAATATATAGTATAGTATCTTCTAAGAATTTCAATATTAGCCACCAATTTCAACATTTGCATTTTTCCTTCGCAATCCTTTTTCCATTAATCGATTCGGTACCAAATTACAGCTCCCTAATATTCGATTGGCAACTAAGTGATTGCGGATTTTATCATTACCACCTAATGACAAAATCCGCAATCACTAAGTTGCCAGCCCAACAGTAGGAAATGTTATAGCAGCAAAAGAGAAAAGAGAAATGTAGATTCGATATGAAAGAAACGAGATTAAAAATAAAGATTCATATTCTCCCCTCTGTTATCGTTTATCGTTTCTTCGTTCGATACCAAACGACAGCTTACCAGCCACAGATAATCTTACAGGACAAAAAAACAGAAAAAGTAACGCAGATACGAGAGGCTACAGTTTTAATGTACCTAATCTTCGGTGTTACGAGTTTCTTAAAATAGTAGCATCTTTTCTCGAAAGCCCGTGACTCTGTTCGTTCTGTTGCTCTCTCAGCACGCGGATCGCGTGCACCAGGACGCACGTGACGAGTCTGCAAATGCCTCGTCTTCGCATCTCACAGTTGGGGACTTGCCTTTTTTCCAGCCAGCCTCTTTTACGCGCGTCGCAAGAAACTTCATGCGGCTTCTGTTTTTGTGCGATCCTCTCGTGATGTATGCCACCACAGATTGTCGTGTATTCATAAAGTTAACCAGGGACGCTCGATTACACTTTCGAGCAGAGAAAAAATTACAGAAGGGAACGAGCGAAGCAAAAGTTTTTCCATTTGCCCACACACAACGTGGTAAACGTATATGTTGTTTTCTAATTCTTTTTACACTTCCAGCTCCAATGTACAATAGTTACGTTTAACGGTTCAACTTTTTCCTCGAGTAATCGTCGTAGTGGAAGATATCGGGAACGAGATAATCTTCACTGGAAATCGTAACTTATATTTATTCTTTTCTTCTCTTAACACAAACAGATTTATCTTTTACTTTAGGATAAACACACAAAGAAATGTAAATGAACATAGTAATCGAACCGATCAATAGCGAAACTTTTTCAACTGGAATTTAGAATTACAAATCATTTGCAGTTCAATCGCGTGTATGTTTTAAACATTACGTGAAATGGAATTTTCCGGATGAATAATATTCTATATGGAGTCTACGTTGTCGGCACCAAGGTCAAACATAAAATGCACGCCTGTCATTTCCTGATTAAGCTAGTAATTCAATATAACCCAACGCTATTTAAATATTTATATGCCACGCATGAATGTCCTAAAATAGATTTTATTACCAACTATGGATTGAAAATGAGAAAATTCATCATTTCATGAAGGTTGCTGGTAAGCTACGAGAAAATATTTTCAATGATATTTATCATATTAGAAATACTTCACAACACTTAACAAGGAGAAAAAATCTGCCTACGAAATCTCTCGACCTACGCCTAATACTTATCTACCCACTTAAGAGACGCATTTCTATAAAATCCCTAAAACAGCCAAGTTACGCATGCACTACAGGATCATAAATATGTTACAGTTAACGACTACTAATATCGTAATTAATCTAAATTATCAGGAAAACGACCAATCAATCAGAGTTTTGCGTTGGTGCAAGAGATTGCGATCTAAAATACAGTAGCGAATAAAAGAAAATTTAATATTTATACTTCCGTATAATAATTATACTATACGGATAGTGAGTTTGTTGTACTAAATATAATTTTTGTATGTATAATCGTAGATCTACATAATAAAAATTTCAATTAGAAACTTGTATGAATAAAAGACAGCAATTTAATAGATTTGCTTGATTAGTGAAATATATTTCTATTACTAATTATTGGTAATATAATATCTAGCGAGTTACGATGACTATATGTTGCGTAATTTCTATGGAACAGATTTTCAAATTTGTTTCAGATTTTACCAATACGTTCATTGTATCAGCTGGCTGCCGAAGCGAGCAAAACTCTCATAGAAAGAAGACTAAAAAGAAAACACTCCACTGACCTTACCAAAGAAATAAAATAGTCAAATTCGAGGATGGTATCCCGTTGGCGGTAGCCATCCACATGGTACTTAGCAATTAAAAGATAGACAAATTACCAAATGCCCAGCTAGACAAATCGTAAAGTACAAATTAAATAATAAAAAAAAAAAACTCACCGTATAGTTCAGTCTCGTAACAGTGCTAATAGAATTGTAAAATATTTCGTACAACAAATATAATATATTCATAAATACAATACGATACTTTCTACTATACTATCGTTAGTATTTCGTGAACCTGTCTACATAATCCATTTATCCCTTAAGCCCGTCATTTAAAAATTCCTCTTACTATCGGATCGACAAGGATGAGGAGCAAACCGTGTCCCGTGGCAGAAGAAATGGGGAAGATCAAACGCATGATTACGCGATGCATTGAAAGGCGACACGTAACAGATGAACGAGAATACATTGCGGAAGGCGTGGGAAGCCGGGTTCTCAATAGCTGCGAAGAATTCCTTTGTAGCCGGATTTTTAAACGAGTGAAATATGTTGTCGTCCGTGCTCTGGCTGGTACCTAAAATCATCCCGGTCCGATGACACATCGACGTCACGCGTTCTTCGACGAACCGGAGACGTATTATACGGGCAAAAGGCGAGAAACGACGAGGTTGTGCGAGCAAGCGTGGGCGAATTACCACAGCACAATTTCTACGCTGTCGTTACGTGACGGACACGCCGATTCATAGAAGCCTAGAGACACGGTACATACGTGGACAACCGAGTTCTAGATCTAACAAAGCCGTCCAGCTTGCGCAAGTTAAGAAAGTATGGGAGAAAATTTGAGACATGTGTTCGCTTGCAAGCAAAAGTATTTAGAATATGTCTGAGCTTTGTTACGAGATTCTTGTGCCAGCTACGTTAATACATTCAGGAGCGAATATTTCTTAAGCTTTAAAAAGATTCAGACACTGTAACAGAATTCTATAGAATTTTCTATGGATGCTGCATTGCCTAGATACAATCTAAGAATGTGACATGGAGAACGATTATGAGTGGGCACTGTGAATGGATAATGTGTAATGAAAATAAATATTCAAAATATTTGTCATCTTAAAAGGAAGATTTTTCTATTACGTAGGCATTACTTATGTTCTTTCTTTTCTTCCTTTTTGAGACAAAAAATTGACGAGATTTTGTATTACAGTATGTGAGATGAAATAGGCAATTACGGTTCACTGGTGCTTTTTCAAATTTACGATCGTGTAGAAGTTTTAGTACGCTACTTCAAAGAGTTGTTTGCTCTCTGTACACCGAAGAATACTTGAAATCTCGTTGAGTGGAGCGTAACAACCGCTTCAAAGACTCACGACACTACTTTAAAAGTTATATTTGGGAGTTACCACCCTACTTCTCTTTAGTTCTACTTCGCTTATTTTCCAAGTAGCAACGTTGCTCTGTTTAAAAAACTCTTGCCCCGTAGTTTAATATCGGACACTTCTAAAACATTATGCGACATTCCCTCTGTCTGATGTCGTTCTATCGATCAATTACTCGATACACGATCTTAATAGGGTAATTAACTTCAAGTATTACCTATTAAACATTATATATGGAAATTTTATGCATATTATAGGTATTTAAAAAAAATGAATAGTGAATGAAAAAGAATTCACTGGTATCCTATGATTATGAATAAGCCATTACGATTTTAAAAAACACAAATGTATTTGTTCGCGGATGGTAAAGAATGCCATTCGAAAAGTATGGTAAAATCTCGAACGCGAAAATGACAAGGTACGGTGCCGAGACAAGAGGCTGTGGAAGGTGAAACAACTAGAATTAAAGCGTAGGCTGGATCCTTGTAGCGGTACCGTAACGTAACAGGCTCAATCTAGTAGCGCAACAAATCACGAGGAACAATCGCGCAGATTTAATTAGCCTTTACTTTCTAACGTGGCTTGATGCAACTACTACTTCTATTAATCAACCAACGAGTTGCCGCTCATCTCGCTTTCGCACCTTTTCTATGAAACCGTTTCGCGAAATGTGAATAACGTTTTCTTATATGGAAGATCTGATAACAGGGAGACAGATTTGGTAAGGAGAGTTCGCAGGTAACTGATTCCGCGAAAGAACGTCTATTTCTGTGAAAGAGCGTGATATTAGTTGCCTTTTCTCCCCGTCTTTTTAACCCTGCTACGTTCTTTCACAAGAAGATTCAATATTTCAGTCTATTACAGTCCATTCGCATTTTTCTAATGTTAAAGGACACCTCAAGTTTGAAGAAAATATGGAAAAATTGTTATTGATGTGAAAATTGGGTGGTACGATTCCTGCTCTAAATTCTATATCAAAGTTTCTTCTGTTTGTATGCTAAAACGAGAACAATAAATTGAAGTGTAAAAATTGGAGAATCGCAACTTAACACCTAGCGCTCTACTTTTCTATTTCGCGAAGAAACGAATCTTCTAAATTAGTCGTATCCTCCTTTTGCCTGAATAGCGAAGGATGCTCCAAATCTTTGCAATATACGTCGGCAACTTCGAAATATGTTGCAGAGTGAACATTTCGATTGCCTTTGAAAAAGCTGCAACCACGTTTGCATTCTTCGTTCGAGTCCTTTTCACGGGGTTGCTTTTGCGTATAAGAACGAACGTAGGCAACACTTGCATTGCTTTACATCCGAAAAAACAGCGAACGTGACACGAATGATGTTACAGCTTGAAAACTGCCTCGTTTCGGATAGGCGTAAGTATGCCACGGCTTTGTCGTGTATCGGTGCGTGTGCTCGCAACAATCCGCAATATTCACCGGTGTACTTATTCACCAACGTCAGTCCGGCCTGTCACTCGACATGAGTCATCAGCGTTATCCTCTTGCAAACCACATTCAATATTTGCATTGTGCTTCCTTGCCTACAGATCGTTCCTCTTACCTACCGATCGTATGATCGCGACCAGGTCGAGTTCGAATTTCATCTCCAACCTATCCATTCTTTTACGAAATACCAATTTGTTCGAGTGTCCACAGCGTTCACTATAAATTGAATTTAATAGGAAAATGTTAGACTTTGAACGTACACCGTCGATAAAACATTGCTTTTAGTAGAAAGATATTGAATTTTATGTACATACATTATTGGGTTGGCAACTACTAAGTCATTGCGGATTTTGTCATTATCACCTAATGACAATAGTACGAGTGATCGAATATTTGACAACTTGATAAAATGATTTATGTAAATATTCTTAAGTAGAATGATCCACGTTGTTGATATGAACATAGTGTATATCAATAAATATACATTGCACGTAATACTAATTTTCTTTGCTTCGAAATATCGCCAAATCGTGTTGGAAAACTTCTCTATATTAAACTGCTATACGAGGAGTGATAACTTTTCTTTGGGTTGCTGGCGTAAAAAAGATTAATAATAATTACAGTTTTGATTTACAGTACTTTTTATCTACCAGCTACGAACGACCGCAAAGATTGAAATAATCAGAATATGCATAAAACAGTATCTAGTATATGTGTGTAATAATAATATCAATATAAAAGTAGAAAATATCTAAAGGGAGCTTCAGTGGTTTAGAGTTTAGGCTAAAATGGTGGTGAAGACGGTCATTAAACTCTCGTAGCTTGTTGTTCGCGTTGCAAGCGTGGGCAACGAACTTCTTTTGGAAACTCGATATTTATAGAAAGGCAATAGGTTGACGTCATTCTCGGACTGCACCTATAAGTGCATCCTTTTCGATGCCGCCTGTTCCTGCGTAACATTACTTTACAGCCCTACAATGACGATGTTGAAGAATTTTACTGCCGTTAATTCGCCACTATTCGTCAAATTAATGTATCACGTGAATTATTTTCTTTTCTTTGTATCTCACACTGTCTGCGAATATTTATTACAATTCCACTAAGCCAGTGCTTATCATATCGTTGACTTTTCTACTAATTTAAAAGATCTCTGCCACTACAAAAAAAAAAAAGAAAAAAAAAAAAGGAGAAATGTTCATTTCAAAATAGCAAAATAATTACGCTCGTATTTTAAACGTAGTCTAACCTATTTTATTCCTAATTCTAACTCGATATGTAACGCTGTGTTCAATTTCCTAGACTACGAATATTAATTTAATTTTAGACGCGTGTAATATATTACCTGAGTGCGTTACGGATCAATTTCACCGTGTTATCGAACGCGTTATTCGATCTCGCTTCAATTATATCGATAACTGTTAGCCAATGGAGCAGAAATAGATTACTCATTGCTAAGTAACTACTGCTTACTTGTAACTGCATATTGTACAAATTAATTACTAGCCATTTAAATATCGTGACAGGCAAACATTAGGAAGTAAAATGTTCGTGACAAAGCCTGACTTGTCTAGGAAATAAATTCACGAACTGAAGAAATTAACGTTTACACAGAGTAGCTGGAGAAAGGCTCGGGCTGACCATAAAATATTTTTAATTTCACCATACATAGCATAGTTACCAATATTCCCTATAAAAAGTTCAAAGAGTCTATTGGGTTGGCAAAACCTAATGACAAAACCCGCAATCGCTTAGTTGCTAATAATCAGAATATAACCTGAAAATATAATCTGTATCTGATGCCAGAAATAAAGAAAATCTCGAGGATAAAGAAGTAATTATTTTCTAAATCGTGGATTCGTTCGTTCAATTTGTAAAAACGTTATAACCAAGAAATCTTGATCCAATTCGATTAACATTGTTGCTTGTATAAGCACATTCATCCTGCACGGTAATTCAAATGGACAGAATAATGCGTTCGCACGTAATGCAGTAGCGTGTAATTTTGATTGTACAATTTTACATCAACGCGAACGCCATGAATACAAACTAACAGTGCGTGGTTTACATCATTAATTACCGTTCACGTGTACGACAAGTAGAAGATTAAACGAAGCCATCTGTATTTTAGCGCAGAGAACAAAGTTATCAGAAGGAGCCAGTTGGTTAGTTTGCTTTTGGAATAACATGAAAGGTGAACACGCGATCAATGATTAGTATAATGCATACAGTGGTTGCTATAATTAGACATAAGCACTTGAACGTTATGAAGATGAAAGACGCGAAGAATGTAAAAGGAAATATAAAAGCTAGTTTCCGTGAAATCGTTACTTTTAACTTTAGGAATTAATTTTACTATTTTTAACTTAGAAATTCTTTCCATCCTTTCTTCTCCTCCTTTTTATATTTATACCATCAATATGGTAATAATAATACTATTCTTAGTATCATCCAGAAGTAAGAGATCAGAAATAATTTATTTTGCTCATCAACTCGTTGCAAAGGTACAAACAGGTTGTTGCTAAAGTACATCCAAGTCAGTAAATCGACCGTTAGTACATCGGATCCACTCGATCGCACTCTACTTTACCAACCATCAATACATATAAATACGCATATGTTGTTTCAGCAGAGATACGAACCTCGTTTTGACCAGACTAATCGTAACCAATTATGGCATACAAATCTGGATTATATACCAAATAAATCTTTTTCAAACAAATTTAGTTAATTAATTATTCATATATAATAGGAAATCGTAGTAGACAATAACAACAATGATCAACAAATGATGAATAATCGCTTAATTAATGTGAAATTTTAAGTTCCAAAAAATTAATATACATTTGAAATATGTACTTAACAGGTATTTAATCTTGAATTCATATTTTCCTGTTAATTTACTTGTTTATAGAATGAAGTCGATAATGCACAAACCGAGGAGGTAAAATGAAAAGTTGTTGAAATAAAGAAGATAGCCTTACAGCATATGGCGTAACTTTAATAGGCCAACTATCGGAAAATTCTATCGCATTGCTTTTACCTCCTTGCCATTTAAAAGGCTCTTATACCGCTAGAGAGCATATGACCTTACTTTTATTGCTGTAACTCAAAATACAAAACAGCAGTATATATTCATACTAGAAGCTATACTGCGAATTTTCTACATAGTATAGTGAATATAATTCAATTTAATAAATCAAAGAGTACCGTTTACATTTCTCAATGTATGTATAACGAGTTTAAGTTCAATCCTATCTCTACTATCTTCGTCTAGCTTCTACTCGAAAGCATCATTTTTCTTTTTCGATGCACTCGCGAATCACTCGAAACTATCCAACCAGATTCGAACTTTCGTTCCATTTCTACATGTGACGCACCCTGCATATTTTTATCGCGCTCGTCTTATTACACGTCCCAAGGCGAGTGCAAGGCGTTTCAATAACATACATTTCTACAGCAACTACCACTTTCGCACGGTATTGTCGCGAACGACGACGATTAACGGACAGCAAAATGCCGTGGCTCGGACAGAATTCTCGTTATGCATTAACTTGGAAATGATAGGAAGTTGTACTTGGTATTTATCGCTGGCAGCAAATCATGGAAACAGCCGGTGATTGCTTAATCAGAGGCGCTTCACCTTGTTGAATTTTCTCCTCAAGCGTAAATTAATCGTTGAGATGACACGACTATATTATTCATTATTATTATTTATACTGTTTGGTATTTCGTCAAATTCGATTAACTAGAGAAGAGATCGTATAAATAAATTATACTTGATTGTATTTTACTTCAGTCTTTTGCGATTATTCCAGACATTACTATCAGACATAAGTGACTGATAACGATTTTTGATTTATTTTATTAATTGGTATGCATGACTGAAAGAAATTAATCATTGCATTGTACTGATCTCATCGGTTGATGTCATTCTTTAATCGTCAATTGATAATTGAAAATATTAATCATACGAAATACTAAAATGTGAATCACGAACCGCTGATAACATCATCAATCATCAATCGCTAATTTTTTGCCGAAGTTTAATTAAAATTTCATTGGATATACATACTCGAACGTAAGTGTTAACGATTGAAACTGATTGATAAAATATTAAAATCGCGATCATCGTATGTGTCTCGTTTAAATATTCAAATTGAAACAAGTCGCTGGGGACGCCGAAAGAAAATAAAAATTAATCTCGAAATTAATTAATAAATATCGCGTTAATCGCAAAAAAAAATCGCGTATGTTGTATGATCGATAACAAATCAGTTTCCATTCAGATATATTTTTAATTTGCAAGAGTTAATTTATTTTTTAGAGATACTGAAAATTGATTTAAAGCACTTTCTTAGAAAACAATGAGTAAGCAAGAAGCATGGTTCGAAAGCATCGAGCATTCAACAAATAATACTTTTCTTTATTGTATTAGATTAAGCGTTATCTTCGATGCTGTTATATTTATTCCTAATAATCTTACTGCAGCGTTAACAAACAGCAATTTAACATCGGTTATCGAAGCAGCTTGACGTCGATAATGCTAAAATAAAATGTAGCCTTCGCGTAAGTCGTTTTCAACAAAATTACACGACATGCTTAAACATTAATAACAACGTCGTGATATCAACAAAGGAACACCATTGTATCTAGAAAAATGCCTTAGTTTGTTCGACTTTGTTCTCATACATACGTACAATATATCTCGGTATAAATACCTACTTTATTCCCATATATCAGGAAAAATTTTAATAATCAACCCTTTAAGACCACATACAACTTGCAAGTTATTATATTTATCATCAGTTACTCGTACTTCGCTTGGATATATTATATATTCTTTGGAATTCTGTCCATTTCTATACCGTTAAATTTTCTATTAATGTATAAAAATCCGCAGTCTAGATATAAACGAATAATAATATGCATAAACTGCCACTATAACTAGCTACTTAATTTGTGGCGATAAAAAGTGACAAAGCTTCATTACCGTGTAATTGCGCTATTATCGTAGGATTCCAGTTTTTGATTCGACAGAAAGCTGGTATTACGGAACGGGCAAGTCAGCAGATTTACCGTTAAGCGATTACTATGCCACTGCACCGCCGCGAGGAATGTGGGTGGAAGGCATCCGTCCCTACTATTGTCTTTTTCCCTCTACACCTTTCCTCCTGTTAGAGTTAGAGTACCAAACAATCCCATCACGTCTTTCACTTTTTCCGCTCGCTTATTTCCTACCTCATCTTCTCCACAGTTTCTCGTTCGGTTTCCTTTTGTATCTGATATTTTGTCAATTGTATTCATTTCCTTAACATGATTTGAAAGTATAAACCAAGTCCTATTTGGTATTTCATCGATATTCATTTTGTAACTCGATTTGCAATTAAATAATAAAACTGTTATTATCCAAAGCATTCTTCTTCTCTCTGTTTGTCTTTTTATTAATCCTTCTGTATCTTATAGAAAGCTTGATTAATAAAGCACTTTACCATAATTCAAACAAATTTGGCCATTATTTAAATAAATGGCTATTACATATTTTTTTTTTTATTTTTTATTAAATCAAATAGGCGACTGAAACGGTGTGCACTTTCTTTTATGGCGTGACGGGAGAGAAATCTTCCAAGACTCTTTGCAAAACGATCTCACCACGGGATTAAGACAGAAAACAGAATACTCACCATGTTTTGATGAAACCGCAAACTACCAGATCGACGAAGTGTACCGCCACGAATATTCGCAGCCGCAAGTTCGACCTGGCGTCCGTCGCTACCACCTCGTCTTGATAATTCCGACAATTCCGCGACTGGTTGCACCTGCAAACAACAAAGTATTCCATTACACATTCTATTACACGTTTATTATATACAACAGACACTCTCTTAATTGGTCCCGTTTTAATTAGTCTCTGCTTTAACCAACCATATCTTCATTGCTTGACAGAAGAATACAAAGAGCTTCGATCTTAACAAAGAAACTTTAAAAAAAATGTTTAACATGTAATTGAAATGAAATTGAAAATAAGGAGTTTTAAAAGAACAGAGGGGCAGTCTTAAAATTCAGTTATCGATTAAGTCCAAGTTTTCAAAATTGTTTCTTAATTTATTTTTTCGATTAAACGTATATTTTTCCATTCTGTCCAAACTATATCACTGGATCTAATAAATTCTTCCCATTGAACTATCTCATATTGCTTTTCAGTGATAAAATGGCATCGGAATAAAGACTCAACACAAATATCTACTTATAATAATTTTCTCTGTGATTATATAAATTTCTCTACAGAAGCGAGAACGAACTTGTTGTACTTGCAAACTTACTACCAAACTTACTACCAAGCTATTGGATTGGAGATTAACTAATGTTGTCATTACCACCTAATGACAAAATCCTCTATCACTTAGTTTCCGACCCAATAATACGTACAATACAGTTTGCCGATATATTCCCAGTAACATTCCCTATGGATTATTGGATAGTTGGCTATTTCAAAGGAATTACCACAATTAACAAGTAGTACAAGAGTTACCGGTATTCTGATGGTAGGAATTCAGATAATAAAGGATCAACTGTACATGTTGATAAGATCATAGCTAATCGCACGCATTAAACAGATATCACGCGTGTAACGGATGCCTCAGACTACTTTCTAGCCGCGTGTGCGAGCTCAAGAAGATTAAAGTGGTTTCCGTCTAGCGTATACAGCACAGGAAACAGGATGTTGACCGAGAGAACACCTGCAAGCGGCCTAGCTGTACATAGTATAAGTATGTAAATCACGTTACGTTCTTTCTGTTAAGACCGTTTGGTTTACCGAGAAGGAGAACCAGGGCATGAACCTGTACGAAGGCCCCCAAGTCTAATCGATACATCCTCCTCTAGGAACTTTACAACCCGAACTGGAAATGTTCCAACGATAGAACTAGATGAACATATGCTACTTCAGTAGTATATTTTGTTTGCCATTTTGTACACAGAATGAAACAGAATACATAGATGAGAACAGAAATAGCGCATTTTACAGAAATTGCATAACTTAAACGGAACTCCGATGATGCGTCATCTGTGACACAACTTACCATACCAATTGGGAGTAGTCTTTGTGAGTAATAGATGCGAGTAGTCTTTTTTCAGAGGAAGTCCTTTGAGAAATTTTATCATTCTTTTAACCCAGTTAAAAGTGTAGAGGATGTATAGTATGTTCCAAGTATCTCGATCTTTCTTAAAAGCTTGTATATAATTATAGCGCTAATTAATTCCACAATTGGGTCAATGTTAATTCCATTTTATTTTTAACAAAAATGATACGACGCATTAAAAGAGAGGAGATTCATAGATAAAGAATCTATTATATTCTAGAGATCATAAATCCGAGCGACGAGTTGACTCGTTCTTCCCGGTAAACTCAGGATAAAATCCTGCGTAAGTCACGATGGGTCTATTGTTGTAAACTCGATAGGAGAATTAATAATAAGAAAGCTTGTTTATCGGCAGTAGGCATTGAGAATCTCACACAGAAATAGAATAAATATCGTATAGCAAGTTCATGTCGACAAATCTAATTACGCTTGCATAGCTTTGACAGTAAGAAGTCTAACAAAGTACTTAAGTACTTAATTCTCCGAGTTCGTGACCAACTGTCACAACCAAGGACCAATAGAAGATCATCGGTTGGATCCCACGGTAAGAAGTTATTTTCACGCGACGCTCCCGGTCCAAGTATAGTTTTATTATGGGTCATGAGTCACGATCCCGCTATATTCGGTGCATCAGTGGCAATGAACCAACCATGATCAGCCGGGGAACACCAGTTTCTCTGTTCCCTACACCGATCACCTTTCGAACCGACCAAGCGTACCTGTGAACGCTCTCACTTTTACCGGCAACGCCAACGATCCCGTGTAACCATTTTTGTCGTGGAGAACGAAACAATAAAGTGTGGATTAAAGATGCTGCTTATCGATTTCTTCTCATTTTGGAAAAATTTGAAGTATAGATTATATTTTTGAACTATTTCTTTTTCTTTTTTTTACTATGTTTTACTTGAATTTGTTGCTTCCATCGGAACGAAGTATCGACTTTCTAACCCTTCTGTTCTCCTTCCAAATGAATATTATATTTCATTAGATGTTTATAAATATGATATCCTTTTCTCATTTTTACTTATACGATTTGACAAAAGTAGATGATAGGACGCCCTATATAGCAGGTAAGAAAATTTGCATTACTTATGAACGATCTAATAACAAAGTCTTAAATGTTGCAACGTTAGTATTAAACTTGTGCTATAAAGCATCTCAGCTCTACCAAGATGGATAGCAAAATTATATATTTTATAATCATTGTTTTAACTCACCTTCACGGTAACACTGTTAACGGAACCCTTAATGAGATCGATAATTTCTTCCCGTGACTTGTCATCGACGTTAATTCCATTGACTTCGATCAGCCTGTCGCCTGGCAGCAAGCCGGTGTCGTTGTTATGTTGTATCAATGAACCTGGTTCAGCGAAGATCACAGGTCTCATCTGTGTGACACCATTTGCGGCCCGTTCCACGATTACAGCTCGACGCAACGAAAAACCGAAATCGTTTCGCGGTGGTGGTTGCCTTTGGATCGTAAGCTCGCGAGGTTCGGGCAGTTCCAGAGGGACGATCTCTGGTAACTGCAACTCGACGCCTTGTTCTTCGAAGGACGCCGAGGATCTCCACCTCGACAAACCCTGGGATTCTCCTACAGGCGACAGGCTGAAAGGTGGTGTTGCGAAACTGGAATTCGTGGTGTCTGTTAGGGAGTCTGCGGAGGGGCTTGCACTGGTCACCACCTGTAAAGGATAAATTGCAATTCGATTGTTAAATAAAAATTATAATAAATACAATAAAATAAAATGTTTCGTACTATATACATTTAAGCAATTACAGGGAGAAAATGTTGAAATGTTATGTATACTAAAAGTAATCGAGAGAGGCTGAAATATGAGAGTTAGGATAGGTAATTTAGTAATAAATTATGTGCAAACCAGCCTAATTCGTATGATAATTGTATTCGTACGGTAATATTTTATGTAACAACGATAAGGTAATAATGGCCTCAAGTAGAAAATTCACAAACCACTAGTATTGCAAATTGCGTGAAACGAGTTATCAACTACTCGCATTACCATACTACTGGAAACAGTTCCCTTAAAGTACGAGTTGATGACTAGAAGTGTTTGCATTAGGATACACATAGGTATAGTACCACACTAGCTAGCCCCTCTGTACCTCTCTCTGTAGGCTAATGAAACAGGAAGATATTTCAGCTGCGAAGCTAAGCTTGGACAGCATGAATTTCAAACCACGAGCACCTGGAATACCAGCAAAAGCCTCTAACAGAAACCAATTAGGTCCTTCCAACTAACCTGCAACAGTTTGGTGTCGCTTTGATGGTGATGATGATGCTGTTGTTGCTGGTGTTGCTGCTGATGCTGATGCTGAGCCTGCTGAACTGTTCGCTGAGGTGATACCTGCCACGAGCTTTGTCCTGTCTGCGTTTCCTCCTCGCTACAAGCTTCCTCCTTGCTAACAGCGTTTCCAAATCCTGACAAATGTGTGGGCACGTTCTGGTAAGCGATCACCTCGTTCTGCAGCGTGTTTCTGACAAGTAAATTGCTGGCCTCCTGATAATTGGTCTCGTTTCCGTTCGACAGATGGCTTTCCTCTGACAACGAATTCACAGTATTACTGACACTCAGACGTGGCCCCTTAAGGATTCCTCGCTTCGGAGGCTTTGGCGGCAGTGGTGGCAAATTCTTCCCTGATTGTCCGGATACGTTGGTCGGCGTAACCGAAGACGTAGTGGTGGTGATTGTCAATGAAGTCAAAGAAGTTTCAGAAGAGTCACTCTGCGTCAAACCATCCGGCGTTCTCGTATTCCAATTATTACCAGTGCGAACACTTTGCCCTGAGCTTGAAGAGTTTTGCGAATTTTCTAAGATATCACGGTCCAAGTAAGCGAAGAACGAAGCACTATAGTCTGCAGTGATACCACTCGGCAACTTTTCCTTCTCCTTCCGGCGACCAGGAATCTTTAACGATCTCCGAACCTGGAAATGAAAACAGATACACTTGGTCATTTTTGCAGTCAAGCTTTGTTAGAATGTACATACTATAGTTATAAATAGGAAAAAATATTATACAGTAGCCACAAAAGATATTTGCACATACCCTTACTTTGCAACGTAGCCTTTTTTAAAGCTAGATTTTAAATTTCCTTCTCATAATACCAAATTCTTGTAAATTGCCATTTTTTAATGCTATATAACAAATACAATGGTGTGCAAATATCGTTTACGTTAAGAAATAGATAAGGAAGCATTTAGTGTAGAAGATACATAAATAGAAAAGAAATTAAAATATTAAAAAACTGGTTACATCTTCGTTGTACAAAACTTGACAGAACTTCTCCACCCATCTAATACATAGTTTCCTTTTCTAATGATTTTCTTAATACGATCTTCTTTTCTTTCATTCATTTTATTAAACAAACGTACAGTAACAAAACATATAATATATAAAATAAGATTTTGAACTTGATGTTTCAACATATGCATCTTGGTTTACATTCCATTGCTTTTCATTACTAAACAGATATTTAGTTTCCCAGAAAGTTATTTGGTTTAATATGAAAAACAAGATAGCAGAGGATCATTTTTCTCCAACACGTTGTGCCTACATACTCATCCACTTTCAATATTATTTTATTTGAACTTTGATGCAATATCAAAAAGATATAAAGGACATATTTAATCACGATAAATAAGAAACATGCTGTTTGTGAGGTACATACTACAAAGATATTCGATACGAAAGATCTAAGGAAACGAATACCTGAGAGGCAGCCGTACGTGATGAAACAATGACGTATCCATTCTAAAGCCTATTCCTTTTCCTAGATCTTTCGTATAGAGTATCCTTGCATAACAGTATGCGAAAACGACGTATAAATGCACTTCAAGTTAATAATGCATAACAAGTTTACTACGATGATACTTTCCATTCACGACTCTATCTTTTAATGAACTTTATAATACGATATTTGTCAATCGATGAAAAAAATTCTAAAGATATTGATCAATAAATAATTGTTGGAAATACAGATTTTCTAAACATGTTTCATCGATAAAGAATTTAAGGGAGAGGAAATAATCGCCTGATATCCTGAGATTAGATATTAAAACAGGAGAAGATAAATTGCAGAGTTGTCTGAGAATAGGGGAAAAAAACTAAGTATAAGCTTTAAATGTTAATATAATAATATTCCACGAATGGAAAATTATTTTTGTACGTGTACTCTATTGAATTAAAAAACTAATAACGTATATTCATGATCCAAGTAATAAATAATCTGCTGAAAATATTTTTATATTTTCCACTATCGCTATTTTACAACAAAAGTAATCGTGTACGTTCCGAGAAAAATTAGCGCGAAGATATACGATACGATGAAACTACGTGTAATAGACATACGTAGAGAGGGAGCAACGACCGATGTCGGAACAATTACAAATTCAAGTGTAATTAAGTAACTATGAAAGTGCCCTCGATTTCGTAATTCGAAAAGGTCTCTAATTAAATACAGTACTGGGCTGTAATTGAATTATCTTTGAAACAAATCGATGATTGAATGAAACTCTTGTTTTTTTTTTAAGTCTCTGAAGACTAAACAAAAAACCAATAATACATCATTTATAGAAATAAACTGCAAGAACATTGTACGCTTAAACATCCTACCTGAATTATGGTAAATGCAAATAAGTTACGGTTCTATCCATACTCTGAATAAAAGACTATTTTCTAAGGTACATAATACACAAAGGTACATAATAATTATAATCTAATAGATAATTATATATTTAGATCTGCAATTTCATATGCCTTAGCATAAATGTTGAGATCCTGATATCTTAATAATCACCGACTGAGAATTGAACAAGACTTAATGATATAACACTTTCACTTGAGTTCCATTACCTGCTGATAATGCATCCGCATTTCCTCTCTAATTACAAGGTACATACAGTACTACTGCTATACGTCCACGACAAACAAATTACTTCCAATGCATCAGAGAATTTTTCATGACATTTATCATCGTGCACAACGGCAAATATGTTTCTAAATAAAACGGACGGGGATGAAGAATGATTAAGGTTATAAAAACGTAATATACGGTCACAGAGAGTTCGAGAGAGAAACTGATATAAGAATTTATAGAAATAAATCTTAAATAGCCACGTTACGTTCTAACTCTCTACACCGTTCGCTTCACTTTGCATTAAACATGTCTCGGATACGTTGTCCATTTTTTAATTGGATGAACGAAACAGTGGGCAGACTGTTCGTTTTTTATATTATTACCTTTATACATTAAATACGATATTCTGCAATCTAACTAGAAAAATGCGGATAAATACTATTGAATTAACGAATTATGTACAGTGATTCGGGAAAGTATTCGAACACTTATCATAGATCATTTTTGCGAGCATATTATAATATGTGTTGTACGAAATTGTTTCCATAAACACTGTAATGATATATACGACTATTATGATTATAATGATACAATTTGAAATTAATATAAAATGATGAAACAGTTTCAACATTTATATGGAGGCAAGAAAGATGAGAAAGTTTTATTTTACGAAGTACAAATAAAAATTGATATTTCTCAATTTTTATAAAAAATAGAGCAGGATGCAGATAATATGAATTCCTCGTTTATTAAATGATTTATAAGGAAAGGAACAAAAAATACTTACACAAATCACCATATCCTTAAGCTGATGTGTTGTTAAATTTAAAAAATGATTCAACACACTTTAATTATATTATATGAAAGTCACCTTAATTATAATTTAAAAGCGTAACTACATATTTTGTACCTTGTACAAAATTATACATTTTGTGTAAAAAAATATCGAAAATGATGAAAAATTTGGATCATTTACATGCGTTAATATACTCTCAAAGTAGCAATCTAATTTTTTGTTTATACTTGTAAAAGAAAACAAACTGACGTTACAATGAACATTCGAAGAACTTCCTGTTCTTACCAATACATATATCCCTCACATACTACTGAATGACCTTGAATTATCCCGAGGTCTTTATTTTGCACGAGGTCAGTATGATATCATCTTTAGTTTAATATAAAATAAATATCAGGAACAACGGAGAATTTTATTTAGAATATGAAATTAATTAAAATTTTTATTATGCAAGCAATTTTTATTTCATCAAAATCTACAAAAACAATGAAGCAAGTATTTTTTCTACTTTTATCATATAAAATTTCTACTATGCACTATTTCGAACAAAATTTATTTTAAGACATCCTATATACTTTACTATGGGATCATTCTACGTATAAACCCTTTTTCTTATCACTTTAACCTGTAATACGTTATCCGTTAAAGGATTACAATCTTTTTCACACAAATTGTTACGAAACGTCTTATCTCGATAAACAAAAGAATGTAATCAACGAATTTTAAATTGTTATCGACTGTAAAAATTATAACACAACACACACAAAATGTATATAAAATATGGCCTACTTTAATACACGTGTAAATTTTAAATGCATATGCATATAGTTACGTTTCATAAATTAACAAACCAGTAAAACGCGAATAATGCAGCTACTCATTTGCATTTATAATCTTTCATACTGACATCATGATAAACAAAAACTTAGGAAAATGTATTAAATACCAAGGTTCAAATATACACATTGAACAGAAAAGAAATATAGCCGGAAAATTCCTCTAAAGCGTATGACGGAATATCTGTGGTATGCTGTTACTATGGTGAACACATACCACTCGTCAAACGTTACCCTACAAACTTCTTCAAAGATGTTCGAACCTCCCAAAAAAAACAGAACTCATAGATAAAGGATGAAAATTATCCACAATGACTCAAACTCGACAAATCGTAGGAATTATCTGTGCACTATATTCACTTTGTAGATAAACACAACGAAAAGAACGCGTAAATGTCAACATTCAACATATTCAGCATGGACGTATCTCGACAAATTTTTATCGGACGAACGAGATAAATCTTAACAAGATAATATTACGCATATTTCATGTACCAAAAGAGAAGAATATTATACTAAAAATAAACTAACACTATATATTAATCATTCATATGTCTAATACCTTTAACCTACTGTGTTTCAACTAGGTTAATTTACAAAAATAAACAAATAAAAAGAAAACACGTACTTCATCCAAACGTAGCAATTCCTCAGCGGACATACTACTGCGATCTCGTTTCTTGACATCTTTTCGTTCCTTCTTCTCTCGCTTCCGCTTCTCCTTGTCGTCCTTCTCCGCAGCCTTCTTCATAAAGTTAAACATCTTTTCATTCACAGCACGGATCTTGAGTCGAATGTGAGAAAGAGATAACACAGGATATCTCTTCTCTATTGATAGCTGGCGCGTGCACAGTTTCACGCGGTGTCGCGTATTTCGGTTCGGCCCGCGCGCATAACGCGACACTGTCCATCGAAACGACTATGTGTGCCCGGTCACACCGCCGCTTATGTGCAAACACTAAACAACCGACGGAATCACTCCCCTACGACCTACGACGGCTATACACGATCGCACTTTGAAGACGACGAGGAAGAAGGGGAGGAGGGGCGTGCACGCTCGCGCAACGTTGCGTACGCGCCAAGCGAGCGCAAATCGGTAACAGGAAATTCCCTGTCACGAACGAATTCCGAGTAAACGATACGTCACTTTCGATGCCCCGTTATTTTACGATACAATACGAGGCACGTTTTCTTCACCACGCTTCGATCTATTCCCACATCGAAACGGTACCGATAGACACGAAGCAACACTCGCGCATCACCCGATAAATTTTTAAGTACTAGGTTTTCACGCGACACGGATCACGAAACACCGAATACATCGATAGATTTTCAGTCGATGATTGACGGTACGGTGAGACGTGACGCGTAAAGGGGCGTGAACCTACCAGAGCAAACTGTTTCTTCATGGCCGGTCGTTTCCGGCATTTAATCCGAGCAAGATATTCCAAAACTGTATTTTTTTTTTACAAGATTCTTCCTCTTGCTTTATTTCTTACGTCGTTTCTTTATGAACAGAAGAATGGCTCTCTCTCTCTCTCTCTCCCTCTCTCCCTCTCTGTCTCTCACTCTCCTCTTCTTGGTTAAAACTAATTGAAAGTGTTCTTTCGTATATGATGCAAAACGATTGATCGAAAACACAACTTTTATACACTTCGATAGTTTATTCTTGGGCTGATTGTATTAATTCCTTTCTCCGTTATTTCATCACCGGAAAGCATCGTTCCGTGTGAAAATAATATCGTGACAATCGCGCGTGACAGCGAACTTTTACCTTCGCGAGGCTTTCGAGTCGCCGGTATACCGTCGGCTGAAGGCGGAAGGGAAGGATAGGAATACGCGTGCCTAGAACAAAGAGGAAGGGGGGAAGGTTGGAAAGGAGAAAGAGAAGCAAGAGCGAAAGAGCAACGAGAATCTACATGTCATTTTTCACCACACCTTACTCTCACGCTCTTTAAGCGACGGAAAGCTTCTGCTCGTAAACAAATGCCGTACAATCATAGAAAGGAATGTTAAGCGTTGCGAAAGGGCGGCGTGTGTATCTGTTAGTTGTTTGCGGTATAATCGAGCGAATCGTAAACAACGATCGATGATGTCACACGAGATCCAGAACCGACGCGATTTTCGATACGCGACGAAACTGACAGTCAACGCAGCACGAGACACACGTCACAACACCGCCACCACACCACCCGCCGCCATTCACTAGGCCAAAGACGCGTGCAATTCGTATAATTCTCCAGATCCAAACCGTTCGATACGATAGTCACTCGAAAACGATGGTACACGTGTCCGTCGGAGCGTATAACAGCCTAGCCCATTGGATCGTCCCCTTTGTCAGAAAGACACAGTCAATAATAGACGGAAGTTGAACGGCGCACTCGTGTGACACCGACGACTGTCATGGCAGACTGAGTCGCAAGTTGCGAGTTGGACCAGTGGCGACTGCTGGCGTCCTAAACCGAATCATGGCCTATAGGCCCGCACCCTTCTTTCCGTTATACAATTCTGCGCATGCGCCCCTAATCGATGATACGTTATCGACTGAACGCAAGGCGAATCTTTCTTATGAATTAAAAAAGATTGACATGTGTGATATTAACCATTTAATTGATCAATATTACGAAATAACAACGATTTCAACAAAATAGGTTTTCCAGACATGCAACACATATTTTTGCTTTGTATCGTTTATGAAAACCGTGTATCATATTCATATGTTTAATGGGTTTTCGTATTCATGTACGTATTGTGTAATTGTAAGCATTTACAATTATATGTTGATATAGTGATTTACCTGCCCCATAAATCTCTCATTGCTTCTCCAATGTCAATCCTTTCTCTGCTCGATCGACGTTGTATTGCGAGAAAATGTAATTAAATATATTTCTCAACAGCTGGCAGCACATAGCAGGATTGGGCGAATAACGAATTGATTCCTGCCTGGTAATCGTGAGTTTAATAAATAGAGAATGTTTTGATATTTCGTATATCACGTGAAATAATTGTTGGTTAGAAACACAATTTGATGGTGACGACAATTTATTCTATATGAAACATAATGTTGCTTCGATATCTTTCGAGTGCTCGTGCTTTCTTCAGTGTTGTAAGTGCCGAAACATGTATACAGTGCAGTAAAGGTAAAATTATCACGTTTAGTCGACCAACGCGAAGTTTGTGCACAGCGAACGTACAATGTCCTACTGTTGGTGAAATTATTGAACAATGGAGCGACCGGTTTAAGAACGAAGGTATTCCGGAACCCGTAGAATCGATCGAACACATCGTTGCACACGTCATAGGCACTAGCAAGGTATTACCATTACTAAGCATTCAATGCTCATACAATTTAAATTTTTCTTTCTCGTATTTTCATGATGACCAGCGCTAACCACTAAAATAATCATCAATTGATATTCATTGTTTTAAACATATTTTCTTTCGTTAAATCTTGTTATAATCTTTACTCCTGTAAATGGAGTATATATGAGTACGAAGTAAAATAATATTTAAGAAATATATAAGCAAATACATACACATAAGTTGTTTTTATACGACTTTTATTTAATCTTACGAAAACGATGAAATTTGTTTCGATATTTAAAAATAGCATTTCAGCGAAAATTTATTTTCAGATAATAGATGTTGTGAACGCGCGAAGTAAAAGACTTACGTCGGATCAGCGCGATACACTGGATTCGTTGTGCGAATGCCGATTATCTCGGTAAAAAGTTTTCACAGAGTTGTTGTTCGTCATTCGATCTTCTAAAAAATATAATCGAATAATAAATCGAAATATAAATAAAATCGAATCTTTACAGAATGCCGGTTCAATACATAATAGGAGAATGGGACTTCCAAGATATTACTTTAAAATTAGTTCCGCCAATTTTCATTCCACGACCAGAAACTGAAATGTTAGTTCATTATGCTTTAAAGGCATTAAATTCTTCTGAAAATAAAAAACAAGAAATTTTAGAAGTTGGATGTGGTTCTGGAGCCATATCTCTTGCGATCGCTCATGCTGACAAAACAGTAACTATTATATCAGTCAATTACTATCTATCTTGCATATATTTATTTACTTATATTGGGAATCATTTTCTATGATAACTATTGCAAATAGGATTTATACGTAAAACTAGACCAATTTTTCTAGGTTAATTGTATAGCGATCGATTCAAATCCAGACGCGTGCGAATTAACAAAAGAAAATCGAGATAGGTTAAATTTAAAAGATCGAGTTGCAGTTGTGCATGCAACCCTGAAAGACGATGGATCGATAGAAATATCGAACGCATTAAGTGAAACCAAAGATCTCGATTTTAATTCGAAAATGTTCGATGTAATAGTTAGCAATCCTCCTTATGTGCCGACCAAACAGATACCTACATTAACTCCAGAAATTAAAATGTAAATAAATATCAAGTCAGAAAAGCATTTTAAACATTATAAATTAATATTTTTTCATATATATATATAATATTTATAATTTAACTTGTACTCTTCAGTTACGAAGATCTAACGGCACTTGATGGAGGAGACGATGGCTTAAAAGTCATTAAACCTTTACTAAAATACGCTGCTACAGCTTTAAAGACGGGAGGACGTTTGCTTTTAGAAGTTGATACAAGTCATCCTGAATATATACGCTTTTTTACAAAAAAATATTCCGTTCTTAAACTTCAGTACGCACATACATATAAAGATTTTTGTAACAATGATCGATTTGTTGAGGTAGTGAAACTCTCGTAAAAGGGTTTAATGTACAAATATTTTTTAGAATAAATAAATCAAAATAAAATACATTACATGTTTCTTCATATATGTTTATAGAATTAATTAATATATGTATATGTACATAATTAAAAATATCAATAATTTATTTGCTTTCTGATACATTATTAGAGTATATTTGGATTAAAAATATTTTTTATACTGGATGGAATTAATTATAAAGTCGTACTTTCTTAAAATTAAAAAATTCTAAAGATCTTAGTAAGAAATGGCCGCTTTACATCAAATGATTATGCATTAAAATTAGCTAACTTACAGTAATTCGTGATATATACAATGGGAAACGAAAGATACAATAAGCGTATTAGTTAAAAAATAAATAATTTGATAGTGAATATCGTAACAGTGTCTTTTTGGTTCTTTTAACTTTGCCATCTGTACAAACAAAAATATAACAAAAATATATAAAAAAAAAGCTATTTTAAAAAGTCATTTCCTTTCTAATTATTTTCATGAAAACAGCAGCATATCATTTTCTTAACGATAAATTGATAATAACTATAATAGCATCAATATGTGTACAATGTGTAAATAGATATTTTATAATAATTTTTTACTTTCGCCAGTCTTTCAAGAAAATATTACTTGCATGAATGAATTGACGTGAATGAATTCAGTGAATACGTACGTATAAAAATTTGTTAACTATTTACAATTGTTATAAATGTAATTTCAAATACTGATTTTCATGTCTTTTATCCATCTTATAAATATTGTTTTTTCTTTGGTAATTGTTAACTCGGTTAGTCAGCTCAACAGAGCCATTGTAATATTAATTTCTTAGAGATTGAAACTGCTGGAAATTAATATTGTACTAGCAATCGTCAATTAGCAATAGTTGGTTGCACTTATAAATAACAGTCTCAGGAAAATCTTTCTATTAATTCTTCATTAGAATATCCTCAATAATATCAATCTCTGTGGAATCAGTGTAGGAAGTATAATTGGAGTTTGCACGTTCATCAATCTTTGAACTAACTCAATTGTACTTTAGTTTTTAATACTTGTTATTGCTTAATGTTGTTACTTCTTCGATTATTTATTTCATTGCGGAGAAAACTTTTCGAGTTCTGTTTTAATCGAAGCTATTAATGGTACTGCTGGATCTTCCGGTGGAAGTTGGCTGTCGACAAGTATACGCCTCGTATCAATATCTGGCAAGTTAGGCCTATGAAAGGGACCAGCACTTAATGGTCTGGAACCCCAACCACTGCGAGATCGCGGTGGTTGGAAATGTCCATTTTCTGCAATATCACCGTCGTTGGATTTCACCGGTAACGACGTACGAGGTCGAACCTGCATTTCCGCTAATGGTGAAGATATAGGACTAAAGACGAAATTAAATATAGACATTAACATGATACTAAACAGAGTATACTAAAAATGTAATTGATAAGCTTTCTAGAAAGTGGGCCAACAAGATCCAAAATGAGTAAAATGAGAGTAAATTGTGTGAGAAGTTTTATCTCTGTATTTTAACACTAGCTACGTTTTAATTGATAATTATAATATAGACACTTAATTTAGCAGAGCTCTTTCCAGAATGCTTCTCAATTACAATCCCTAAATAAAAGTACCTAGCATGAGTGATTTTTCCTTTAGTTTCGGAAAATATTGTGAGAATATCCGGTGCACGTGCTGCCGAAGTTGGTCTTGTGGCGCATAATTGTGCTTCTGATTTTGCATCTCTACTTCCAAAGAGACTGAAAGAATCTTCTAGGAGTTCGTGAAGTCTTCTCCTTGCTTTCCCCACGGGACCGGATGGCATTGCATAAGTTGGATCAACATCTGTCCCGGATGTACCATTGTCTTAAATCACAATTCAAATTATGTAATAAGAAAATTTAATCCGAAAAATACTAGAATAAACGGGCTAAAAAGCATACCTTCTGCGGACAAGTTTTGTCGCCGAAGATTCCATACTATTGGCCCTATAACTCCAGGATCTTTGACAGCACTCGAAGTTCGAGCAAAAAATTTATCATTCACACCATCACCTGTATAAAGACCCAAACGATCGTTTTCTCGCCTTACCAGTTCTGGAGAGTCTATATCTAGATGCTTGACCTAAATAAAACAAATATAAAACACATAAAATCTGTGAGAAATACGTGTAAGGTATTAAATATTTAATATGTTTTCGTTGGAATAATTTTATGTCATGTTTTCGTTACAACTTTTATTTTATTGTAAGATTGAAGTTTGCTCACCATAACTGGTTCGAGTACTCTAGAAAGTGGTTCAACACTTTTCATGCTGGGGAATGGCTTACAAGATGGCATAGAAAGGTAAGAATGCGGTGAAGCAGTGGCTTCTTCTTGCCTCGTGTAATCTTTTTCCAAAGAATCTAATGTTTCTAGATGATCGACAATGACATCCATTGAATCAGATGTTCGGGGCGTGTCAACAGCGTTTGCTCGTGACATTCTTCCATGTGCCATTCTATAATTGAACGATAATAATTAAATACCGCGTTATACTTTTTATAGATCTACAGATGTATCAAAATAGAAAGATAATATTGAATATAATTAAAAGCTTTATAAGAAAAAGATTAGATCTTAAGATATGGTTCAACATTATTAGAAATTTGAAAATACGAAGATGGGATTTCAGTTAAACTTGAAAACAAATTAAGAAATTTTAACAAATGAAATTTGTATTATCTTGCAATTAACACTTGGATGTAGTACCTGGTTCTTTTCGAAGAGTATTCCCACGGTCTTGGTTCTAGCGCTTTACTTTTCTGTTCTTCGTCGTTGTCGCTCGAAACTTGATGAATTCCTACTTCGAGACTGTCGGGGGTTTCGAGAGACACCGGAGTTCTCGATAAACTTCCAGGAGTCTGTCTCTGACTGGTACCGTCAGTCTGCGAAGAAGGATAGGATGTGCAGTAGATCGATACAGTTGCTTCGCAATAAATCAGTGTAAACGAAGGTTGAATATTTGCCTCAAGTCAATAGTCGAATAAATGCAAGAGTCTGTCCCTATAATTCCAGCTAATCGTTTGGCTTGATTATTGGACAATGTTCTTACTATTCCGGATTTTTTCATTTATATTTATGTTTAATATCACGCAAATTATTAAAAAAAAAATGACTAGCCATAGATTGCGTGTTTAATGCGAGAATCTAAAATAGATATTTATCCTATACGCTAAATATTACACGAGTACTTCAAATCTCTTTATACCTTTGCGCTTTCAAATTTAGCACAAATCCATATGAAAATTCACAGTCTATTAATCGCTATATTTTTTAATTTTTAACAATCAATCACGTTACTTTAGATAATGTTATTTCACGTTTCCTATGCTGCTTACAACATACCTTAATTTCCATTTCGGATGTCGAACAAGCATTATTATCAAGACCGGCAGCTGCTTGTATATATTCTTGTTTCTTTCTTAAAACATGATGGCTCGGTGGTGCAGCTACAGCGCTGTGTGCTCGTTTCCTTTTTGCTGCGAGAACTAATCCCGCGACAACCAATGCTAACAATATAAAACCAGCGCTTGCTGCACCGATTAATAGCCATGCATCTCTTTTCCTCGAAAGAGCCAATGGTCGTGTTTCTTTCAAGTACGCTATGTACATAAAAAATTGCAAGGTAACTTTAGGAAAAATGGTTGAAACTCAAAATGCTTATAAATCAGTACTACTTAAAACAAGGAATGTAATTTATTAATATATCGAATATACTCTAAGGTATATATTAAATGCCCTTTCTATATATTAGAAGTTAATCATTATCCCTGTAGATATTAGCATTCGTATCCATTTTAATTAGAAAAAGAAGATAAATTTTATTTAGATTACATATTAATAAATACAACTGCGATCTAGGCATACAAACGAACAATCCAAATTTGTCAGTGGAACTCAAAGCTTATTTAAAGAAGATTATCGCAAGTTGTTCATGTTGTCATACTGAATCGTGTTTGGGATACCATGTAGCAGCCAACTTATTCGCTAGACTTTATTCCCTAGGATTATTACCTGTTCGACGTAGCGCGTCTTATCCGATACTCACTTTCAATTAGCGGATGAGATATAAAAATGACTCGGCGATTGGTTCTCGTCTAGAGACGCAGCATTTTTCCATGAGAGAATTCATGATTTGCCATTCAGAATTTAATGAAAGAATTCATAGATGGCTCTAGTTTGATTCAGACTAGCGATAACGATACGGTCAAATCCCGCCGAGTCAGGCTCCGGTCAAGAGATTTTCATTCGACTTGATCGAACCACCTACTGCGAATACTCTCGTTGAATTACCTGTAAGCGATTTTGGCCTGACTCGACGCGATCCGACCACGTGAATCGTCTCTTAAAATCATAGAAAACGATGGCAAATATTTTGATCGAACCACCTGCTGTACCTTCTTTTTAAATAGACTTGGAATCTCACTGGAAAATTCGCATCATTCATTCGCACACCTAATTATAAAAAAGCGGTGCTAAGATATCTTGCCTCTTAAGGGAAAATAATAATATACTACACTATTATAAGTAAGTACTATAAGTACTTACGTTCGCTCTGAATAAGAACTGGCGCGCCAAGTTCCAATGCAACCTCTTGAGGTGACAAAAGAGCCATATCCCTGGCAGCTGTCTCTGCGGGTACAGGTTTCCCTCCTAGGTGAACCGAATAAATCAATTTCGTAGCCCCACTGTCCGTTACGCTTGTATTTTGCATTCTAACTTGGACAGCCTCGTCCCCAGAATGATCCAATAAACGTAACTCGGAATATTTGCTCGTATTCGTGCTGTCTGAACCGCCGTCATTTAATATTTCTTCCCCTGACGTGGCACGATTATTTGTACGATCATGAAGATTGTTAAAAAGGTTAGAAGACGAATTGGAAGCTAGATCATACTGCAACGATCGTTTACCAGGATAGTCTGTCGTATTTTCATTAAAGTCTAACGGCGTAGTTGCAGATAGATTTTTATCGTATATTTTCTCTCTAACGAGGTTCGATTTTGTCATTTTTAATTGGAAATCATCTATTTGAATCTGCTCATTACGATTCCCAACATCGTTAACATTTGTGGTCGTTGGGACAAGAGTATTTTTAAAGCTGGATACTTGAAGTAGTTTTATTTGGTTTGGCATTGTAGAGATCTGGGACTCTGAATTCCCTGGAATCCTTAGTTTAGGCGATGAGATCGTTGAATTTCGCGGCATTTCTCCCTGACTGGCGACCTCTGGCTGAAACAACATTTGAGAAATATTTATTGCAACTGTATGTTTGCCATGTTACCTCGTATTTAAAAAAATATATATAAACCTTTAAAAGTAACTCTCATAAATTTGTTTACTGTTACTGTAGAAATATGAAGGTGTATTTTATGGAATGCTCGGGGTTTAAGAAAGCTTCTACGATTGCACGGACTGTAAATCGAAATCGTTTAAGAGTTTCGTATTAATAAAAACTCATAGATATTATTGCTGCTAATTTTATGAAATAATTGTTAATAACCAATTCATTAAACACAGGTTGATCTTCAAAACTGTATGCGAATGTTGTCTGGGATCCATTCTTTATTCCAAGATTCTAAAATTATGATTTAAAATCAAGAGTAATTAACGAATATTCCGTAATTAGAGAGACGATTCTTTCTTTTTGAAATTAAAAAAAATAAAGATTTCTCACCTCCACGCAATTAATTTGCTTTGTACGTGTATACATTTTTTCGAGGTTTACGCCTTTAAATACGTCCACGAGAAATTACGATTCATGTTTCGAACGTAGTTTACGAACAATTAAATATTATTCATACGACAGGTTCAATCTATCCCGCAAAATTTTTAAATCTTTATATTTACAGTTTGTAGGCTGAAAGAAACAGGAAGCAAGCTGACGATATAATTCGGTAGACGCAAACCTAAAAGTTCACAGATGAATTCTCTTAATTAGCCTTTCTCAATAAAGAAAATTTGCTCGACTTTTTTCCATTAAACAAAAGGCTCTGAATCTTGAGGTAGGTTCGTAGTTACATTCATACATAAGCTACAAATTATCTACGTACTATAAGGTAACTTCGGTTTAAATCCATAGCCTCAGTGAAGTATACTTTATGCTACTTACTTCTACAAAAATATTTACTTTCTACTAAGAACACACTTTATCTTAATTTACATTATCTTGATAACTCTTATGATCTGTCAGATTTTTAGGGACAGCGATACTATCACCGCGTAGCGGTGGAGAGCGGAACTAATTTTTCAATCCCCTTTGCCTGCGACGAGAATACACACATCTGTCCTTCTAAAACACTAGTGCGTTTCTTGTCTGCGAACAACCATCAACTGCCATCTATTCTCGCACATTACAACTTTATGTTCCAGCTTCCACACACAGATGGCAGGGCACGGCTTGTCCGTAAACAAGGAGCGCACTATTGTGCGACAAGGACAGACATACTTTTCTTTCTAATTAATCGAATTTTCATTAATTGCTCCGTTTCTGGTACAAAATTCTGCACTTTTGGAATCGAAGAATATACAGGGGATCTCTGAGAACGGTCTTGCACCGATTTCGACCAGAATTTGTGCCTAATTATTCAGTTTTTAACAGTTATCCACGGCGTCCCCTCGTCAGCCAGGGGCCACGCCGTAAATTTTCGCATAATTTTCATCACGCGAAATTAATTTATGAACCTTTATGCACGAAGAATTTAGTACAGGATCTATGGAAGCTTCTCCAATTCCTTAGAGAGCGAATTAATAAGGCGTAAAATTGATATTTGTAAAAAGTCGCGGACCAGTACCGGGCCAGCCGTGACATTAGCTACGATAATTGTCCATAACTAATTAATTAAGGATAAATTCCGATTGAAATCGGCGTGTGAATCATGCCAGAGGTTCCACCTTTGTCTTGCGATCCTGAAAATTCATGAATTTTACCAGGAAAAAGCGTGATTAACGAATAATCGTGCAACTAGAGTGAGAAGTATGTCTGTCCTTGTCGCACAATATAGCTCTTCTTGTCTAACAGGAGTTGAGATACCTCCTCGCACATTCTATACTCCTGTTACTTTTTTGCAGTTCCAGCCGGTTTCGATAGATGGCAGCATCGATCGTAGACGAGGAGCGCACTACTGTGCGACAAGGACAGGCACAGGTCTCTTTCCAACTAATCAAATTTTCCATAATTGCTTCGTTTCTGGTACAAGATCCTGCAGTTTTAGCAATCGAAGAACATAGAGGGAATCCCTGAGAACGGTCTTACACCGATTTCGACCAGAATTTGTGCCTAATTATTCAGTTTTTAACGATTATGCACGGCATTCCCTCGTCACCCAGAGCCACGCCGCAAATTTTCGCATAATTTTCGCCACGTGTTATTAATTTATGAACTTTTATGCACGAAGAATTTAGTACGGGATCTATGGAAGCTTCTACAATTCCTCAGAGAGCGAATTAACGCAGCAAAAGGTTAATATTTTGTGGAAAATCTTAGACCTATATCTAATTAATTAAAGGGAAATTCCGATCGAAATCGGTGTGTGAATCTTGCCAGAGGTTCTGCCTTTGTCGTACGATCCTGGAAATTCACGAATTTTATCAGGGAAAAACGTAATTAACGAATAATAATCGTGAAACTACAGGGAGAAGTACTTCTGTCCTTTTCGCACAATATAGCTTTCCTTGTCGGTGACGTCACGTACGTCCGTCCTTGTCGCACAATATAGCTCCTCTTGTCTAACAGTGGTTGAGATACCTCCTCGCATATTCTATACTCCTGTTACTTTCCCGCAGTTCCGACCTTCTTTAATCATCGATCATAGACATGGAACGCGATATTACGCGGCAAGGATAGATATACGTATACCAGTGTTGCCATCTATCGGAGACGAATCGCGAGAAAGTAACAGGAGCGGAGAATAGAATGTGCTTGGAGGTATCTCAGCTCTTGTTAGACAAGGAGCTGGACAATGTACGACGAAGAGTGTAATAACGATTAATTTCACCTTATCATCGCTAGATGGTGATAATATTTTAATGAATTTAGAGGATATATCTATGAACGTTTATGATATTGCGTTTACCAAATTGAACCGGTTAGGTTTGTTCATTTCTTTGAATATTTTTACGTTGACTCACTTGATTAGCAAGCGTACCTTGTTTCTAAGAAGCGCGTGTCCTCTTGTAATTCTTCGAAATCGTGTGTTCGTCTGTGAAAGTCCAAGATGACGATGCTGCTGCCTTGAAAACGCAGTCTTATACAATCGGGCTAGTTTCAATTCGATTTTTGGCGGTATGGCTTCGCCTGCCCGAAGAACTGTTAGCAACCAGTATCTAAATCGTGGAGAATGAAAAAAGAATATTTCAATTATTCTGTGTAAAGTGTTGTTTGCGGCGTTACTTATTACGTAATTATGTATGTCTTGTCTGTAAGAAAACGTGAAGCTACGAACGCTGGATACGATCGCCTGTGCAATGTTGAGATGTTAGGTTAATTGGTACGTGTGTTTCCAGTCACGTTCTTGCAGTTTATAAAGGTTTTTGTAGTGCCAGCTATTTCTTAGAAATAAACATGGAATCTGATTAACGCATATATACTCAGTTTCAGTTTACCGAAACACTTAGTCCCGGTTATGGTAAGAAACACGATAATTAGGAGTAGACATTCTTCTAACGTACCGTTGAAAGTGTAATAAAAATGTTTATATTTTGATCGGATGGCACCAAGTGTGAAAATATTCGTGCACGAGACGCATAAATACCCGCAATTTGGAAAATAACAAATAAATACATACCTTGGACCAGGATCTTCTCCGATAAGGACACCGATATTTTGGTCCGTGTCGTCGTCTAATCTAGGCGTTGGTTCGATGCAAGTAGTGCATTTTGGTTCGTTAGGTTCAGCGTGATCGGGAAATGGTTTATGATTATCTTTGTCTTCTGCCGGCGAGTACAATGTTACGGTATGATGAACTGTTCTGGTTTCGTAAAACGTCAGCCCTTGATTAGCGTCCACCCATGGTGGTGCATCCTTGGCATCTGACCAAAAGAAGTCTTGCAGATGTACTCGTCGTCCTGGCAGATGCTCGATCAGAATAATTTCATCCTCTGAGGTAACAAACATTTTACTCGTAAATTATACGCTTCGATTAATAAGGATGAAAGTGAAAGGCGCGTTTTAATAATATTTATTTGACTTATTACTTAGCAAACTGAGGGTAAATTAAGGTGATATTAAGTCGAACAAGAAATTGTATATCATATTTCACGATACACAGTAGTACGAAGAATAAATATTTTCGAGTATTCAGTTTGATTAAGACGAGTAATCGATTCAAATTTATGTTTTAATGCAACGATAGCCGCCTTTATTGCATCGTATAAACGTGGTAATGTATAAACGAGGTTTGTCTTATGAAATTAATTGTGTTGATTACAAAAGTATAACAAATATCCTTTTTTTTTTTTAACATACAGGATATAGGTTAGTCGCTGCGTGATATTGTTTTAAATATTTTTGGAATTGTAACTGTTATTCGTTGACAAGTATATTCTCGTAAAACATTTCGCTAAAGCATCTAAAATAAAATCGATCAAGAATAAAGTATTATAACCTAATTTTACATAAATAATCGCCTTGCTTACGCTTACAGCTGTTAGTACCAATTTAATTTAAAAAAACAGGCGCAAAATTAATATATGCAAAATAATACAAAATAATTATTTTGAAATTTTAATTAAATGTTACAGTTCAGGATATCTCGCGAGTAATAAATATTCTTTGAACGTTATGTAATTTCAAATTACATGATATTTATTTCCGCATTGCTATGAAAGAGGAACAGACAAACGTGAAGCGGTGGTGCGTGAAAGCTTCACTTTCATAGGAACTTATCGTCGACAAGGGCAATGACCTTTAGTCATGCGAATCGTTTACGAGACAATGTGACATTAATATAAAGAGTAGAGCAACTTGATCATAAATATCCAATATTAAACTGGATACACATACATGTATATACAATATTAATAATTATTCGATTTAAATAATTAAAAATTATTAGACATTTTTATGAAACGACAAAATTGGCTTGATATTATCGAGACAACAAGTGATCCCGATTGTTGAATTAATATTGATCGTGATGAATTAATTTCTCATGTGCGAGACACGCTAAAAAGTGTAGGGAACTATTTTAACGACTTCAAAAACTATGAAGTAATCAATTAGAGTACATACTAGTTAAAAACTTCCGGTAGAAGGAGAAAATCTGTCAAAAAGTTTGTCATGCTACTGCGTGACTATAAATTGTTCGTTAATTTGCATGAGGTCATTGAATTCTCTTTTATTGGAACTTTGTTCAATGAATAGGTAAGTGTACCTATGTATCCAATTTCACTTGAAATTGGCTGATACTTTAGCATATTTCACTCAACAATTATGCGTATGATGAATTAAACTTCAAAATGAATTATAAGCAGACAAGCATTGTTACTCTCACGGTGTGTTTTCATATTTATAAAAATAAGAAGTAAAATATAATAACACGTTAGGAAGAACCTTTGACAAAATTATAAAACGCAAGAAATAACAAACTGCTTGTTTAAACGTGATTCTTTTTATTTTACTTTCTGTCGTACAATGTGAATATAAAAAATCCTTTCCTTTTCTAATACGTTCGTCGATCTTTCCTCGATCAGGCCGTCTATGTCTAAACCTAACGTATTTATATAGAATTTTCAACGCAAACTTCCTTTTTTATCTATTTTAGCAAATAGTGACTTCTCGCTTATACAAACTTTTCATGCATCGCGTAATGTAAAGATTTGCTATGTACACCTTGAATATTTTTAGCCAGTGGTGGTAGTGTTAAATCGATAGGGAACCGAGTTCCTATGGTGAAAATAATGTAAATTGATTCTGATTAGTTCTCCAGGCTTTACCAGTTCGATTCCGCTAGAGACCATGCGTTTACAACCCCTTCCGATGCGCACTGTTACGAATTATTGCTGGTCACGTATCTAGTTATACTCTCACCTGTTATCCAACTCCAATTTATCGTGCAATACACCGAACTTCATTGCGAGAGCTTCAATTACGTTCTCTAATCGGCTCATTATCCTGAACAGAATGTTTTGCTTTAATTAATAGCTCGTGGATATTTGTTCAGCCATTTTTAATTTAAACGAAATGATCTGATACCATGCCACCATGTACTTGATATCATATGCGTTTCGAAATAACCAATCACTTTGATTAATTAATTTTATCTTAACTATTAATTGGTATTACGAGTGAGAATTCAGGAAGCGAATTTAAATTGAAGATTATGTTTTAAAGTTTATTTTTACTTTCGTGATGTATCACTGATGTACCATTATTAGTTAAAATTCCCTGTGTTTCATGTTTCTCTATTAATAAATGTATATTCTAAAAAAAAAACGTAGTTTTCATTTTATTTCCAACCTTACAACTTAAAAATGTAATTATGTACACTTGCAGTATAAGTACCATTAGTGTAAGGTTAAAAAGGTGTATATCAAAATGAAATAAATTATTTTCTAGTAATATGTCGCTTTCATTAATGGTTTGAAATAAAATAACAAATAATTTAGAGTTTCAAATACTATATTTTTCATATACTTGAGTCATAAACAACGAGCCCGGATTATTTTACTATATTTCTTACTATTTAATAAATTAAATATTTGTATAAAGATAAAAATACTGAAAGAAAAATATACGACTAAAGGTATATACACATGACAATATAAATTACATTATATACGAACTAATGTTCTCTGCTCGTAAGATAAATATTATTTACATCAATTTATTTCTGCTATATATTAAGTTAATGCCAAATTTAGAGATGTTTATGTGTTATTTAACGCATTCTTGTATCAAGTTCTATTTTAAATATTATTATAAATGAAACACAGTTTGCATATTTACATTGCGTCGATAGACTTATAAAGCGAATTGATGTAATTAGCCAAAGGTCTTTGGCATTCAAGTTCAACATTATTCGGATCCAACAGATAGTTCTGGTTGCGTGGGAATGTTCGGGCGAAGCGTGATTCAAACCAGTGTTAAATGCTCCGTATGTCAGCGAATTGTATAGTACTTACGTAGAACTTGATGCTATCCACATGTGCGTATGTATATTGTATGTATATATATACCGGGATTCCCGGTGCGGAAAACATGGTGTCGATAATAATATCGATTAATTGACGAACATTCACAGCTGACCGCTGAGTTACATATCGTAATACGTCTTCCAGATTCTGTCACCTAGATTATTCAGTGACACGATTTCCAGTGACTCGACACTCGTGCATTTCACGAAACACACGCATCGCAATAATATACGTGGTCACGAAAACTTGGATTCTATGATATACGAATTGTAAACTTTCTTCGCGAGATAAACTCATTACCATAAACGTACTCGTTTTCAAAAAAAGCGCGCCAGCGAAGAAACGATTGAACGAGAATCGATACGCGTATAGACGAGTGGAACAAATGTTTAGTAAGAGTATCTTGTCTCTCGAAGTAGATAAATATTGTTCGTAAAATTCAAATAATCTTGCAATTTTTTGTTCGACTATTTAAATATTCGTATATAAACTAGACAAGTAAGGAGAATTATACAAACGAGCGACAAAATTAAACAGAATCTAAAAAATGTTTTAATAGAACAAATTAATCATCAAATAAATTATCAAATAAATTAAAAGAAAACAAACTTGAGCTTCCTAGTTAATTTGAACTTCCTAGTATATTTGAATCATAATTATCCTTATCATATACATAGACCCTATTGTATCAGTCAGTATAACGCAACAAAACCTTGATATCGAATATTTTCAATCTATAGTATCTCTGGAATAAAAACTAACCGGCTCCCGGTGGAAGGGAAGCTTGCACTTTCGAGATGTTCGAGTTTTGCAGAAGAAATATTAGAATTTGTACGATCGCACCGAAAGAAACTGACAATGCAGTACACAAAACGCCACACAACAACATCGCGCCGGATGCACTCGGCTATACTAAAAGGGGTGAGACGTTGTCCACAAGTCTACTGAACCGTTCAGCCAATCCGAATGAACTCGAGTACTCCGTTCACTGCGCCGGCGTGATTTTCAAACATGCGCAAGGATATTTTATTCTTTGCTTCTATGTTATTTTCATTAATACCGTGCAAAGATTTCAACTTCTTTTATTTCTTTTTAAAACTTCGATAAATATATATATACTCTACAAATATATGTATCTACCAAGTTAGAATTCAGAGGTGCAAACATAATATTTGAAATATTGTAAATTTATAAATTAGCGCTGTTTAAGTTAAGCTGCTAAGTTCATAGTTTGTTCTAAACACCATGAATGATATAATATTTGTAGTTACGACATATTTCGATTGAAACATAGTTGACAGACATTTATAAATAGAATTGAAAATATTTTATGTTCAATAATAATACATTTTTTAGTTATTTCGGATTTGAAAATGAATATACTAAAACAACATCAGCAAAATTTTAGTAATTCGATAAAACTTAAGATGGTAGAAAATCATAAACCACATGATGTGTTAATATCGATTATAAAAAAATTCATGCCTGTTATTTCACTATTCCATATAATGGTGAATAAAATATTTCTACGGAAATTTGGTTCCATTTAAATAGCTGCGTCATATCAGATACCAAATTTGAAAATATGTCGAATCTTCGTACTACTCGAACTATGATAGAATAATTTTATTGCACCACTGTTGTAGTTAGTCACATAAAACGGTTCAGGAGTTAAAAGAAGTATATTAATCACTAAAAGTCTGAGAAACAAAATTTACGATACAAAATAATATGGCAAGAATATATATACTGTATTTTTTTCCTTTTAATCGTTATCATATGAATCACTACCATTTAAATCATTATTATTACTTACAAGTCATATTGTGGTTGTTTCTCGGAGGATGTACGTGTTTATGTATGTGTATATTTCATTACGAACTTATTATTATCGTTATTACTATTCTTATCGATATCAGTACCATGATTCATATTTCATGTTCTATTATACTCATTGCCGCCACTTTACATTGCCATTATCATTGATACCGTTATTAACAGCATTATCGTCGTTTTTTATTTTGCTACCGTCCATCGTAAACACATTTAGTTACTATCGTCGCCCCATCGTTTAACATTTGTCATCGACATCATTGTCATACTTGATTTCAACACCGTAAGACATAACGTCACCTCGTCGAATGATTGATTTACAATACGTTAATGCAACACGTTAATTAAATACATACATACGTAATAGGTCCTGCACTTTGAAAACGTAATTCTATTACAGAACAGACTACTTCCGATTCTTCTTCTGTGTTGTCAAAGAAGTAATAAAAGCTGTTGTACAAGTTGTGCACGTATTTTACTATAAAAATATGCATTCTCGGACCATACAAATTTATCGCATAAATTTCTCTGTCTTATACGCACTATAGATACATACATACATGTATACGCATAACATATGTTGCAACATATAGACCCACACGCATGCACTCGTAAATACATGGATATATGTATATAATTTGTATCTATATATATTTATACTTTATAGACGCGTAAACATGATTGTCGATGCGTATATACAAAGTTATTTACATGATTGTTGTTTCAAAGACATTTACTAACCTCCACAAGAAAATTCAATCTCTACCAGGTTCCTCGATATACTCGCAAAAATTGTACAGAAATTAATTAAAGTTAAATTCAAGTAACCGCTGCATTCGTACTACTGATACACCTAATTATTTTTTCAATCGATAAAATGTTAATGACTCTGTATTTGGATATATTAAAGAATTAACGCAAATACATACGTGTACATGCAGATGCTTGGATCAATATCATGTACCGTGTCATATAATGAGGTCATAAGTTAAAGCATCAAGTAGACATACATTAAAATTACGCAGTATTAACCTCCGTCGTTTTTTATTTCATAATAATCACTGTATTGGTAAAAATAAAGCTACAGTTGTAAAGGAAGAATTAATTCTAAGTTGACATCTTACATTTTCGGCAAAGCTCAAGCGCCTTATCTCTCCCCTTATATCTTCTTCTTTGTTCTTCAAAATTTTGCTTCGACATTTGAAGACCATGTATTTTCAAATATGACTAATTTTATGACCTCGCTATATCTCTTTCATCAATAAAAGGATCAACAATTTTACGACACATTTAACACATTTTGCAACACGCTTTGAGCCGAGTGAGAATAATCTAATTGAAACGGAACATAGCTGAACTCAACTCATTGCTAAAAACACAATAAAAAACACTTACTTATTATATCGTTCGATGTAGCCGGAAGGAAGAGTATCCGAAATTATTATCCGCGAACACGTTACGAAATGGCAGTAATGGAATCGAGGCAGAATTCGTTCAGCCAACCAGGGCGACAGCTTTTTCCTCTTTCCCTTTACTTTCTTTTTCTTCGTTTATTACATTTTCAATATTGCAGTCCAGCTGCTCGGTGGGGCCGTGTATGCTCTAAAGAGGGAATATGCAAGGGGAAATGAGCAAAGCGATATAACGTAAAATAATGAACCGGGATACAAGAGAGGAACCCGATGGAATCGATTGAAATTAAATAATTCTCGCATAAAATCTCATTTAAATAATTTACGATTCTCATATGTACAAAGCGCTTGTTTCGCGCATTTTTTTCTATCATTTCAAAAGTCTTTCTAGAATGACTCTGTCAAGGCATCGCGTTGTCGATAACCAATAATTAAAAAAAGAAAACAATAACAAATATTAGCAACATCGTTCAATTTGTTGTACTAGTTATAGCCACTAGCATCACTATGCGTATGCCGTTCAAATGTTTTTCGATGAACGTTCTTCATCTAGGTTTTCTTTACTCATCGTGCATGGCACCTGGAATTCGAAAAAATTAAAGAAACAACAACATTCTCTTGTTCTTTTTTTTCAATCCTCCGTTTCCGTTTGAAAGTCACCAGACTGGTACGCATTAATTATCCAACGATTCGAACGATTTGTCTATTGGCAAAAATATGGGTGTAAACGTTACACCTCGACACCGAGAACTCTGTCGACGACGTATTCGTACCTCCTTGGCTCTTCACTATCGTTTTCTTCGGTTGATTTTAGGCTCTCACTACCTTGACCATTTTCTTGACAATGCACGTTCGCCTCGGTAGATCGACCTTTCGCGTTCACAGATTTATTTGTACTGTTCGCCGGAACGTCCTCGATCACGTTTGTGACCGTAGTCGTGTTATTGGTCGCGGCACCGTCAGTCTTCACCGCGGACGCATTCCCGCTAGGAACACTATTTGACCGCATGGTCAAATTTGAAACACCTTGAGCACCAAGCTTAGTAACCATGTATTCAGTGGCAATTGGTTCCGAGGCGTGTCTCCTGTGCTGAATAAGTGATGGTGATGGTGACGATGGATTCTCACACAATGAATCTTCGGGTGGAAGTACAGGAACATTGAGATTAACACGTGTGAAGAAAGCCATCTTTTCTCTAAAATGCAAAATTAAAGTTATGTTAAAAATGTTATAAGTTAACATTTCCAGTGAATGTAACTATTTATTGTATATCTTTATTGAATATCATTTTATGGTATAAGTTAATGTTCTAAAAAATTGGTCAAAAGGTAGATGAATAAATTTAATTTAATTTTAATTTATCTAGGTGCTAGAAATTCCGCACAATTTTTTTCTAACAATTTAGAATAGAAATTCCAGATATTATATATCAAACAGTAATGTACATACTTGAACGAAATAATATCAGGTTTTCCTTTCCCAGCTTTTGTTTTCCGTAGTTTGTAGATTTCTTTCGAAGTTTTCTTCAACATCTTCTCTACTCTTTTATCCTCGGCACTTTTGCCGTTCTTTCCACTTTCGGCTTGTGCCATCAGGTTCTGGAACTTGTGGTCCTCTAACAACCACGTTGCAAAGTCTGTGTCTCCCTTTTCTCGCGCTTGTTCTAACCTTTGCTTTAATTCCCGCAATCTACTCAATTCGTCCTGGAGATTGTTCAGTCTGGCATGCTGTGCTTGAAGATCCAATTCAAGATCCAGTGAGGTTCTAGCGGTAGGTGGTAAATTGGTAGACTTTTTTGAGGCAGTTTTACAACTGAGAGCGGACAAAGGTCTTCGCCACCGAAGAGACCGTCTTTCTACTGAATTTCGTTGAAATGGTCCGCCTCTGCGATAAAGTGGCATGCTACTATCACTATCGCTTCGATTCAGCTGTAATATGGAACATCGATCGCAATAAATAATCAAATTAAATTTTAGACTACTTGACCAAATTTCTAAAAATTGTAGATAATGTTCTAAAAAAGGAAACAATGCTCCTCACCCGACAAATATAGTGATTTTTGCTGACTGCAGCACTGGGTGAAAACGTTTGACTCCTTTTGATTACGATCGAATTTTTATCATCGTGCATAACACTAGAAACGACACCGGCTGCCGAAAGTTTCCTCTGTTTTCCTTGTTCTGGGATGAAAACGCACTCAGTATTAGTTTCTTTGTCCTGAGTTTGTCTTGTTTCTTCGTTTAATTCTTCGTCCTCCTATAATTATTTATAATGAAACTTTACAAATTTAGAAATCAATTTACAACAAACTTTGAGAATACTTAACGGCAATTATCCATAGAAAATTATAAAGCAGAAGATACTTTAAAAGTATTATTTACCTCATGTTCTAACACATCCTCCAAAACATTATCTTCCATCGTAAATTCTACAATGATTCCTTCCTCGTCACTGTCCTCACTTCCGCTTTCACTTCCACCGTTCTCATCCTCTTCTTCAGGACTTCCCAAGCAATTGGCTAGCTCCTCCAGCCTTAACGAGATTGCCGTTTGCAGTTCATCGCATCCCTGATTTCTCGTCAGAGTCGACGTTTGAGAGCTGATAATCGTGCTCTCGTCACTGCTTTCTTCTTTCGTATTCTGTCCAGCACGATATACCGATAAGTCTGATTCTTGTTTGTCGTGTTTGGCCTGCCTCGCTACGCTGATGGAAATGCTGTTGCTATTGCTGGTGCTAGTGCTCGGGCTGTCGGATGGTTGCATGAAGCGAAAGGAAAGTATGTTGTACCATTTCACGCTTGGCGATTCTGGACTAAAGTCTGCAAGGGACACTTGGGCGGATCCCTGAAATGAAAAGGTTAAAAAGTTAATCAGTTGGAAAAATACAGTGACTAGAAATAAGAATATAATTGGTATATTCTAAACCTCTTAATTATAATAATCTAATATTGTTGATCTCCAAAGGCAAGAGAATGCCTACATTACAATGAACGCGAACATTAATTATTAAATTAATAATATTTTACTATCAAAAGAGTCTGCTATTTAAGTAAACCATTATAATTTACAGTACTTTTTATTGTATTTTATTTAGTAGAAATAAACAAAATAAAGATATTAAACAAATTAAAGATAAATGAACCTTAAGTTCGTAAAAAGCATATCACGTTACAAAAAAATGTATAAGCGATCATATCTTATTTATTATGGCTGCATTCAACGTCATTATAAAAGCCATTGAATTGTCAATAAATTGGTAACTGATGAGAATCTTATCGTGCGTTAGACAAGTGTTCAACGATTTCAATACTTTATTGCCATCTTGATATTCAAAGGAAAGAAACAAGAAAGAGCCGGAAGACACACGTACCAAGCACTCCTCAGACTCGTTGCCCGTACACCAAACGTTGACTTGCAATGTCTTCGTGTACAGTTTGTTGAGTGGTACTGCAATCGGGAATGTTTCGCCGAAGGTTGGTTTGCGCAGATCCACAACAGGTTTCGTACAACACATGTGATTAACGGGCGGTTGCATCGGAAGCAATGCAGCCTTTATATATCTAAAGCGCAAACAGGGAAAAAACAACTGTTACTATTCAATATTTTTAATTTTCATCCTAACGGGCTCGTTAACGTGACTCTAAGTATCGCATATATTTATGTCTGGTTGAAAACGTTTCTTGTTTGTAAAATGTCGTTACATTTACATAAAGACATTTTACGATCAAAAAATTACATTCTTATATTATATTCTTATTCAGATTAAAAGAAATATCAGAATGATTAAAAAGAGAAAGGAAGGATCCAAGAACACTTCCAACTTTTAAATAAGAAAGATAGTTAAAATAACTTATGCCACTTCTTTCAATTCTCCCAACACTCTATAAAAGATATCATAATATTTTTTACTGTTTTTAAAAGATTTATCGAATAAATTATCTTAACATTAAATATATAATAAAATTATTTCTTCTGATAGTCACGTACATTTTGATTCAAATGATTGAATAATAAGAAAATTATACGATTAGATAAATACTCACACTTGCGCGTTGTTAGGTATGAAAAGTGCAGCCAAATTTCTGGCACGTTCGATCCCAACGTGGAGCAAACCGTCACTTACAGAATATCTAAACAAATAAATTGTTTAGTTAAGCACTTACGTTATTGTTTTTACAAGATAGGAACCATATGAGATATAAACTAATTTCGACTAGACTCCTTTAAAGGAGAAAACTCTTTCAGTCGGTTACATAAATCACTGTCACTGTAAGTTATCACTTCACTCACGGATGACGAATGAGAACACAGAAACACGAACCAAACATTTCCCAATTCTTCGCCTACGTATCTCATATGGCTCTTCGATCTCCAAACTATGAAACAGAATTATATAAACATAAAACCAACCTAAGCTTAATTTGCACCTGTGCCGTCTCCAGGCTCATCTCCCCAAGCGCCAACGAATTGACATCGCCAATCGCTCCAGGCAGTTTCCTTCGATTAGAAGCCTCGAATACTCCCGAATCACCCGCGACACTTTCGTCGGAAACAGCAGCCGAGACGGACCTGGTGTTCGTACCAGAACTGCTAGCTCTCGAACGAATACCAGTAGGGGGAGGTGTCTCGCTTATAGGCGAAAGAGGCGGTGGTTCCTGCGGAGACATTTGATGCTGCATAACGCATACAGGCCTGCCAAGGCCGCTTCCTTGGGACATATTTCCAGATTGCAATTCGACAGGTGGATGTGGGCCACCGACCAACTTAAGACGATCCTGAGGTGCAACACAGGATTGTTCGTGGGACGACGTTTGTTGCTGAGTAAGCCTAAGCTCCGCCAAACGATCCTCTAGCTGATTTCCATCTAAGTGAGCATTCGATGAGGTTGTAGGTCTCTGGTGTTGTCTTCTCTGCATCTCTACGTGTTCATAGGCAGGTGGCGGGCCCATCGGGGCATTCTCATAAAGCGGTGAGACCGGTGGACTGACGCTGGAGAGACTCGATCTTGGCGACAAACTCGGCTGTGATCGACCCGGAGAAGGCGTACTGACGAGATTATTCTGCTCCGATCCTCTGAGCAATCTTTCTACGCGTCTATGTAGATCAACCATGTCGACCGGTCGCTCCTGTTGAGAGCTGACAGGACCCAGACATTGAGGACCACCGTAAATATCAGTGAAGCTCAGTCCAGAGCTAAGCGAACCCTTGCTACTGGTCGTGCTAAGGCTTCCAAGACTGGAACTGCTGCTCACCGAGAGCGTGCTCGCACTGAGAGTCTTCAATTGACCCTCGAGCATCGCCATCGAGCGTAAAGCGTCCCTCAACTGTTGCAACAGCAGTTGCTTCTCCTCGTGCAGTCGCACGCGATCTGTAATCGTCTTGTTCGACAATTCAAGCGCGTTGTTTAGATCCTGCTCGAGGCGACGGATCTCACTTTGGATCTTCTTCATATCTTGTTGCGTTCTGGTACGCGGAGTGATACTCCTTAACTCTCGAAGCAACTGTTCTTTCTCTTGAAATAGCAACAACTTGTCCTTATCGCTTTCTGTCTGACCAGGAGTTACTTTTTCCTCGAGGTCCGCCAATTGTTGCTGTATATGCTGTATCCTTTTCCTTGCTTCGTCGTACTGCAACCTCATTCGTGCCATCTCGGCCAGACGAGTACCGATCGGAACCAATTCGCCGGAGAGATCGGTCTGAGACGCTGTACTAAGCTTCTCCTGAGGTAAGCTAAGAGTGCTGGCCTCGGGACTACCTTCGCAGAGCTGTAGTCTCGTCAATTCGTCCTTCAATTGAGCCAGAGACTGCATCAACTCGGCTTTCTCCTTTTCACCCGAACTCAGCGATTTCTGAATGTTTCGAAGCTCCGTCATGATCGCCTGGGCCTCCGTGATGTTGTAACAACCACCATGATGTCCGCTCAATTTCTGTTCGACGCTATATCAAAAATAACAGGAAACATTGAAACTCGTTTCTTTGGTAGATTATTCGTTCTGTTACGATAAAACTATAAATGATATTTATGTAAATCCATATTTCTACGAGTTCCACTAGATGTCTGATGTAAATCTTGAAGGAAGACAGTAACGACATACCTTGCAAGAGTGTCCACTCCTCGTTGTGTACAGTTCATTTCAGCGCGGATCTGTTCGAGCTCTCGTTTCAGCCGGGAAACTCGACTCCTCGCGAGCGCGACATCGGATTTCAAAAGATCCGGATCGTACTTGGTACTCAATGAACTTGAACTGGAGCACACTGTAGACGAGATAGATGATCAATCATTACCTTTTCGTTCGATGTATTCTTTATTAACCCTATATGTGGAAAATAACAATGAACTCTGAATCAAAGAGTATAAAAAATATTGTTGCGTTTATTTGACTTTCTATTCTACAAACAATCGAAGACGACATTGGCAAATTTTTCGGAAAATGAGAAATATGTCTCTCAATCACTATGGTATCAAAATTTTACTGTATTCTAGTTGGAATAATATGAAAAAAATATGCTCGATATGCTTGGATATATGCACAATATTTGAGGATATTGTGTACCACAGATAACAGAACGAACGATTTCTTAGCGCGTCATAAGTTCCAAGTAAATTATTACTTTCCACGCTAAACTATAGTTTGAGGAGTACTCTGAATATCAAAAATTTGCAGAAAATATATAAATATTAAAATGTACTCACAACTTGTACGTGAAGCACCGAGCGTCGTTAAAGCGTTGTTGAGGTGATTGTACTCATCCTGGGCCAGACATAACCTCTGTTGCTTCACATCGTAAATCTCCTTTTTCGCCTGTAACACAGTTGCAAACGACATTGTTAAAATTAAGATCCATCGTTCTCTCGAAATAATAAAGAAAAAAATTCCTATCATAAACTTATAAAAGTCACAAGATCCAAAAAGATCCAACCGCATCCACACTGAAGTATTCGTTCGATCGTTCGATCATTTCGACTTTCGATCATTGAGTTTGTTTTAAACATACAGTCGACTTTAATAATACAAGCAAACAATCGAATAATCGATGCAGACTCTCAGGTAAATTAAATTTCAAATGCGCGTATAGCACTTAGGCAACATTTAACAGAAAGAATTTTGCGGTTAAAAGTAACGTTGGGAATAGCACGTTTCACGTTTTTAGCTCGATCACGCATCGAAATCCGATAGAAGCCGCGCAACTGCCTGCGGCAGCATTCTTTCGATTTTCAAACAAGGAAATACCATTACACATGATTTACGTAGTGCTAAGAGTGCCGGACGATCCAGCAGTTCGGATTGTTCCGCAGGTTCAACGTCGTAAAACAGAAGGAAATAAAAGAACGTAGTTGATCGGTAGCGAGAGAAACATTCGGAATTCACGGCAACGTTTCTCTCCCGTGTCGCGTTTCTACGGAATTTCGCACTTTTGCTATTCTCGAAAAGAGTTCTCGAAGCGAGCTCCGGTACTTCCAATTACCGTTCGTTTTCGAGGCCTCTCTCTCTCTCTCTCTCTTTCTCCGTCTTTCTTTCTCTCTCTCTCTCTTTCTCTCTCTCTCTTTCTCTTAGTCGACATGTAAATGAGAAAGAAAGAAACAATGAATGATTCGAAATTTCTATTCGATGTTATCAGCGGATCGTATCTTGATATTAGAGGCACGTGAGATCGGAGGGACAGAGAAATATTTGAACGAAATATGAGATATTAGATAGCAGAGGTACGAAAAGGAAAACACTGATCGATGACAAAATTGTTGACGATGATACGCCGGACGTGGAATTTCACTTGAACGGATTCCAAGAGATCAGAGTAACCCACGAGGTACGCGAAAATCCTGGAAGAGTCCTTACGTATTCACAGTAATAGTATGCGGTGGCGTCGGTGTCATCACGTCTGTAGCACTGCTCCCAGTAGAACCTCTGTATCTGCTCGTCGTTCTCGTAGTCGTTGTGGTAGCACATTCTCATTCGATATTGGGACACGACGTTCTCGTAAATTTGCTCCTGTTGATAAGGCTGTTTGCAGGAACGTTGCTGCTCGGGATATTGCTGCCGTTGGTGTTGCTGCAGTCGCTGTTGATGCGCCTGCTGATGGTAATTGTTTACGTAGGTGCGGTACTGGTGCGCCGGTACGAGTACGCAGAGTGTGTACTGACGGTCCATGCCGGGTACACAGTAGACTAGGCACGGTTCCTCTTCTTCTTCTTCCTCTTCTTCTTCTTCTTCTTCTTCTTCTTCTTCTTCTTCTTCTTCTTCTTCGTCTTCTTCGTCGTCGTGGTCGTCGTGATCGTCGTGATCGTTGCCGTCTCTTTCTTTCCTCTCCTATATACTCTTCTTCCTTTCCTTCTTCTCCGCCTTTTTCTTCCTCGTCGTTTTCCTCTTCGCCCTCGCCTTCCTCTTCTTCTTCTCCTTCTCGTTCTCGTTCTCCTTCTTCTTCTTCTTCTTCTATCCCGTCGGATGTCTATCTCCTCTTCTCTTCACCTCATCTTCGCGAAGGCCTCCTCGAGACTGGCCGGTTTACGGGGCCCGAAATTCCGATCCCCACCTCTGTGGGTCTCAATTTTTAAGGGATCCCACCTTTTTTCCTCCTTTTTGCCTTCTCTTCCTTCGCTTCTTGCACCACCCGGTCGATTCTCTCCTTCCCTTCTCGTTTCCATCCTGCTTTTACCTACCACCCTTCTCCCTACCATCCTATCCAACATCCTTCCTTTTTACTCTTTTATTTCTCTCCTTCTCTTTCTCTTCTTCCGTTTAATCCTTCGATCTCTGCCTCTTTCTCACTCGAGCACACATACACGCGCGGAGCCTACCTCTCTCAATCTCCGTATAGGCGTTCCTCCTCTCCTCACTTTCCGTCTGCTCCTTCCATAGTCTTTTCATTTATCTCGCTTCAACCACGGTGGCCTCAAGTGGCTCTTTCTTAGCCGGTGTAAAAAGGCGGGCCTCAGGATGAGGCCCGGCAGGACCGTCGCAATCGAGCCCCTGCGCCCCCCACTCCCAATCTGCTTTTCCTATCCTCCCTCTATTTCTTTCTTCTTTTCGCTACCCAACAATTTCTACCTTCTTCGTTCTCCGCATCCCCCACTTTGCCTCTTCCTTTCAGATACCATGCATTTCATGCGGTATTCGTTCCTGGTGAATCTAATTGATACTAGAACGTACACACACGTGCTGCGTTCGCTCACGCACCATGAATATTTACGATATCGCGTGTCGAAATTTTGCTCCTTCCCTAGGCCTTCTCATCTTCAATGATCCTCCATCTCTTCCTCTCGAAAGTTCCATCAAACTAAAAATTCCTTCGTTGATAGACATTTTCTTGACCTATATTTCCTCGCCAAATATTTTCCATCCATCGAGATATCCATTACAGAGGAGAAAAACACCGATCGACGTTCGACGAAGAAGAACCGTTAATTTCGTTTCCACGCGCGTACACAACTAGTATACACGGCGGAATAGTTTTGTCGAATAGCCGAACGACGAAGCGTCGACGAGGTCGCGTCTTGAATTTCACCGTAGTATTCGTCATCGACCCCCGGAGGACGTACATTTTTTTCAACGATGCGGAATGTCGTGGTGGTATGCAGGGGCCTGATATGCAGGGCGCCGCGGGGCGAGCGCACGATCCTGTCGCTGGCGGAGCCCAGCCTGTAAGGGACGACAGCAGGGATGGAGTAGGGGCCCGAGAACCGGGAGAGGAGGGGAAGGAAGGCCTGACGAGGTCACAGTACGACCCTGCTGAACGTGGTCCCATCTCGGACTCTCTGGTCGGTAGTAGAACCGACCTTGAGTCGCGCATTATGCCTCGTCCTTGTTGGAATTTCTGGGGCCACTACTGGCCCATCAGCCGTGTCTCTGATCATCTAAGAACAGGCCCGGTGGACCTTGGTGTATGTCCCCTCTCCGTCAGAAGGCCCGTTCCGTACCAGTAGTGATGGGACCAATTCTCCTGCCTCTGCACATCTTATCGATTTATTTCATTACCATCGCTGATCGATTATGCTTTCATAACATTAATTCAATTTTATATTCGTGCAAATTATGCACATTTTACGAATTCCAGGTAATTATTCCAAGTTTTTCTGCAAACTATTTTTCTTCTTTCTCGTGTACTTTCCACTAAAACGATGACTTACGTATTTGTATAAAAGCAAGCATTTTTACAAAAGAAGAAAAAAAAGACCTTCGCATGAAACGGAATGGACTATGTTCCTGTAAAGTAATTAGAAATTTCAGGACATATTTTTCTATTCTATATTCGTGGGACCAACTTGCACGAAAATATCTTCTCTCTAAAAACATAGTCACTCTTTCAGAATTACGAAATTTTCAGAATTTTTCATAAAAGTAGCGGCACGCGAGTGTTGAGCAAGGGAAAGATCAAAAGGACGAGTTGTTCGGGAATTACAAGCACCGGATCGATCCCATCACTACGCATCGGAGAATTTCGCCCCACCAGGCGAGCTTTGCCTCCGTACTCCACCTCACCACCCCAAAACCGCCGAAGGATTCACAGGGCTCGGGCCCCGCGCGCATATTTCTCGGTCCACACTATTATTGTCGGAGGCTCCGCAGATGCTATCGAGTACGAGCCGGTTCGCTCGCCTCGCGGAAAGAGCCTCTTATTTTTCCCCTCCTCCACTTCCACCTCCTCCTCCTCCTCCTCCTCCTCCTCCTCCATCGCTCGTTCTCCACCTCCACGAGGCGCAGCTCTTCTTACCTCGATGCTTGCATCTCCCTTACGTATCTATCATTCCTTTTTCTCCCTCGAAAGATCTCTCGAGTCGCTTCCTCTTCGTCCTCCCGGCATGGCACATCCCGAAATCTCTTCCGCTTTAGCTGACTTTTTACGCCACGCTTCGCTGGACATGTCCGTCGCGACGCGACGCGGGAATCTTCTTTCGTTCCGAACGAATTCCGGTTAGAGACGTTCTATAAGTCAATTGGAATGTCTCTCGACTGACATGTGTTACGTTATTCAGATATTATGGGTCGGAGAGATACATTATTCTCCGTTAACGTCGTTTTATGAGCGGAGGTCACCTCCTGTTCATTTACATAGGACTGTTGTAAGCTCTTTTCAATGCTTTCTATGGTACTTTCTTCTTTGATACGTTGAATACGTTTTGCAATTACGGAAAATCTATGAAAAATATTTTTAATTTGTCGATGCCACGGTAGTAGGATTAAGTATGGAAAGAAGATTAAGAATAGAAAAAAGTTTTCATTGCCAGAAAATAATAACACGAACAATCTGTATATGCAAGTATAAACATTGATGTTTCTAAATGTATATATATATATATATATACAATAAAAAGATCAGATTTATAATGTCATTTAAAAACGCCGCTCTAGAACATGTTGGATTACTTTTACAGGACCAGCCAGGTGGTCTATGTGTTACACAATGTGTTATACATCTTTAAAATAGCTCGAAAGTACAACGTGACCTTGTACGCGATTTGTCATATGTCTGAACAATTTTTAAGAGAAAAAAATCCCAGAAGAGTATGACAGGAAACCGAATAAACACTTTCTCCATCGAGACCTGACTCTAGGCCGCAAATCACGCACGTGTACCAACAGAAGGGAGCGAAGAACGAAGCAGCAAGCACGAAGCACGCAGCACTCGTGTATCATTAAGGAATTCCTCTTCGAGAAATATTGGTAAGGAATGCCAGCGCGGCCAAAGGAGCGATATCTTCGGCCAAAAGGGTCAGCCTTCGTATTAGAGGTCCTGTATATGCATTTTAATGGAAGATCCACCACCTACAATAATAATTCCTGCGAAACCGTTTGCACGTACTCGTGAGTTCTACGTCGGTACTCGAGTACATATACACACGTTTATAGGTGCTGTAAAAGCCAGAAAAGAATCTACCTTTTTAGTACACGAGGAAGGGACGGAAAAATTATGAGAGAAGGGAGAAAATAAAGACGGTCCATAAACGACGAACAGCAGTAACGCATACTTTCATGCGAATTGACGAATTGTCGTCAATACTGTAGCTTTTCATCGGATATATATATATATATCAATTTTGAATTTATTCTGTGTCATAAAAATTCGTTTACGAATTTAAATAATAAATTTTGTCCTACGATGTTGCAAGATCCTAAGCAAATTCATCGTGAGATATAAATACAATCCTTGTTGTTAATAACAGCGGGACATGCTTATTACCAAAAATATCGCTCCACTTCAGCCGTAAGGAAACAAAGTAGATTACAAAAGTCAGGAAGAAGCATCTGATCTAACCTAATCCAAGCTAACCTCAATCGCTTCGTATATACACTCATTGTCAGAGTATTCAGAAGCTTATTATGGACACGCGTGGTTATTGTTATTGTCACCGGCGGTACTGGTATTCGTTGGTATTACATACTGAGATCGCTAGGTTGTTCTGTTGCTGCGTGGCCGGGACAGAGGTAGTGTGCGACGGAGGCTGCAAATAACGATGACGGGGAGGTGTTTGTGTGTGTGGTAGTGGTGAGATGGCGGAGGAGGAAGAGCGATTGGAATGCAGCCGAGTGAGGAATTCCGGCCCCTCCCGCATATTTATCTGAACGCTGCACGCCGATCCGCGGGGCCCCGCTCCGAGCGAAGGGCCCCCTTTTATAGTGCGCCAACTACTCTCCGCCGCTCATACCATCGGAGGAGGAACGAAGAAAGAGGGATAGATAGCAGAGAGCCGCGCGGAGCCAGTGTCGGGCCACTATGCGTACGGATCTGTTCAGGAATGCCCGCGGTGTTTTGTAATTGGACGCATTCGTGGCATTTTCTTCTGAATACGCAACCGCGGCAAATTTCGAAAGCAACGTCTTCCGGCGAATGTTAAGGGCACGGATGCAGAACCGTTTCCTTCGGGAATTTTCGAGATGATTTATGAGGAAATTACGGGGGTAGAGAGAATCATGATTCGATGTACTTTTAAACATTGCCGTCGGAATGGAATGATGTAGAGGGGAATGGTGAGCCGCATTCCATGGAAGGAAATGGAATTTGTGACAACTTCTCTCTCTCTCTCTCTCTCTCTCTCTCTCTCTCTCTCTCTCTCTCTCTCTCTCTCTATCCCTCCCTGAAAAAACCGCATTTTCATAATATTTAGTAAAAATTTCATTCTGCCTTCCTTTTAATCCTTGTTACTTCAATAATAACAAGTTAACGCTTATGAAATGTTACTTGAAAATTGATAAAAAAAGAAATAGTCCTTGAGGGCTGATTGGTTGGAAATACCTACAATTAAAATATTTATGAAATTGGGCTCTTCAAGTTTAACTGGATTCCTCAAATATTTCTCGAACAAATATAATTACATATTTATAATAACAAGCAATAATCTGTCTGTCAAAACACACAATTTACAAATTAACGATTACGAAGAACATATTGACATAACTTAAATGGTCGAGTTGACGTTCTCACGTTAAATCGTAATTCTTAATCTCTTCCTCGCACGAATCGACGAAAGAAGGCAGAGAATCGATAATTTAATTCATACTTAGACGTGGTAGCGAACAGAGAGGAAAAAGAATCAGCAGTAAGCAGACTGACGATGGAGAAAAGCATTTCTTCAGCCGGACAGCTGTTGCCGAACAAAGGCTGAAGGATACAAAAGAGGAATTTCTTGGGGCGCACGTGGCTCCCGAGAGAAAGAGAGAAGAAGGAAAGGAAGAAAAGAAAAAGGAGGATCCACGGCTAATGCAAGGGGCCGACTATACACACGTGACCCGCTACACCCTTTCGGGCATTCCTCTCCTTCCGTCAATTTCCTCTTTTCTTACTTTCAATGCGTCATCTTTCATTCCTCCTTCCTAACTATTTCGTTTGCCTCTTATCAATCTCGCAAATGGAATTATAATTGCGCATATATTTAGATTGACTATGAGTTCTAAAGCTAAGAGTTGCTTTCACATTAATAGCTAATAAAACAATTCTAATTACTTTCGTATAAGAATTCTTGAACTCTGCTCGTTATACAATCATCATGGATATCATACAGATACACACACACACACACACACGCACACGCACGCACACACACACACAAAATTCCATTATAATAAATAAAGATATTATCAAAGTTGTTTAAGTAATGATTTCGTAACAAAATACCTACTTATATATATCCACGTTTATATCATTGTTTGTGCATTCTATTATAGGAATCGTTATCGATATCGAGATTGTTCGAAACATCAAACGAAAGAAATACTTTCAAATTCCATCGAAGAATCTTTTTTGGAATGTGCGAATTATGCGCGGGATTGACTTGTATACCAGCTCATATAGAACCAGCAACTGTACGTGCAGTACGCAATCTCACCAATAGAAGTCGCCACAATCTGCAACTTCACACGTGCTCAAAGTCATATTTTTGATATATGACCAAATCGCATATCACTATCGCTATATATATATATATATATACACACACACACACACATATATGTCAAATATTCAATCAGTTATCTCTAATTTAAAAATTAATACAAAATCTTGAGGAATTACGTAATCGTAAGACAATCTGAATATTTTTAGAAATACTAAATCTTTATCATATAAGTTCCTTGAGAAATCTTCCTCTTTTATTTCATCCTTTTAAGCCTTACAATTTCTACGTATAACTTACTTCGAAATTATTTTTCATTTGTATATAGTATGCATGTGTATGTGTGTGTGTGCGCGCGCGCGCGTGTGTGTATATATTTATAAGAACTTTGATCTTTGAATCATCGCTTTGTTTTTTTTACCCTTTGATAATTATTCTCAATGAATTAAAACGACAAGTGTTAACAACGCATTCTCGGAGTATTAAAAAGAAACGGTTGAAACTCAACGAGTTCATATATATGTATAAGTTGTTTGAATGAATGCACACGTACGTGTACAAATAATTTATAAATTAAAATATTATATTGTAAGGCCATAATTTCGTGTTCCATAATTTCATCTTTTAATAATAATAGGCAAAAATTAAAAATTAAAAATTACAGATAAATTGCCAGTCCTTTCCTTATCTCTAATTTTAATTCATAGAACGATTAACACTCGAACAGACAATCAATTATTATGATTTAATCGTGAGATTTACCGCGATTAAACGAAGTGGCTCATCGAGGAAACCTATACAGAATCAAATCGTGCACACTGCCGTGCGATGTAAAACATATTTGTGTGTTTGTTTCGATGTCACGATAACGAAATGATTGATACCGTCACAATAATTCCGGTTTGCGTTGCGTTGTAGAGACCCACCAAATTAGACACCAGAAGAATCCTACTAGGCTTTATAGTGACATCAACGTATATGTATTTAAGGCAATAAAAAAAATTAAAAACATTTAAGGAATCTATATGGAATATTCTCTAATCTAATGTACTTGATGGATTCGATAAAGATAGAAGTTATATAAATAGATCATTTAAATCTCAAAACACGAAGGAAAGATTTAATTTAATACGCGTGGAATTTTCTCAAGGTCATTCTGCCAACATTTTCGAGATCATCGTATATTTTATAATTATAAATAGAAAGGTATGTTATTTATAATTTGTACTATATAAGTATTACATTATGTATATCGTTTGCGACGACTATTAATTTAATAGTTTTAATAAGTTTATAAATAGTAATTTAATAATGAATACACACGCATAAATCACAGAGAAGCGTATAGGGGGGCGGGCACGTTTGTACAACGGCACCTGGCACCGTTACCTTATCAGTAAGATATAAGAATTCTCCGTGGAGAAAGTTCGGATATATTTTGTGTTTGCTATTTATCGTCTCGATACACGAAACGGTGAACGTATATTTAGATGTTACAAGCATACAGATACTTCACATTCAAAAGCCCTCGTGTTCGAGCGAAGAAACAACAGAGATAATTATTGTTGACTGTATAAAGATTTTTTCCCGCCGAGACAATTTTTCTAGATTAAACTGTCATTCAAATTACTGCAAACCTCGAAACTGTCTACAACGATAGAGCGAAGCAAAATTTGTTGCTTGAAATTTGCACGATCTGAAAATAGATAACTTGTTAAAGTATGTAATAAAACGAGAAATGCGATAACTTGACATCTTTAAATTCCTTGAGCACATAAAAAAATAAACAACGAATTACTCTTAAGAATTATCTCCTAACAAGATACTTCTCGGAACGAATCACAGAATTAAGAAGAATATCACAGCTCTTTGATTCGACCGTTAAACACATTGTTCTAAACATCTAAACTATCTTAATATATATAATACGCGGAATATCCTTCTAAATTCTACATTAAGGAAACTTTAAACGAAGATCTCGATAATAATGAACAAATTTCTAAAGTTTTCCCCTTCCTCAAAGACGACATTAATTTTCACAATATTTTCAACCTTTTCATCATTGATCTTTACCACAAAACCTATGTGACCAGAGTATTTTCAAATCTTATTGCCGCTAAAATCGTCCGCCGAAGATCATAACGTGCATACACGTCAGTCGCGCCACCGAGGCCTAAAAATCTAATTATAAAATAGAAAAAAGCCCCCACTGCCGGTGGAATCGGCGTGATTGCGAACAAGCTGCACACGCTCTCTCTCTCTCTCTCTCTCTCTCTCTCTCTCTCGAGATAAGTTTCCTCGGGGAGCCGTTTTCCAACAGTTGCAGAAGGAATGCGCACCAGGTGAAGCCAGCATGACGATCGGCCGCGTAAAGGTGCGTTCACATCGAGCGCGTGTTCGGGTCGCGTCTTGGTTTGCGACGCGGCGATGCGCCTGACGCGATGGAACGAGCCTGCGCATACGAACGTCCCACCGCCAGGGAAGAAGGGAAGGGAGTGGGAGGCAAGAGAGCGGGTAGGCTGCGGTGGCGAACGAGCGATGCTGATATGAATGGAATGCGATGCCATTATCGTGGTGTACATACCGATAACTCGATGCCCCGTTCAGCGAACGAAGGTGTCTGCGCGGACCGAGCAAAAGCTCTTAACTTTCCAGCAATCCTATCTCTTCGCGCGAAACGCATACGGAGGATGCTCTTTCTCTCTGGCGTTTTCGTATCAAAAGGAAAGCCCGCGCGAAATTCAAATTTGAGGATTGGGCGGTCCAAGTTGTCTCAGAATAGAATATTCTCTGATGTAAAAATAAGAAACGTACGTTTCTACAAACAATCTTTCTTTACTAACAGTAAGATAAAAATTTTGCTGAATCTATGAGTTGAATAGTTGTACAGTTCGTACGTAAGACTATATATAACAAATAATCGATCAGTTTCTTGATATTTTTTTCCCCAGTAAAGGGAAAGAAAGAATTTTAATTGTATAACGTATACCAAAAATATTTTCGGCATAAATGCAAAAACGTAAGTAATAAAATCTTGACAGTCTTAACTCATTGAAACGTTATCGCGATCTTTTGACACTCATTGAAGAGAATTGTTATCAATTATGTTGTGCAACACGAAACTAACTATTGATCACCGCTAGCAGTCGTTCAGTAAAACGATGCCGTATATCGATTAGACCTATGTTACTATCTCTATGCCATTTTTTACAGACAATGAAAACGTTCTATTTCTTTGTCATAGTTATCTTTCTTCCCGCAACCAGGTTAATCAATAAAATAACATTAATCCATTCTCGAAATACATAAGTTAAAAACGACTTAATTCCCATTAATTATTTCTACATTATCTTAGAATTGAATCAATGTGTGAAAATTCCAAAGAAATCTCTATGACTAATAATTTTCCATAACATTAACGGTTCTATTAAAAGAAATCATGTTCACTGGCAATAACTTTACACGGTAATATTTAATTTCTTATCATTTTCAATCGCTTTTATGCGTCAACATCTTTGATACTGATATAATTGCTATCTAACCTATTATAGCCTGATATAGTTTAATGATACGCATATCTTTCTAGCAACTTAACAATAGCGTGATGTAATTGGAAAACTCTAAACAAATTAAGAGGAAAATGATCATAAAATATTCTCTCTGTGTAGTTCAAACTTCAAACAATGAAATGTACGAGAATGTTAAACAAACATTCTAATAAATTATACGTATATAAAAGGAATAGCTATATGAAATAATGTTTCTATCTCCTATTACGAAGTAAATTGTTTTCAGTAATTATAAAAGCAAAAGATCCGAAATTTTCTAGAAGTGTTGAAACAAAAAAGAGAGTGGAGAGAGGAGAAAGAAGGAAAAAAGAATGCGTTGTGCACATTTGAAAAGGGCTACGGTACATTCACATTTTTCTGTCGCCCTTCCAAGAAGAGCACCGTGGAGAAGAAGTTAGAAATCCTGACGAACGTATTCGGTATGCATATCGCTTTACGGAGAGCTCTCCCTTTCGGAGAAATCGGCATCTGATGCTCGTGCATTCCCTTTGGATGAATGTCGAGCGTTATATTGAGATTTCAGGGAAATCGACGTATCAGCCAATTAAACTTGACTTGAGATAAAAAAGAACGAGCTCATGGGTCAATCCGTTACGCGATCGTTACAACGATTCGTACCGTCGTCGATTTTCTGCCATCATTCAAGAGGAAATGTAATTTTCATCGCGACAATTCCCAGGTGACGTCTCACCTGAATATTTATAACTCTCGTCGCTTTTGTGATTCATTCGACGCGATAAGAAACGATCTTGAAGATCGCGGAAAGTCCTTGCAACGTACGTACACTTAAACGAATTAAAAAAATTCGATCCCAGAAAGGGATAACATCGACACACTCGATTAACCATTTAGATAATACTTCGAGATAATAAGATTATAATAATAACCGATCGAAATGTAACACGTATCACTAGAACGCCAATTAAAAATATGTTTATATCTATATAGGTAGGGGGATATTGCTAAATAAATGATTTTCAACTATTTTTCAATGAGAGAAAGCTATGATAGATAATCATATCCTTGTAGAATAGCCACGATTTTTTTTTTTTTCGCGAACTCGACGACAAACAGTAGTCAGATCTGAATCTGGGGTACGTCATTTAGCTGTTGGTTATCAGGCAATGATAAGTCTTTGATAATCAGCCTTCATGCATTCCTGCGTTGATAAGAGACGACGATCGTTTCGTGATTCAAGCCGGTTCGTATGGTCCAAGGCACGTACGCATCCTCGGAAGAAAAAGCGAGTAATTGCAATGAAAATTCCAGAAAATTTCTGACGATTGCTACATGTGATCGATAATTCACACTTTTTATAGAATGGTAAGAGATAGATCATCGCGAAAAGGACAGATGAATATCTTCCCTTATCAAAATGATTTTACTAAAAAATACACAGTCAAAAGCCATGAATTTATTGATAATTTAAAGCTGTTGTTATAAGTATTTTTTTCGAAAGATTTTTGTGGATTTTTTACTTTGCTATTGGGTAATTTCTACAGTTGCAAAGATAATTATTTGACTTTTTTTTTTACATTGCAAAGTTAAAGACTTCCAATGTTAAATGTTTAAAAAAAATATATATATATATATAAAACATTTTCATGCTTTAAAATGATTAGATATCTCACAACATATTATTTTTAAAAGTCATCCCGAAATTATTCCGGAAAGTCATTCCGGATTTACTTTTGCCATAGCTTGACATACAAGTATTATCAAGAATGAAGAGAAAGAGAAGATCTTTGTTATATTTCCTCTTATTTTTTTTTTTTTTTTTGAATATTTAATGCGACAAATGTCCCTACTTGTGTCGTAGATAGAAGAAACGTTGAGTAACCAGAAAAATTCGCGACACAAGTGTTTTAAAATGATTGATTTCTTACTTGACAAAGACTTATATAGCGAGAATATTCAGAGAACTTGATGATGTGGCAGATAACTAAGATTTAAATACTTTGAACGACAAGAATACAAGATCTCTCTTTTTAATATTCCGTGCAGCACTAATAGTTACTTGTTTAATGAATCTATTTGAAACGTAAATTATCAGCCGTGTAACAGTAACCATGATTCTCTTCATTTCACATGCTTGAAATGCTATATACTGAATTTTCAAACTACTCCTTTATAGGATGTGGAATATGTAAACTTAAAAAAATGGAAAATAGAAGTATAGCCTTCCTATATTATCTTTTACCTTGTGAAACGTGATTATTCAACCTCGAATACGATTATCGACATACAGCAAACGACGGAGGCGGTCGAGGAGGTAGATGGAGGAGGGGAGGGGGGGGAAGGATGAGGTAAAGGGAGAAACATCAAAAAGAAAGAAAAAGAGAAGCGTGAAATTCCGGCGGGCGTCTAAAAATAGTCGGTTACAAAAAGGAATAATAACGCGGGTACGTATATATCTGGTCGCCGGGTAAAAGCGTCGGCCTATTTATGTATCGCTCGGTAGAGATGGAATCTCGATCTCTTCGCGTGGTCGTTAACATTGTTTGCCCCTGGAAGAGAGCCTAAGGAATGTGAAAAGCTGCGTCGGCAAATGGCGAGCAACAACGCCGTAAGGCCGGTCGCGCTCCTTACCGCGCTCTCTATTTTCTTCTACGGTATTTCCGAGCTGAACCCTTCCCAGCGTGTCCGCGTCCACGACCGCGTATGAGAATTTCACGCAAAATCTTCTGTTCGTTCTCCTTTAACGAAACCGTGACCGAACAACAAAATAACTAACGAAAAGAACAAGATTAAAAAAGATATATATATATACATATATTTATATATTCATAACGCATCTATTTAGATTCAAATGTATGTAGATAAATATGTATTACAATACGAAGCGACACGGTAAAAGGAATAAAGGACTTGTACCTTTCATCTAAATCTAGTAAGCATGTACATACTTGGTTAGTTTGTCGTCGACGAACTTGAACTTGACGGGCATACGATATGTACGCGTTTTGAAACAAAAAGCACGCGACAGTCGCATACGAGCATAATGGGGAAAGGCTAAAAATGCGAATGGCGAGCCACGTCGATCGCTATGTAACGATAATATTCTGCGTTCCTCGGCCATCCTATTTCTTTCGCGCGCTCGTGCGAAAGAGCGAACGGTATAGTCGATTCGCAGCACCGCGGGGCATCATCCAGAGTATCGAAGGACAGTAGCACATCTGCTCGTGCGCACGATCGTACACCCTCGGGAGTCCTCGTAGCTCTTCGTGAATCCATTCGTGGACCGCCTGGGGGCCCTACGAGCGTAACACCGGTAGCCACTACGCCAAAAGGGTCGCATTCGCGCGGGAATAGAGAGAAAAAAAGAGAAAGACAGAGGGACACAGCCGGAGAAGGACGGAACGAAAGAAGCAGCCGAGGACGGAATATCCAGGGCCGAGGCCCGAGAGAGGACAGGCTCGAGACTTGGGGGAACTGGCATCTTTTCTTCAAGATGCATTCAAACTTGGGAGAAGAGTACGCCTTAGCGATGGGATCAATATCCTCGCGTACTCTTTCCACACCATCCTACACCATTCATCGTACCGTTTATTTCTCTTTTCATTCCATCGTCCTATCGATGTGTTACTGGGAATTCAACTACAATTATATACATATATATACACATATATACGATATAGGCGGTTTTTTAAACTCAATTAAAACAATACGTTTTATCGTCTCTATATATAAAACTTACTTTGGTCGAAAATCGAAGCTGCTATTATTTAATCGACGATTTAAAGAAACCAAAAAAAAAAAAGATCATTCGATCTACGGCAACGGCCCTTGGGCAACAACGCTAAACCTTTTTTTTCTTTTTCTTCTTTTTTTTTTCTGCTTATGCATAGACGCGTTTCCTATATTTACACGCCGTCTAGATGCAAAGTAGAGCAAAATTAGCTCCGCGTTTAACGCGTTAAAAATACCACATTCCACGAGCAACATTACCAAACAATCGATCGTTCTCAGCGAAGCAACCACATGCGAGAATCCTAACCTCTGTCGAGCGACGCAAGCTTGGCGCCGAAAAGCTCGAAAACTATATAAGACAAGCAACTATAATAAGTTAACCCCATCGCTAGCAGAGCCCTTTTCGTCTTTCTTTGACCGTTTCTCTCTTTTCCGCTATGGTGCCACGCATCCGGTCTCTCTTTCTCGCTACTTGCCGCTACCTTGCACGCCGGGACCCAGCGGAGAAACGATGGAATAAGAAGACAGCGTCGGCGGGAGAGAGACAGAGTAAAAGGTAGAAGAGAGAAGAGGAAGTCACTGGCAGGGGCCAGTATATAGAGACACGGAGCCACGAAGGGGAAGCAGGGTGGGGGCGGAGAGTGGTGGAAAGGTGTGGAGGGGAACAGGGTTCGAACGGACGGGAGACATTCCAATCTCTCATGGCAAGCTTGCCTGCTTTGCTTCGCTCGCTTGTCTGCTTGCCCACTTGCCAAGATACCGTCGTCCTAAAGCCGGCCCACGCTACATCGAATGGCACACGGACATCGTAACCGTGTAATCTTGCGACGCGATCGTTATAGTCGATTTTGCGGGGATAGTAAACGAGTACGAGCGTCCTCACGAATACAGCCTCGATACATATACATATAGATAGGATTATTAGCAGCGCATTATGAAAAAAGCTGGGCCTCGAGCGCAGAAGAAACTCGGTGACACGCGTTCGAATACCATTGCCGAATATCGGCGAGATCGATTGCGTAACGTGATTCTAATGCGAACGCTGCTGAATTTTTATATATCCGTTGGAAATCGAAACAAAATTCACGTAACACGCAAGACTAGAGAGAATGTAGAAAACGAAGTACTCGTTAGAATAATTAGTGGGTGAAACAGCCTCTGCCGATGTTCGTTTCTTTAACTGAACGAATTGCCGCAATAAGGAGGTAGCTCCACTATGATCTAGTAATTTGAATGATCTAACAAAAATCGACCGATGTATCAGACCTGTCTCCTTATTGCTGCAAACTCTTCGATCGTGCCCACTACGTTTTATTTAACGAATATTCTACTAGCAGATACACGTAAATACATGCCGCGTTTCTTTCGCGCGTTCACGCGTAAGAAGATATTTTGAAGCGAGGATCGCGACGATTTCGAAACTAATCTGAAAGAAACCGCGCTCAGAATTTGGCTCCACTGGCTACATCGATGGCGATGTCAATGACTGCGATTTCAGTCTCTGAAACCGTTATGACGCATATATGTACATATAAAAGGACGTCTTCGGTGAAACGCACCTGTGTAAGTATATATGTACGTGGCAAGCACTATTTCAAGCGTGAAGGTACACAACGTACATATGTATATTTTACGTATTTCGGTATCCGATACACTTTCCTCGGCAGACACGTTCATATTGTTAGGTAGAGCAGCCAACGTCGCTTCGGACTAGACGTTACACCTGTCGGAACGTTTTAAATTAACGGCCAGACTATGCTGGTTGTTCCTATTTGCCAAGAGTCACGATATACCTATTTCTTCTTTCGTTTGTATCGCGGGCAAGAATGATTGGGACTGGTCAGTGATGAGAACTGTTACGAGAGAGCTCGATCGTATCGAGCCGCGCTTGACGATAGATTTCGAGGTAATTATGTAATAAACTAACACATATCGTATTAGTATCGTGCGTAATCGTATGCAAAACGATACGTACAAAATTTCTCAATATATACATGTGTAAAACTCACAGGAGAAAAATATAACGAATCATATTTTTCCTATTTTACAGATTTACAATTATTTACTAATCATCAATTTTCGATAATGATCGATCAATTTTGAACGATTACGAGAATAAATAAAACCATTTGAGTATTGAATACTTGTATAATATTTTTAAAGTTTGAGAATCACTGTGCCCCCCATCGTTTAGGCTGCCCTACATTCGTTCGTATAGAGAAGTTTGCCAAGCTTCGGGGTTATTTTGATTGCTTTTTAAACGCTAATAACTAATAAACAAAGTCTGAAACGCCACTCCCTTGTTCTTCGTTTTCGTCTTATTCCGTATCGTAGAAGCGCCTCTTAAATTCTCTGCCATTTGTTGCCGAACACCCTGTATAATTTAAAGCATCGAGAGATCTGCAACTTCCTCCGGCGGTGTCATAATCGGTTTTGTATCTGTCCGCGCGAGACGATGCGACGAGCGGTACGAGGGAACCGAGCGAGCAAAAATAAATGGCAATTAAAATTCCACTCGCATCTCCCTGCCTCGTAGAGAGTCGTGAGGCATCGTAGAGACAGGAGTAAAGGAGCCCAGAGTCCGCTGGCAAGCGGGAGCAAGCGAGAAAAACTGAGAGAAAAAGGAAAATACTGGAAACGCGGAGAACCGACAAAGACGATAGAATTCCCATTGCTGGCGAACGAGAAACAGACGACTCGAGTTTCATAATCTTATAGATCCCATCGAAAATCTGAACGATCTTCGATTCATCAACAGCCTATTCTGACTTTCCTTTTTTTTTTTTTTTTTTTTTATACGGCGGTATTCACGAATATGGTATTCGAATACTTTTTATTATATTTATTTATTTACATTTTATTTAGACAGCTATGTAAAATTTGTCAGGACGTTGGAATAAACGGTTGCAACAGGTGACGATATGACTAACAGCGTACGTGGAATGAATTAAGAAACTGAAGGAATTAAAAGGAAACGTAACGAGGGAAAAGAAGCTTGAAAATCTCGTTTATAGGATGTACAATGAGTGAAAGTACGTATTACTTGTGAAAAAATTGATATCTATGTAGGTAGGCCCGAGAAACTCGAACAAACAAATTTGATGCACAGTCATACGAAAAAAGTTCGTAATTTTGAAAGTCTCTCGGTAAAAGAAACATCCATCTATTCATCGAGTTTAGGATGGCTTTTAGACCAAGCAACCTACTCGGATAATTAATAATTGAGTACCGTGAAGTATAACACTGACCCAGTTGGATCGATGAATTATTAAAATGAATAAGCGAATAGAATTATCACGGTCTATCCCACTTATTTCTGCTGTCTGTTCTGCTTCTGACTTTTTGATGTATAACGTCCTCCTTAGCTCGCATTCGTTTTTCACTTAAACTTCGCTAGATACTCCGTTACTTTTATCATTTAATAAAGCAAGATTTTTTTCTAATTCGCGATTCATAATAAGCAGAGAAACAAGCATAGAGAAACAGCGAAGGATTTAATACTTTTGTCGTTCTGTAAATTAAAAAGCCGATCGTACAACCTTCCAATAACAAATACGCTCGTCGCAACCAAGGTCAATCTTCGTCTTCGCGAATTCCTCCTCTCTATGAAACTTTCGAAATTCCTCAAGATTACGTCATGACGCCCCGTCATCGGTGTTCCTTGGTCTCATTGCCATTGAGACATGAAAACAATCGTTAGCCAGGACTATCGGAGGTGGTTTAGAAAAATCGTATAAGCAGTTAAATAAAAAATTTGCTTTGCACGATTCCGATGATTTTTACGTTTTACAGAGGAAGATAAACGGAATCGGAAAGTTTGTGATTTGATGACTGACGGTAATCGTATTTAAAAACTTCTAAAAGAAGGAAGAGAGAGAAAAACGTTAGACTCTTTAAAAAAAAAAAAAAGAAAAGAAAAAAATGGAGAAAAAATAAGAAGGCGAGACAAACCGTTGTTTAGTCTGCGGGACGAACTCCTCTCACCCCGCGGATTACGCGTTCTAAGGCTGTCGTCGAGAAGTCTCCACAGACAATCACGAAACTAGAAGCGAGCCAATCTTGAAAATCGACGATGACATCACGCGTGCAGTATTTCGACCGAAATAAATATACCGTACATCGACATTCTCCCACTTCCTGTCGCGTTCCACGCGAAAAGTCGTCTTCCTTCGCTTCCGGCGACGTACGAAAATTCGTGCAGGAATATTATCGAAAGAAGATTCGCAGACAGACCAACGTGAAATATCCTTGGCAATAGCGGATATTTATTTCTGATTGAAATTGGAAAGGAATTGCGGAGCGCCAGACTAACGCGAAATATTCGCGTAGGCAGCGGGAATTTCGCACAGTTGGCATTTATACTTTCGGAAATTCACGTTATACAGGAATACGCGACGCTACATCGACGTAACGTATTGCCGAAATCGTTTCACGAGAAAATTTCTTACGACGAATCGACGAAGGTAAATCGCATATACGCGCCGTCAGACGTGCCAACTATTATAATTTCTTCTTGGCGAAGATACCAGCAGATATTCGCAGATTTCGACGCGTTGCCTCTGGCATTTACATAGAAAAACATTTTCAATAAGATAAAAAAGACTGGCGTGTATTAAGAAGCAACGAGATAGCTCGATTAAAATTAAGGAAAACAGGAAAAAAGATAACATATTTTCCTTATTTCCTTCGCTTTGAAAGTTATCTATGACAAATATAAAAGATCATATTGAAATTCCATATTAACACCTTAATGCGAAAATTGTCTCATGGGAAACGATCGAATTTCTTTTACCATAAGAAGCGATTAATAACGATGACGAGACAATGGATCGATAAAATTCATACACCGATGTTTTATCAAATGTCCAACGTGCGAGATGAAAGCAAAGATTACGAAACGCCAACTGAAAATAAGAAACGAGCTTTCGTTCGATTTCAACGCTGAGTACGCGTTAACTAATTACTCACTTGCTTTACAGTGACACAATGAAAGTCCACGAGACGTAAACTCATCGTAAAAGACTCGCTTTTCGAATGATGTAACCGCGAAGCGCGTAAGAGAACGGGCAAGCGTATCCCCGGCACTGCAGACTCGTCGAGAGGGGAAAACTAGTTAATCCGGTGTTAATCGTCCGATCCGGCGACAAATATGAATACAAACGGGTGAAGGGGAGCGGCTAGTGACCGGAAGTAACATGATTTCTCACGAAATAACTTCCTGTCTACGGCTCCCACCGTCCCTCGTTTAAAAGTTCATCGGTCCCTCGCTGCTTATAATCCCAACTAACGGAGGTTCATCGGCACCGAGGGTGCACAGGAGGAGAAATATCTGTTTGCCTTTACTCTATCCACTGTTCAATGTCACTGTCATGGTAATTTTTCATCCCGCTAGGAGAAAAATTCAATAGCAACGCGGAACAGTTTTCATCTTGAGAATTAATATTTAACGAGAGTCTTCGCCAAAGTCAAACAAACTCGAGTCAAACAAAATTAGATTCGAAGCAAATGTTTTGGTGTTGTAGTTTCGCCTGGTTTATCGTCGTGAAATTTTTTAAATAGTTTCTTGCTTCTCTCTGTGTTACAGTGATCTTGAAAAAAGAAGAATTCCGTATACAATGTTTTGCTTGTTCTTGGTAATGCGAAACAGTCTTTGTCGTACAAGGAATTCCATAATAATATAAAGTTGTCACACAGCTGTCGTAAACTGTTTAATTAATCTCGCTTTCTCTCTTTTATACAGCGTATAACTGTCACGTTGTAACATATTTTCCGTACGAGTTCAACTATTCAGACTATCAAAGTATATGTAACTGATAATACATGTATACAACGTATGTAAGCGATAATAGGAAAATACAGTAGAAGTAAACGAGGCTGTAACAAATTACCGTGACAAATAATCAAACTGCATGCGACATTAATCGTCATTAATACTTTTCTAGATTAATAGAAATAGAATAATTCTCTGCCTAAGAGTTCTAGGCGAAACTAAAATAATTATTTGAATATAAAATAATAATTTCGTTTCACTATATCGTTTCTCAAATAGGTAGCAATTTCCCTCGAATATACGATACAACTTGCTAAAGTATCAGCTTTTAAAGCGTAATTAGTGGGACGGTTGACGCATAAACTTGTACTATAAAACACGAATCGACGTTCCTCGTTAAAAGCCCCCCTTTCGTATGGACGATTCGCGTGCATCAACGCGACGAAAATAATTAAAAGGACACTCGAGACTTACCTCGAGTACGTCCTGTGCGGTCTGAAGGTATTCTCGAAGCATGGCCTCCTGAATGGCTCGCCATTCTTGCCTTGGATCCTCCAGTTGCGTCGTTTCTGAAACGATCGAAAAAAAAAAAAAAAAAAGAAAAAAAGAAAAAGAAAGAGATAAATTAGATACACCTTAAGACTATAGATCTTTGTTTCACGTGTCTTTCAATCGTTTGCATACGTTGTAAATGTCGCTCGTGGAACGCTTCGGGCAAGATATCTCATTAAGGCCCAACAGGTTGCATTAAGGCGACATTCCATTTGCAATTTTTTCCAATCAACTGACATTATCGAACTCTGTTTTTCAAGACTATGACTATGAGAGAAAATCGAAAGGAGCCGCTTAATACGTTTCTCGTCGTAATTCTTCTCAGTTTCAAACTTTTCACGCACTTTTTCGATACACAATCTTGCGGTTGTCGTCAGTCACCGCACGTTTTCCACAACGTATCTCACACGACAAAAGGTTGTTAATCTTTACGCTGTATCGTCATCCGGAGAATGTTCGGCGAAAATGACATTTAAAAAATACTTTTCACGAGAGAAATACGCCGACTAGATAAATACGAGATACTCACGATTAACGTGATTGATGTAGTATGCACCCACATGCTTGTCGTAAGCTTCTTCCCATCCAAGTGGAAGCTCGTTTCCGATACAGTCTGCGAATGTTTGTGGTTTTGTAAATCTGTAATCGGAAAGAAAACGAATCGTTAATTCGTATCAACGAATTCGAAAAACTGTCGAAACGCGAAGATACGAACACGATTGAAACGACACGGAATTATGAGAAATCTAGTTTCTTTTCTTTCTTCCAAGTCAATTTGAATTTGCTAATCTTCTGAGAAAAATATTAATCACGTATAGAGTGATACAGCTACGCGATGATACATTTTATATGGTAGATGTTAAATATTAAAGATATTTTCCGCCTACAATATTCTAGCCGTTGCGTTCATTCGATGTTACGGCCCAAAAATAATTCCTGCAATCAGTTTGCGTCAATAGCGGTTAATTGACGTCAGAAATTTGTCAAAGAGATTTTGCCTTTAAACTTTATTGTACTGTCTGATATACCTAGAAACAGTTGGCAAAATGTAGCGCGATCGTTATTTAAAGCGCCATCCAAATACAAACAGCAAGAATAATCTAATCTAATAATTAATTGCACGAATATATGTATTATTATTTTTTGAAAGATGTCTATCTATTTCTCGTGCAAGTTGGACGAACGACAGTCCTTGTTTAATCCTTCGATTAAACGGTTGCAATTGCTTTCGTATTTTAACGGCAATGAGATCAAGAAACAACGACGACAAGGCTACGTGACGTAATCCGAAAAGATTTCGAAGGTTCAAAGAGGAATTCGCCAAAAACGAAAATCAACCTTGGTTCAAGAAGTTTGCTTAACACGGAGCAATCGTACAATCGGACCGTTCGATCCTAAATACCAGGGACATTACGTTCTCTATAATAAAAACGATCGATTTCCTTTCCTCCTCAAATCCGTCCCGACAAATAGCGTTCAATTTTTGCAATTCTTGTTGCGCGAGCAAAGTTCAACATCGAGAAAAGCGTTTAAACGGCGAAACGCTCGAGAAATATTCGACCAGCGATTACATTAGCGATGTTTCAATTAAAAAAAAAAAAAGTTTTACGAGATTATCTGGAACAATACATGCGCTGGAGGAAATAAATAGTCGGTCAGCTGGAGATGGAAGAATTTTATCGATAGAAAAATAACGATACACGTATCTAACAACAACGGTAATGACTGTACAAGCAAAAGAGTTAATTCGACCCAATTCGATAATAATTTCATTTCTTATATACGTGTGCGCGCAACAAAGAGATTATATCTTGCATACAAAATAACCTGACCTCCGCAGGCCAGCGACCAACTCGACTTTATCGCGACGAAAGTGAAATGGAATCGGTAATCGGCATAGAAGAAGAATGCGAATACCAAAGAGTAAATAGTAGAATGAAAAAAGTAGAAAAAGCGAAAGAAAGGAGGAAATTTTTTTTTTTTTTTATCAAAAGTTGCATCTGTTGCGATTGCCCGTTATTTAGACGAATTAATTGCTCCACGAGTGGGTAAATAATAATAGCGAATTACTATCGCCACGGCGCCGATATCTTATCTACGATATTAAACTATAAGGCTAAAAGCGCAGAAATTACATCGATAGGGTTCTCGGAACGATCGATGCCACGACATACGCGAAAGCGTATAATAAAAATAAAAAGATCTAATGAAAAAAAAAAAAGAAAAGCTTCTTAACAACTGGCCGGAGGATACAGCACTTGAAAACATGTAGCACGCTGAACGTGTAACGACATCCTGTGCGAGGCACGATCGGGCATAATAAATGTTCGAAAATGTTGGCGGACGTTATGGAATTTCAGCGACAATTCCTTAATTCCTTTTCCGCCGCGTGATTCACGTTTTTAATGCGCCCTTGGCCTTACCGCGGCGCTGTCCTATAATACGAAGGAGGAAGCAGGAGAAGGAGGGTCAAGAACGTACATCATGACGGAGGAATAACGTGGACAAGAGAGAAGGGAGCAGCTGAAGAGGCAAGGGGCAAGAGGGGAGGGCGACATTGGAGGCGACGAGGCAGGAACAGCAACCGGAGGAGGTGGAGGAAGCGAGACTATGGGACAGACAAATCGAGTAATAAAAATTGCATAAACGCGCGTTCCGTATCGATAGAATCGCGCTATAAGCATGCTTAAATCGATTTGACATAGCGCAAGTTTCTGCTCGCGAGTTTGTACAATAGGTTGTCCAACGAGTTCCTTACCATTTATTATTCCGCTATTCCGATCGATATTTGAAATATAGTCGAGCGAGAGTCAAGAGCACACGCACACCTCCGAAGCTTATTCAGTGATCGTTGCATAGATTGAAAATCGATTTTTGTACGGCGTATACTCGGCGCTTATGACTCTCGTATAGTGGAATACGAAAGAAAACGTAGAAATACGCAGACTGCGTGTAATATTCGAAATTGTATAGAACCATGCTTAGCGAATGGAAAGAAGATCCGCTTAATTTCTACAATCATCGATTTGCATAAATATCTAGCAACAGCATTGACAACTTAATCCTAACGATATACAACGTTACAATAAAACGAAGGGACGCGTTCAACAGATTGCTGAAAGTCAATGGAATCTTTTTCCAAACGTGATGGTAAGTTGTCTTTCTTTCTTTCACCGGTACAGAGAAAAAGATAGAAAAAAATGAATTCATTAGCTGTGACAATATGGTATTGTTATATCGGAACAATGCGTTACTAACGCCGCGCTATCGGCACACACCGCTTCTTAAGACTTTCAAAGGCTGCCTTTACGATACGTTCGGTCGACTTCGCTTTTGCTACTAGTCTTCTTCCATGAAGGAAGCTGAGAAGGAAGATGTTTACCGACGCGAACTAACGACAGAAGGCACGACGACGACAGGAAGCACGCAGCAACCTATTACTGTCGCGTTTGTCTCAGTTATGCTAGATGTGTTAGAAAGAAACACATGGGACAGAGTGGTGAACGCGTTGTATCGCTACGGATTGTGTAATTCGATTCTTTAAAATCGTATGAACCGAAGAAAGAAGATCGCTTTGTTTCAAATTGTCATTTGTCGATACGAAGCAAGACGTTTTTCTTTCTTTAAAAAAAATACTGTAACGAATCTATTCACTGTTAAAACTAGACGGTGAATCTTTCTCCGCGGATTTCAATGCAATTTTGCTTTCTCGTTACTCTCGTGACGTAGATGAACTGCAACTTTTTCACGGCGTTAATTGTTAACTGTTGCAACTCTTGCAACTGTCGCTGTAACTGTATAATTTCACACCTTTTTTCTCACCCTTATGGAATCTAATCTTCCAGGAATATAAAATCCTGCTCGATTAAATCTTTCATCCATAATTTCTACTAATTATCATCGTTTTATAGATTAACAGATTAATAGATGTTAAATATTTGCCAACTTTGACTAAAGTAGAATTATTCTCGAAAGCTTCTCTCATCGTTACGCCTAGTATCTAGTATTTGGTTTCGCGGTCTGTTCTGAAGAAAGGAAAGCCGCCACGCGACAAAGACCGTTTCTCTCTTTCCTCGGTTCTGCTTGATCGCAACAATAACGACAGCCGTGAAACGTAACGTTAACGTTTAAAAATACATTGGCGTACACGTGAATGAGATTGTATAATCTACCGGCGCATACCTGCATCGTACACCGTGGAACAATGGGCCCGGAACACGACAGATTATAGCTATAAAGTAATCTCGTTTGGTCTGTCGATGGGCGAGCTCGGAAGCACACCCACGCGTCCCTGGTCGCGCTTTTCACGAACGCCATAAACTCTATTTTAACAACCGTGTAAAATCGTATCGCGTTAAACACCAACGGAAGATTCGAAATTCTAATCGTTTCTCTCGTTGGAATCTGACTACGGTGTTACGTTATATCGTAGCTACGAAATGCATTTCAAGAATAGTTTGCGTCGCTCTAGCTATTACGTTTTTCTACGCTCTGATGGAATATACATTCACGCATATACCATTGATATTTTTTTCCTTTTTTTTTTTTTTTTTTTTTGATGGTAGGATCATAATACACATTTATTTAATAATTACGGTTATTTAAAATTGCCAGGAGTTTGCGTGTTCTAAACAGTATGGAGGATATTTTACACATATTTATATTATACTAAAATATTATGAACGATTAAGGTTACTTAGTAACGATTAATTAATAATATTAAATAGTAGAATATTATTATAGAATAAGTAATCGCACAGATATATACAGTTACCGTACGATGTTAGAATCGAAAGGGAAACTACTAAGTGTAAAAATCTGGGAAGAACGATCTGGGAGGATGATTTGCATAGAATTATTCATTCTAAAGTTAATGTTACTTCTGGATTCGATTCTTCAGCGTCTAACTCTTTAACGCGCGTAGCCACACCTAACTTGCAAATTCCTGCATTCCTATGCCTTCTGTCTGACACTCGATACGCTCGCTGTCAGCAGATTATTAGAGATCTAATGGTACTAGAAAGTTTCGTTTGATATCGGTAGTGTCGAATAATTTGTGCGTTTTAGCTTAACTATCTCGCGCGATGAATTTCAATTAGATCGATTGCGTAAATTAAGAACGCAGCTTTTCGAACGTTCCTACGACCAGTCGTACGCAGCTACCTTTTGTACCTTTCTAAATTTTATCCTCTTCTTATCCATCGTTTTATAAAAGCGTTCAAGATTATGTGAATCAAGATTACGTTAATTACGTAAAATCGAGTAAAATACAGACAGCTGATATATCGATCGTTAACGTTTAATATAGGAACGATCGACATTCGTGAATTCTAAAGAAATTCTATTTCCTCGCGATTATAAAATAAAATACAAAATATAATTGTAAATGTAAAAATGAAAAAAAAAAAAACGAGTATATTTTTAAATTATTACACGTATCCTTCTCTATCCTCTAGATAGACTTACCTAAGCAATAAATTTTCATTTATTTTGAACGCTATTAAATCCGATTAAAAAGTAGATAATAACTATTCTTTATTGATAAACGAAAGATGAGAAATATCTCGTTAATGGCTCCTAACGGTGAAATGTAAGATGATAACAGATAAGAGCAATTATCTTACCACGGTATATTAAAATAAATAATAATTGTCGAAGATGAAAGAGAAAATTGTCGAAACATCGAACTACATTGCCTTAATGTAACTTAATATCCTTAACACGTCGACTGTCACGCCAATCTTACAAATATTTTACTTTCAGTTTGATAACAATTAATTCTCGCAAAATATTATTACCGTATTCCTTATACCTTTCTCCGACGATGTTATTTAAATCGTCTACCTTCAAAACTCGATGGTCTATTAAATGGGTTCTATTCTATTCGTTCTAAGAAATTTAGCAACGTGGGTCAGCCATGGTCATCGTAGCAGTTAACGCGTTAAGGGTTGCTACGCTTGAAAGCAGGTGTGACTATTTATTTCGCGACTAGGTGAGACACACGGCCCTGAATGTAACGTCAACAGCGAGCAAACAAGCATCTATGCGTGGGCATACAAATCGTGTAGGTGTTCCTCTTCGACTACCAAGCTTTGACCCAAGGGCACTAGCTGTGCATTATGGAACGCGTGCACGTCGCCGATATCGCTCGCGTTTTCGCATTTTTACCTGTTCACGGCGTAAGGCTCGTTCGATCGATTCATAAGCGGACAACGCATATTCATGTGTATCATCGTTTCTTATAAGGATAAATAAAAAGGTAGGATTTAGGTAGATAATCTCTTTACCCGGTAAATATCGTATTACGTAAGTATATAACGTGCTTGGAATATTTTATATATTTTTTAAATTCATGTACGCATTTAAAAATTCAATTTTGAATGACTTGGACTTTCTTGCAGGACTGAACTAATATCGTTGGTAAATATTTACGAGTTGTTGTATGCCGTGCAGAAACTGAACACGATATAATTAAAATTAATTAAAAATAAACGTAGCTCGTTCTTAAGTGCATGGCTTAAGGAGTTTCCGACTAAGAAATGGTCTAGTTAACGGATTAATACGTATTTTCATAAATATTAAAATTTGTGTGCGTATTTTACACTCTGGTTTTGCTTCCCTAATGTAACCTAACCTCCAAAAGTCCGATAAATCCTTCGCGTATCTTTCTTAGAGTTAAGCAACGTTGGAAGGCCACCACAACGGTAAATGCCAAATAATACTGACACGATTAATCGTATGGTTGATAAAAATATGAAGAAACGAATTCAAGGTATTTAATTGTAATGAATAACGAGATTATCGAAAGTATTTGAAGAATCGTGACGACAGTTACGATCAACGATGAACGTTGTACGCTTGTCATAAATATTGAAAGTTGCGCGCGTATTTTACGCTAACGTTTTCCTCCTCTAACTAAAATTTTACTTTTCTAACCTAACCTCAAAACGTCTACGTAATAATCTAAGGAATTTTTCACATATCTCAGATTCCAACGACGTTGAAAGCTTACTACAATAGGGAATACCAGCACGGTTAATCATACGGTCATGGAAATACGCAGGCTCGAATTCAAGGTATTTAATTGCAACGGGCAACGAGGATATTCCACGATCGGTCACGTACAGGCCGGTTAAGCGTATAAATCGTGATTGCGAATGATAGCTGAAAATATTTCTAACGACATAATGACTGTTTGCGTTGATGGAGAGACGGTCGGGTTGCCGAGTCGTTTTGAAACGTGTTCGAGCGTAAAAATTCCAAGAAGAAAATAATGGTACTCAGCTTACAGGAATCTCCGTTTGCCTTCGTTCTCTGTACGTGGATGTGTCACGGCCTAGGAATGTCTCGAATTTCCAAGTTTGGGAACACTCCTGCCTCGTAATTCGTGCCACGGCTTTGGTCACGCACATGTATACGCAATATCACGCTGCCCGTATATCCCTTTAACGTTATTCCCTCGCGCCAAAAAATTCGCAAATTACATTGCAAACATTTTGGCCGAACTCAATCTCATCCTGATTAAAACCACGAATAATTCATTTGCGGCTCTACAAGCTTATTAATTCGTTAATCGAGGCATTTCTTAACTAAGAACATCTATGTATAATTACAGAAGCGAAAAGTATTATAAATTAACACAAATTAATTCCACTTAGATCGATTTTACTCTTTGCCAGTGTAAATACATAACGATACAGCTTCTTAAAGCTTTATTTATACGAAAAGGAAGAAAGGTAGGTTTAATCGCGAAATACATCTAAAACAATTTTTATTGCCATTAAACTAACGAAAAATTTCGTTGAATTAAAAGTGGTCGGAATTAAATCGACAACAGACTAATAATAAGGTAAAAAAAATTGCTAAAAAAAAACATTTTTTCGAATAAAAGATCGAGGTCACTTTCACTTTCTTAAACAGCACTATACTATGATTTTTTTCACTATTCGTATTAAAAATTCATTATTGAAGATGATGACTTCATTCTCACATGATAAATTTTTAAATAATTACGAAACAAATGTTAGCACCCGAAAACAATATTTTCCTTCCTTAATCGCTTCTCCAATATTAATTTCATAATTGAAAGCCCAGTTGTTCGTTTTCCCAATTATTAAAACAATAATTTTTCCTTATTAAAACAATAATTACGTAATCAATAGAATCATATTTAGTTACAATACTGATTGATTTACAAATGAAGAAATAGCAGATGGAAATCGTACGATTTCTATCTTGGCTTCGAGCAAATGGATAACTGTCCTGATTACGTAAGCAAGTTTATGAATGAAAAATATACATTAATAAAATAAGTAATCAAATAATCGGATTAAAATAGATTCATTAGCCAAACATTATAAAAACAATTTCAGGTCCATAGAAAATGAAACAGTTTCCTTCGTAATACCCTAGCCTCATATTTGATGTTAGTTTACATATTTATTAATATCCAACGAATATAAAAATATTGAATATAAACGATTAAATATCAACAAACTACTACATGCTTATTGATCAATTACTCGGGAAAACCAAGAAGTACCTAGAAACAACACGAATGACTATCTTTGAAAGTTGACAGCATATCGATATTTTCTTAAGTCACAATTGCATAATGCAGCCGAGAAACAACCGTTCTCTCTTTCCTTTTCACGGACATTCTTGCAGCCTGCGTACGAGGAAATAATTCACGTCCAACATGTTTCAAATGAACCGAATAACAAAAATCGTACATCCAGAAATCGAATTTGAAAAATGAATTCGAAAAGAAACCAACCGTGAATCTATAAACAGTTGCGTATCGATCGTAAATTTACGAAACGATGTTATAAGAACTCGAACCGAAAGAATGCGAGAAAGAAAAAAAAAAAATGGTGGAGGCACATTGGCGCGCATGCGCGCGCTCGTGAGAGCAAAAGAATTTTCCTAAACACAGATGTCGAGCAGATGCCACGCGTAGCAGTGCGTGAGGAGCGCACAGTGGGAAAACCGGACGAAACGAAACGCGTGCGAATTCGATTCGAGTTTCCAAAAAAGAAACAGGTGACGAGAGGCGGCGAGAGGAGCTTAGTGGATTCGGGGAACGAAATTTCGAGATTTCGAGGAACGCGAAAGTCGCCGGCACACGGAATAACCGTACACCGGGCTCTGCTCTGTTGTTCGCGTGCCAAATGTGCAAACAAAAACAGCAGCAAACACAGGTCGACTGTAATCTGCGTTCGAATTGCTGGACGATAACTCGAGTGGAAAACAAGTATCAATTATACGTCAGTGATATCACAAAATATCATTGAAATGTTTCAATTTTTATTTTGTATACATGCATAATTGTTAATATCGCAGAAAATCCTTGCGATTGTTCAATATCTTTTGGATCTGTTAAATGAAAAAGATTGGATACTTGTAGAACTTCTACTTATAAATATAATACGCGTATTGTATGAAACATTTTAATTAGAACATTAACACTGTAGTGAAACCTGGCTATCGTAACTATATTAGGCTATCGAGAAGAATATTGAGGCTTATTAATGCAATGGATAACCGATTGCTTAAATATTTCTATCCTCTCTGTGAAATCTCTACTTACGGTAGGTGTCTTGTAGCTTCTCGGCAAGTATATTTTCAGATTGATTTCAAACTTTATTAATATAATTATGACAGTAGCGTCTAATTACAGTGTTACTGAAATTTCAAAACATTTTAGACAAGAGTGTTTTACAGAAAATGTTCAAATACTTTGGAGCTACTACATATATATATATATATATACACAGAATATATGATACAATGATATGAGTAATATATTGTGAATTAGTGTTTCTTTTCTCGAAACAAGAAAGGAAAATCGAACGAAAGGACTGCATGTAACGAGATCGATGTCTTAATGGCGACATCAAAATCGGAAGAGTAATACCCTTGTACCAAGGTCTATTTTTAGGTACCGGTCAGTTGCATGTACGTTATATACCGGTTAGCCCCGTAAGATGGTTCACTTACACCACGTTCCACGGATACGCGTATACACATTAATCTAGGCAACGTGGACACGTGGAACACGGTGTCCATGTAAGCCAGTTTTATAACGAGATTTTAGTCTTTTGCTCGATAACGAGCGCCATTCACTGAATCCATCGTAAGACTAGCACTTGCTTCATTTGATCTTTTGACGAATCAGAAAAAATATTCTGTACGATTTCGCGCATTAAGAATGCCGATACTGGACATTTCTGAGTCGAATGGGTCATAATTTCTGCTTTCGAAAGATTACTTCGCTTGAAAATTAGTCCAACTATGCAGATTGTTATTATTACTATTCGCATACAGTGTTATATCAAGTGATTGTTAATATTTGATCATTAACTTATTATACTCTAGAAAATTAGCATCTGTAATTTATGCGTATTTGTAAATTCTTCAGTATTTAATTTATAGATTATGAACGGTACATATTCATATGTAGGTGAAACATGTTAAAAGCGTAATAATTGATGAATACCCGAACTCATTGATTTTATTTTCACTATAAAAAATGAATAAATAAATAAATATATATATATATATATAGTGTATTAACGTTTAAGTAATAGCAAAATAAGAGAAAACAAAATGGTTAATATGTATCAGATTTGAGATGAAAAATTCGACGTTTCCACAGGCAACAATTGCGACTGGTTAAAACGCAGTGAAATTGTGACTTTTCTATCAGAAAGTTCAAATGAATAGTAGTTTTATTTTCGCGTGCGACCGTGGTCACCAGATTTCTCGAGTTTTTCATCGACAGCGCGGCGGCCCTGGCGACTGGAATGCGGGCGCGGCGAGTCCTCGGTGTATGAATATACGCATACACGTAGTAGATACACACGCTCGGGAAACTTAAGGGGCGCTCACACGAGGGCAATGTAACGTCAGAAATATTTCGCGTTCTCGCTCGTGTGTATGTGTCTATGACGAATTTGCTCACTATACACACACACACGCGTGCGCGCGCGCGCGTTTATTATTACAAATAAGCACAAAACGGTTTCGTTCATCCGTGTCCATAAATTCACGGAAAGAAAGAGGAAAAAATCGAATGCGATCTTTAAATGAAATAAGGTTCGCGCATAGAGATCGCACGCAATTTCATATATACTCGCTGTTTTAGCACGTGTACGCGTGCATACAAACATATACATAGAAAATGGCGTACCTGTCTCTAGGATCGATCCACGTTGTTTTTCTTGTGTTGTGATCGATGAAATACACTTTTCCATCAAAGTCTTGCGCGACGTCCCACCCTTCCGGAAGCGGTATCTCCCCATTCCGTCTCCTTGGCATATTTCACTGCGCTCTAAATCCATCCAAAACTCTCTATCACCGACCAGTCGACAGGCACATATCTGTGCGCGCGAGCACACACTCCCCGTGCCACATACACGCTGTATTGATGAAAGAGAAAGAAAGATAGTCGATGTAAGAGAGACAAAGAGGGAACATTCGAGTTGGTAAAGAGAAGGCACGCAATAGTAATACACACCGATATACAGTGGAATGGAGATAGAAAGGATGTGTTGCATGCCACTGAATGCACACACGTGCGCGTGCATACGTACATACACACATACATACATCTCTATATACGCGCACGTATACATACTCTGTCGAAAGGAAAGAGAGAAAAAGGAAAAAAAAAAAGAAGCGAGGGAAAAAGAAATAGGGAAGGAAAAGAGTGTGAGAGAGAAAGATAGAAACATCACGTGCATATGTATACATATATGTAGATTTCATGTAGTATATATAATGTACACACACGTTCTCGCTCTCTCTTTCTCCCTCGCGCGCTACTCCGCCATCATGAATACCTCATTATCATGAGCGGAGTGACGTCAGAGTCCCCGCCTTCAGATTCCTCTCGAGCGGAATTCCACCGTTAACATAGCTGGCCGTCGAAGAAAAGTCCACTGTTGGTATCTTGCCTTGAGACGGTACTGTGGTCCTACATTTGTACAAGATCGCCAGTATAAATGCCCGTTACATTATCGTAACACTTATATTTTTTTTAATCCCGCACTCGTCACTTTGCAATATATCGACGAATGAAATACCAAACCAAATAGCACACAGCCTTTAGATTTGCTTTCTTCACATCACCAACCGTAAACCGAATTTGGTAGAGAAAAAATATGAAAAACCACTTTCACCCTTCCTTTGCCGTCTCACTCTGTCGTTCACTTTTATTAGCACTCTTATCCTTTTGTTTATCAGGCCCTTGGTTTTACCACGTATCACGTGCGATGTTCTCTTTTTACACCATCCTTTAATTCCTACTTACTGTTCTTACACGATTTTATCATTTGTTTTACACCATCGGGGAAAGCAGGAGCACTTAGAAAAATATTCGGTGAATCGTGCCGGTAATCGAACAGAGAACACTTCTCCGGCTAACGTCGTTCGGATGCACGTTTCATTGATGAAATTTTCGAAGAAAATTGGCGAATTGTTCAAATGCGTAACAACCACGTCGTTCTCATTTTGAAGCAGCAAGAACGACGACGAGTTTCTCAGAGCAGAGACGGGGCAGCATCTGCGTCTGCGACCCGCTTTAAGAAGTGCACGCTAATGCCGGTACTATCGAGTACATTTCACCGTGTGCTCCCTTTTCTTTCTCTCACTAAACTTCGTGCACGTCGTCCGCGAAAGACAGCGCGGAATCAACGCGACGTTCCCTTCGAGGAATGTCAGAATTCGCCTCGCGTTTCTCCCCCACGCGTTTTATTTCATTCCGTCTTTTTACTTACACGGAATGAAACTGCCAGGAACACTGTTACGGTTACCGCAAGACACTTTTGCTCCGTTCATGCATCGAATTGAACATGGCCTCGGCGAAGATTCTACACTCTGTCAAGTCCGTTGTTTCAAGTGGCAAGAATACGCGCAAACTACTCTTTCGTTTCGTACGATACTACAACCTCGCGCCAACTACAAGCATGTTGAGTGTTTGAAACATGCCACTGGACGTTCATACCGTGTGCGCTTGGCAATGCTTCTCACTCACTCTCTCTTCCTCTTCGCCTCAACGCGTACACCGATGAGAACCGAACGTAATCCCCTCCCAGCCTTTGGTATTCTCCTTCTTTCTCTCTCTTTCCCTCGAATCGTCTCCCACTACCGGGCCGAAAGCTCTCGTGTCTCTGACCGCTGTGCACGAACGACGACGGGAACAGACGAACGCGATGCCCTTTCCACAGTTTCGCATATTTTCCGTTATATTGCATCGGCGGCACCACCGTACGACTCTCATGGAAACGCAGGTGCACTCAAGACCGTTGAACATCCGGGACGAATGAATAAACTGATGGTAATCCGTTGCTGCCCCTTCGAGAATGTCTCATAAGCCACTGTGGTATTCGCATGTATTGCTTCCTCTTTCTTTTTTTTCTTTCTCCTCGCTGTTATTTCTCTCTTAATGCGTGGCTTCCAAATGTTATCGATATTCGGTCGAGTAATTTAGTCTTTTACTTGCACGACTTATCGTTATTCGCTCCTATCATTTTGCTTGAAATTAACTTATTAGTCTTAATCCAAATATCTCTCATGTCACATTTTTACTGTTCTGTATAAGTATTAACGTTTGTTTTTTCTTTTTTTCTTTCTTATTATTTCGATAATAAATAGATTTTCGTCCACAACGTGAAAACATGTGTCTTTAGCATAATCTCCTTCATTCCTTTTAATCTGAAAATAAATATTTAATTCTATTCAAAAATATACATTTGATTTGTAAAATCTCTATGTAAAGCTCATGTTACTTTAGTAAAAGAAATTATGTCCATGTCGCATTGAAATCCAGTGGTTTAGAATTTAGAATATTTCCCGCACGCACGACTTTTTTTTAATCTATACATTTACTATAAATTTGATAACGTGTGTGAATTCTTACTTCCTCGGCAAGACACGTGACATGTGTATAATTAAGTATGTATATACGTGGTGGAGAGTGCAGATATGTGAACGTATGGAGGTTTGCTGAACGTGGCGACATTTTTAACCCAAATTTTCTACACGTTACGAGAAACTGAATGTGCAATTGTAACGTCAAACGATCGTATCGAGATTCGGACATAGTTCGTAATTTGTTTCTAATAAATAAGAAGTAATTTAGTGTTTTGTACAAAGTTAATATGGCAACATCTGAGAGCGATGACTTTGAAAGCGCTGACGAGGAGATGAACCACGATATGCCAACAAAAAGAAGTATTCAAATGCAACAGTGGAATTTACCAAACACGATAGATTCGGAATCTGATGACGATACGGAATATGTGCCTCGACAACCGTATACAAATATAAATTTCGGTAGAAGTAAAGAAAAATATTGGCCGACAATGGATACGTCAAATAACGAAGCAAGAGCTGATAAAGATATCAGTACTAAAGATACACATAATTATAAGAAGCACGAGCAACCAATTATCAGTGTTGACGAAACTTGTGAAAAAAATGATGAGAACATTTCAACTATCGATTCACAGATAGTAAAATGTGCACAGATCAATACTGGTGATGATACAGAATTGAAAGTGAGAAATAATAATGAAAACATAGAGTTAAGAAGAAATAAAGCAGGAGTATCCCCTGAAAAAGATGTTAATATGGACTTACATTCTGAGTTGGCAGTTAAGTTGAATGAAAAAGAAAAGATTCAACGCAAAGGGAAGAAATTAGGTGTAAAGAAGTTAGGAACAAAGGTTATGCCAAGTAGTAACCTTATGACTGATATAGATAATACACATATTAATGAAAGGGATATACTGATGACAGGAGAAGATGTGCTTAGTAAATTTTCTATGGAGGATGAGATAACAGAATCTGATATGCCAGAAGAATTGAAATCTGACAAAACGTTCAAAGAAGTATTTAAATCCGAAGGGTGGGAAGGACTTGAAGATCCGATTGAATTACCAGAGGAACTGATTGAAGAGAAATTGCAACCAGTATTAAAAAGATTATCATTAGTTGCTGAAGAAACAAGTAGCTCATCCACAAGTTGGGGTTGGGGTAATTGGGGTGTAAGTTCTTTAATTAATACAGCTAGTGTTGGAGTTTCTACAATAACTAGCCATGTATCACAAGGACTTACTCTTTTGGAAGAATCAATGGCTTTATCTGATGAACCTAAATCTGTTACAAATGAAGAACAAGAAAATCAGACAAACAATGGTAACTTTTATTATATATTTATAAATGATATGGGATGGATATATTTAGTGATATAATAGGTATATGTAATAGTTAATAGATAGGTAGATGATAGACAATGGATATGTAATATGTAAAATAAGAGTAAAATAATATTGTGTGTGTGAATGGAAGGATCTGTGTGTAGATGAATAACTGAGAATGAAAGACAATAGAAGAACTATATAATTGTGAACCAAGTTCCTCTTATAGTCAGGAGATTGAAACTGAATTGTACCACTACTACCACTACTACTACTATGTACAATTACTGCTAAATTATAAAACTGTTATATTTTTATTTTAGTTAACTTCCAGTTAATTTCCAGATGGTAAAGAGGAACAGACCAAAGAACAATCTTCTTTCGGGTTTGGAAATCTTATATCAAGCGTATCATCAATAACAAAACTGGTTGAATCAACTGGAAGCAAAGTTGTTAGTGGTGGATTAGATACGTTAGAAGCCATTGGTAAAAAGACAATGGAAGTTTTACAAGAGGGTGATCCAGGCTTAAAGAAAAAGAGGACCTTCTTTGTAAATGAAACAGATAAGCCCAATTTATCTCAGATTCTACGAGAAGCTAAAGAAAAAGCAGATAGCACAGAAAGAACAGTGGAAGAAAGACAGAAAATGAGAAAAGTACATTTTGAAAGTCTCTTTGATGATTATCAAGGACTTGTTCATATAGAAGCATTAGAAATGTTATCAAAACAAAGTAATATTAAAATACAACAGCATTTGAATAGCTTAGATACAAATGAACTGAATTCTGTTGAAAAAATGTTGGAAGAAGTTGAAGAACTATGTGCATTAGATAATGATGATGAATACAGTGATGAAACAGATGAGAAGGACTTGAAATATAAATTACAAGAAGCTTGCAGCGATCTTGGAATTAACATTACATATGAAAAGTTACACGAGGTAAATAATTTTGTGCTCTAGTAATACGAGAGATTGCTATTATCTCCTGAATGCAAGTTATAGAAAGTTAAATATTGATTTTAGGCTTTTCAAGACTCTAAAAATTATACTACCTCACCACATAATGATCAAGAAACTTTTGAACATGCTATTTCAGTTTTGGCACAATTTACAGCATTTTCTGTAGAAAGGTTTCATAAAACTGCAGAATTACTTCTAATCAGAGAACATCGAAGCACTGTTAATGAAACTGATTCGCTAGTTCAGTTAACAAATATTCTGTCTAATCAAATTAGAATATTAGCTAATACTTACTGTAGCGTTTTAAATAAGCTTGCAGAAACTTCAGACAAACCTCATACTATTAAAACTAATATAACAACGATTCTTATGGAGGTAAGAGAATACTATTATGTATTAAATTATGGTACGCAGGTGTGAAGATATAAATTTTCATTTTTTTCTTTTCAAATAGGCTACAAATGCAAGTTCTTACATTCAACATGCCTTCAAATTGTTGATTCCCATCATAGAAGTTGGTGCTATATAACGATGAGTAGAAATATTTTTTTAATACTCGTTCTGCATATATTGTAAAAAAAAAAAAGAACCCAATACATTTCAGATAATTAGCGCGAATGACTGTTTCTAATATGTTTCGGGATAGAAAGAAAGTTTTGAACATTATGAAGAAAGAAGGATAGAAAATAAGAGAAAAATATTAAAAAAAAATAACACTTTTTGTACTATATAAATTGTATGGATTTATAATATATTAAAAAAAGAAAGAAAAATAAAAGATATCTGTAGAAAATTTCTAGCAACTTGTTTAAAAAAAATTTAATTTAGATACCCATTATTTTTCCAAATGTTCCGCTCACAAGCATTTTACATATACAATTTATGTCATTTCATAATGCTTCACGAACAGTTTCAATTTCTTATATAAATTTATACTTAACTATAAAATTAGTAAAATATACTTTGAATTACAAAAATGCTTCAAGTAAATATCTTCTTAAAACACAGTTGTACTATTGTATATATGAAATGCTTATAATTATAGAATTTAATAACAATTTATTTTCTTATAAAACATTCTTGTTTTAAAAAAATAATAACGTTAAATCGAAATATTAATATTAAAATCAAGCAGGATATTTATAATCATATGTTAAAATATTCTTAACAATACGAGAATAAATATAAACTCGATTTAATGTTTCCCTCTTTTATTACCAATAGGAGGTTTCTGAAGTTGAAAACTCGAGTTTGATTCACTCGTTGGTAAAGGTGTAGTAAGATTTGGTGGAGTATTAAAGGTCAAACTTGCTGTTGGTGGTTTCAATGACGAACTTAGAGTAATGTTAGTAGCAGATGGTGTTGGTATTGTATTTCCCCAAACTGTAACAACATATATACTGAATTATTTTGCATCTATTTCTAAGAGTCAGATTAATTGACGTGTACAATAGCTAAAGCTGTGTTTCAATGAACTAAAATGCCATTGAAAAGTAACAAAGTAGCAACATCGACATAATTATATACTTTCTTTTAATAAAACTAATATTCAACAGTATCCCTATATATTGTTGTGTATTCTTTTAAATACATAATCTAGTTAACGCGGGCATTCTTACAAAACCACCAAGAAGCAGAAGCAATTAAAGTACATATAAAACACACAGCCATTCCTTAACAAGCATAGACTTCAACCTCCCTTTACTATGTGATATTTGAAAATGCAAATTAAGAAGAAGAAGAAAACGGAATATCATTTATTTCACTATTATTAAAAATGAATATTCTCGTATATAATTAGTAAATGTTAAGTATAAAAGCTATGCGCATCCCTTCCCACATTTCACAACACAAACAGAAACTGAAGAAAAATATAATACCTTATAAACTAAAATAGATTCCTTACTCTTTTCCTGGAAAGACAAAATCAAAATCAAATCACAGAAATAAAAAATTTTAAATCGATCATATTTACAGAATAATTAGTTGCAACAGTCTTTCTATTCATATACGTGAAATTCTACAATACTTAGTAAAGGGCGTTAAATGTTAGTAAATCTACCTCATACTAAATCCACGCAAGACCTGAAGGTAGGAGATATTCATGGGATAGTTGAAACAACGAAAATACGTTGTTTTAGGGGCTTTGTTTTCAACAAAAAATCATATTAACATTATAAATTTATATATTAATTTCATTTACCTAATGGATTTCGTGTTTCATAACTTCCTAGTCTGTTAGAATTTAGTGCTGTTGATGAAAGGAAACTTTTATTTCCTATAAAAGCGAAGTATATAACACGTTAACAGTTACACGAAATAAAATAAATACTTGCATATTAAAATAAGTTCTAAAAATTATCAATTACCTGGACCAAATGGTGTAGGACCGCTCGTAATTTTTCCAATACTACTTCGAGATATTCTTCCATCTGCTTTAATATCTTCAAAAACGTTTGTATTATCTTTTAAAACGTATTTTCTAAAGTTTAAATACTGTTCCTTTTGTTGCTGTACTTTCGAATGTACGCCTTGCAATTTACCAGCAACAGCAACAAGAGACTCGTGAAGTTTACTCATAGCCATCGTCAATTCTAAAAGCCGATTGAAAGATATTTTAAAATTTTGAGAAACATTAATACTAATATAAGTTTACCTTGTGGAGTTAAAGTCTTCGGAGTCATCATTGTCTGTATATGTTTTTCTGTTGTTTCAATTTGAGATCTGAATAATAGTAAATCATGTTCAAAGCTATCAGCCAATTCCATAAAAAATAATAATGGTGCATTATTTTCGTATTGTAATCCTGGCGGAGTATCATGCGTTCTTTGAGCTACTTCAGAACTTTGTAACGCTTTCGCTGTATCCTGTTTCAACTTATCAGCAGCAGAACGATCTCGTTGAACTGATCCAGCTAATGTTGTTAGAAGTTCCATCAATGATGCTGTATCTTCCGCGCAACGATTTAATGGTCTTGCAGAGCCCCTTGCTATATCCGAAGACAATACCTTTTGTTCCTTCACAAACTCTCTACAATTAAGAACATATATATTGAATTAATTAATTTTATACAGTTCTAATATAATAGTTTTACTATATAATAATTACTTGAATTTCTCTATTGTCTGTAATAATTCTGGTGGCCAAATATTTTCTTTAGCAGCAGCTGGATTAGTATTCCCTTGTGAAAATCCTTTATTACTTGATGATACATCTAATCCCCCTAGTCCTTTATTGGTAGTGCTTGTGGTAGTTGTAGTACCACTAGTAGCTAATTTTGATCCTAATAAATTGCCACTGCCAAAAAGTGATGCTGTAAATACAAAATATTAGAGATAATACTTTGATTATTAATAATATTAAATTATATCCTCAACTATGGCATACTTGTTGTAGTAGGTGCACCAAAGGTAACATTTCCAGTTGTAGCTGTAGCAGATGGAGCACCAAATGTCAATGTGGAAGTTGTTGCTGGTGTGCCAAAAGAAAGTCCACCAAATAATGGCGCAGACGTGGTTGGAGCTGGAAATAAACTGCTCGCGGTAGTTGCACTAGTTGTATTTGATCCTAAAAGTAAACCAGTTGATTGTGTCTGTGCAGCAGTTGCAGGTGTACTATTAAATCCAAAATTAAGCCCAGTTGTTGTTGCCGGTGTGGATGAAGCTCCGAAGGTTAATGTTGGTGCTGAAGTACTTGAACCAAAAGGTGTACTAGTTAAATTAAAACCTGTTGCAGGTCTAGAACACAATAAATTATCAATATTTCAGTATATAAATTTTAAATATAAAGCCCTATGTTTTAATTTCATAATCTGAGGTTAATTAATTTAATTTAAGTGAAGGATACGAAATGTAAAATTGTGTATTTACTTTTGTCCAAATCCAAAACTTGTGTTGCTCGAAGTTGTAGGCGTTCCAAAAGTAAACGTTGACATAATTGTGGCATGCAATAAGTAATAAGACAAATAAACGTCACTAAATAACACGCAATGTCTTATACTTCAAATATTAAAAATGCATATCGTATGCATTGCACGCGTTAGATTGTCCTCAACCGACTATCCGACGAGAATAATTGAAGAGCGCCATCTATAATTCAAAGATGTTTTAAATTTGAATATGTGTAATTCATTCTCGAAATGTATGTGCTATCTTATATATATATATATATATATATATATATATATTGCAGAGATATGTGTATCTTTGTGTATTTCTATAAAGTATTAAAAATATTCGTCATTGAAAATAAGATTCAAATATGAAGGTATTAATTATAAACAAACGGTTGAGAAATAAACAGAAAAATACAGAAGCATGTGGATAATATTAAATAATTAAAAAAATACAAAGAAGATTGAAAAAATCACTTTAATCATTATTAATTTGACTTGAGACTGAATGACGATTAATTTCTAGATAATATTCCGATTTATTATTAAATGTACCTATACTACTATATTATATAAATCAAGGGACAATACAATGTCTTTATCATTTCATAAAGTAGTAAATGTTTTTTTTTTTTGTATGTACGCGACAAGTTCTAATAATTATACATTCCATCTATAGGAAATGGGATCAATTCAACAAAGTTTGCCAAATCGGTACACAGACTATCACAAAGTTGATTGCTGGTTCGGGTTCGTACATGGGCGTTTCTAAAATGATCACAGTCGCGTAGACTAAAAGAACGCGTCTAAAAACAGTTTCTTTCTATCAATAAACTTCGTTTTCTTTTTTTTTTTTTAATATTTTCAGGAATTGCTTAATCTTTCCTTTTTCCTTTAATAATTTAATAATTTTTAGATATTGTTTGCATTAATATTCCTCTTGAACGTGTAAATATTTCAGTCTCATTTAAAACGAAGAAAAAAGAAAATCACATTTATAACGCTTGTATACAGTTTAGAATACACCCGGTACGCAGTATCGTACAGAGTACGAGTTACTTAATAATTGTAAAATGACACCGCAATATTATACTCTGTAATTACAAATACAATGAGATACCGTAGTATTTTTTTTCTTTTTTTTTTTTTAATTTTCTTTGCATATTAAGAATATATTCCTAGATATTTTGCGATGGCGTGCGATTACCCTACATCTTTTGCTCCATTTATATAAATAGTACTAACGCCGTGCTGAAACAAATGACAAATGTTATTTAAGAATTTACAAAAGATCGGCAAAATTATTCATTGACTTTAATGTTACACAATTGATTTTTTAATGATAGCGTAACCTCCATAAAATTTTGCAGATTTAATAAATGGCTTTAAATTTCTGAAAGCTTATTGCAAAAAGACAAAAGAACAAATATTTATGCTTCGCACATCACCGGCATTTCTTTGACTCCGATATATTACTAATTTTGCTATATATAATTTTCTATTTCTTACTTTTTAATTGGTTTAAGCGCTGTCTCAACAAAATTGTGTAAGCATATGCAAAACAACTTACGTGTACCACAAGCGGTGTATAAATTAATCAGCTTCACCCATCCCTTAATTATAATAAATAATTCATTTTATATACAAATTGAATTCTTTTTTAAAACGCGCTCAAATCCACAAAGACAGTTTTCTAAAATACCAAACACACTTGTTCATTCGCCGTAGCGTTGTGCATAATCAACTACGAACGTTGCTTTCAGAATAATGTCACTTCATGTGCTTTCGAAACTTTTTTAAAGTTTTAACAATCAAAATCCAAACATTAAATATACGTTATATCCATTATTCTGATAGTACCGTCGAAGCCACAGTAGTCATATTCTAAAATGGAAATATTTATAATTCTTTCTCGATAATTATACACACACACACACTCGCGAGCGGAAACACACGACATGCACACGCGCGCACACACACAATATTTAAAATAGAATATTTTTTTCTTTGAGAAAAAGTACTATAATATCATTGTGACAACGGAATGGGCCTCTATAAATCATTATTGATTAAATATCTGTTTACAGGTTTTTTTTGTTATGCTTTGGCATGGCACTAAGGATTACCTTAAATTCTTTTAATTTAATGTTATGCAGATGCAAGTTATGCTTAAAAAATAAAAAAGAAGAAACAGAAGAAAAGAGAGGAATTAGGCGTTATATTTAATTGTGTCATCTGCTTTAGCATTGTTGTTTTTGCATTTGTGTACATGCACCGATGAGACTTATCCTAAAGTTTTGAACAATGGTGCAATTTAATTGATGCTTTAAATTACCATTTAGAGCATAGCAGTCGAATCTGTTGATTCAAATTAAAATTACTATAACAATATATGTTACCTGCTACCTGTTTTATATTTTTTAAGAAAATGCATAAATATAGGTTTTCCATTTTATCTTAAATGTTTTTGTCTGTAAATTAAGGCCATTTGAACCGAAACTAGTACAAAAAGTATAGTCTATTTATGAGAATAATTCTTTTCATTGCGTCTAACACTTACATAAATGTTAATCACTGTTTAAACTTAAGAAAACTGATTTATATTAATAAAAAAACATTTCTTTTTTTGCCTTAAAGGGTTTCCTTTAATAAATGATTGCCTTAATATTATCACAAAGTGAATGAAAGGGGTTTTGATATCTTTAAATACGATTTAGTTCAAATAAATCAGAAACAGTTCCTATATTAAGATTATTAGGCCACACTCAACAGTTAGATCCGTTTGTTTGAAGCCACTGAGTAAAAATAATTTCCTTTTATCGCGTCAAAGAGAAAGCAATGCTTCAAGCGGAACTCAATTAACAATATTAAAAGTTAAATTTTATACCATTAGGAATCAAATATATTAGAAACAGAATATAATAGGATACAGAAGTAAATGTATTAATGCAAGTAATCAGAGCTTTTAAATGGATAATGGGAGAATGTAAATAAATGTAAGGAATGTTTTATTTAAAAAAATATATATATATAACTGATCTAATTAAGGAAGTTATTGCCAATAAGTCTCATAATGCTTATGTGCATAACTTGTTTCTTTTCTTGCATTTGAATTAAGCAAATGCATATATAATAAATACTTTGTACTATCATTGAAATAATATTTATAATGCTGCCTTTTCATTTATGAGGACATTTCTTAACTGACATTTTAATGACAAAAAACGTCATTAGAGCTGATCACAGCATGAGATATTGTCACATTACCACATTCAATATGTATAGAAAATATTAGACAAATTGTCAATCAGATCCAACTGCCATCAAAAGAACATTTCAGTGCCAATTTCATCATTCTTTAAGGACATGGAACATGGCAGTTTAATGTTAAAGCCAAAGCACTGAGCTTTCCATATAAAACTGGATGTTTGCTGGTTTATATAATACACAGTATATCGGTAAAGATCAAAAATATTTTTTAACTTTCATACAAATAAGTATGAAAGAAAATTCATATAAACTTGTATCTGCAAGTGCTTATCTTTTTAATTATGCTTTATAGAGAATATTAATAAATACTAGATACATTGCTTAAATTAATACATTGATTAAAATAATATACATTAATTTTTAATTTAATTTAAAAAATAATTTGTTTATCTATATATATATATATATGTGTGTGTGTGTGTGTATATATATATATACATATATATAAACGAGTTATTTTTCTTATTCACAGCTATTTTTAATTAGATGTCCTTTAAATATGGATGCCATTTACGCATACATAAACAAAAAATTTGTTTCCCTAGAACGTAACACATAAAGAGTTTACGAGTTTTTAACTCATAAATACAATTACAGCTGTTCTAATACTTAAAAAATACATATCGAAATCAATTTGATTATTCGAGTAGTTCAAGAAAATTCGATATTCTTTAATAAATTTAAATAGTGTACAAATTAAATTCGTTAAAATAGATTTAAACAATCGCAATATTTAAAAGATCTCAATTGAAACAATGAACGTGAATTTTATCGAACTATTCGAAGTACTCAGTTAATCGAATATTCGAATCAATTAATTCAATTCAGATTTCGAATATTCGAATATTCGAATATTTCGGGTATTCAACAGCTCTAGATACAAGATTATACAAACTTTTTCATGGTTTACACGCATATAATTAATATTTGAAAAAAAAAAAAATGTTTTCGATTTTTATTAACGTCCTGCATAATATGCATAAGAAAGAATTAAAAAGTGTGCCAACATACATCGCATTTAATACATATAATAGACATATTTAAAATTATTGGTTGGTAGAACATTAATAAGAATCGAAACTTATAGTTTCACTCTTTTGCATACAGTTTTAACATTAAATTAATCATATGTTAATGTAATAATTTCAATAACAATTTTTTGAATTATTTCATGCTATTCGAAAGGAGATATACTTGTAACATACATATACTTTTCAATTTAGCAATCTTGTTCTTTAAAAAAATGGGAATGTTCTATTAAATTGTAACTTCCTTTTTACGCGAGATTGTAATTTGCTAAATACGTTTTTCGTTGGAAATTGGAAAAAAATGATTCATATATTTCATTATCCAATACTTATTTGTTTCGTTTATAGATAAAACACATATGTATATATATAAAAATAAAACACAAATCTATTTATGTAAAAAAAATTTATAAATGATTGCGCCTCGTAGACGGCTACTCTGATGTCATGATTACAAAATGTACAAGACTTATAAAATTGACTAACTCGTTAACTGCCACGCTTGTGTATGTATAAAGTTCAAGATATGTATTATAAGTTAAATGAACATAAAATATACATACAACAATCAGTGATAATAATTTTGTTAATAATTCACTACAAAAATTTTTAACAGCAATAAAGTTAAACGTACATTGCACAAAATGGCAGTGAACGCGTCACTATACTGTAAAACTTTCAGAGAGATTTTTGGTTCTGTAGCTATGCGCTACGTCCATTTTTAGCACAAGCACTCCATCCAGTTACAAGATGGAAACAACAAAAGTTCAGATGAGATAAAAGTTTTACGATGTGACCAATATTCGAAAACCCTCACTTAAACGGCCAGTAACATCAGCTCTCATACACAATATACAATACATGTACTTTTAAATGTGAGTTCTGAATACGGCCTGTGTATCCGAAAATAGGATCGACTTGTGAGATGCAAAAATTGAAAAAATTTCGACCCATAGTTATATCATACTCTAAGCAATTCCAAAAAGAGTGTATATGTTTTTCATTATTAATGGCTGTTATTTATTTCACTTCATATATTATTACTGTATAACTTTTACGCTTTGTTACTTTTTATGGTGCTTATATGTTACGTTGAGAAAATAATTTTTTTTTATATAACAAGCAATGTGTTTAATTTGTTCTTCCATAAATATTTAATTTCCCTTAAGTCTTCTTTATGGATCAATGGTTCCCGTAGAAATGCTTAATTTGCACGCAAGTTTTAAAGTATATTCATTTTCATTGATACAACGAATGATTTCTACCTAATTAAAAAAAAAATATTTCTAACCACTGATCTCAGAGAGAGAGAGAGAGAGAGAGAGAGAGAGAGAGAGAGAGAGAGAGAGAGAGAGAGAGAGAAAGAGAGAGAGAGAGAGAGAGAAAGAGAGAGAGAGAAAGAGAGAGAGAGAGAGAAAGAAAGAGAGAGAGAGAGAGAGAGAGAGAATCATTGTATGTTAATCGTTAATTATTGTGGTATATCCAATAGTGAGCTTGTCGTAATGCTAAAAATTTTCGTACAACATGAATAGCTAGAAAGCACAGAATGTATTATAGTTTCAGTACTATTTCTTCTGTACCAAAATCTTTCTAGCTTGCTTTGGTAAATTTCTGGATATCACGAGTACATAATAAATCTCTTACTTGACAAACGAGATACATTTAAACATTGTCCTATTTGTTATTAATCACTCATTTGTTCACGTGATTAAACGGGGACTATGTAAACCTTCGACTTGAGTATCAATTTGAGGACAATGTTGAGTATCTGGCGGACCCCAGTCATGCAAGTTTCCACTGTTAGCTAGTCTGTGCGTAAGTCGATGTGCTATCGAAAAACCTCCACTACCTTCCAATTGTGTTAAAACTATGATGACTTGTCTACAATAAAAAAATTTATCAAATGATCTGTCATAAATGTTGATTTTAGGAGCACATATAAAAGATCTATTTTACCTGTGTAGCGGGGGAACACTATCGGCAGTTCTGAGTTGTCCTCTTGTGGACACAACGTTATAGCTTTCATGGCAGTCACATTTTACATGAATCCATTTATTTACATGACGATTTTCTACCATTACTACAAGTCCAGCCCAACCTTTAGTTAAGTAATAAGCAGTCATTCCCTCTCTTCCCTACATATAAATATTTTACAAAGTATTGGATTTTAGAGATACACGAACAGAGTTGAAATTGAAGTTGCAGGTTACAGAAATATTCTTACTTCATGCCTCTGTCCTTTTGCTAGAGTTAAACTTATTATAGCATCAGCTAAGACAAATGCTGGTGGGGAAATTTGCTCAACTAATAATCTCTTTGAACTATGAATGGCAAGAACGTACTCAGGGTAACTGGAAGTATCTTCCATTCCTGTGTGCCAATGATTAAAGGCCAAACATACAACAATATACAAATCCCTCTCTAACATTTTGTGACATCCAACGAATCCACGTACTTGTCGCTTACTATGTTCTACTAATCTCCCCACTTCTGGTGCTGCTGGTGAACGTGTACGAAAAACAACTACGCACAAGTCCAATTGAGAACGTTGTGATTTTTCGGAATTCCTAAATATATATGTAAGTATAATAGACCATATCCTTATATTTGATATAATTATACAAATGTATATAAAATGAGATAATAACATTTACCTTTGCCCTTCTTGAAATAAAGTAAATTCTGTTTCAGTAGGTTCTAGTACCGTTAAAAGTACACATGATAAATGTCTGAGAGATGATAAAGGTGGAAGTGTGCCGCGTAATCTAACTTCACTCCACCCAACTCTAGTTTTACAAATATCAATACAATCAAAATATTTCAATACATCGTCAAAAGAAATCCAGAAAACACCGTCAGAAGCACCATGTGGCATGAGCATTTCCCGCAATTGTGGTGTCCAAATAGGACTATCATCAGACCAATCACCCTTCCAACTATAGTGACCCCATGGATTACGTAATCTCAATAATCGTATTCCCTATCAAATATATTATTCAAAGCATTTGCAAGTTTTTAATTATGTATCTATAAATATGCGCATTTTTTTACCTGTACATCCCGTACATCGAGAACAGAATAAGCGTGCCTAGAGAAAATACAATAAGTTTTTTATAGGATACTAAATAAATATACTTAAAATTTTTAACTCTTGTCGAACTTTTTCTACCTTGGCCTTAAACCTTTACGTTGATATTCTTCCTCATCAACTTTCATATTACCACCTCCACAACTAGCACCCATTAAAAACATAGCTTGCCTTGAAGATAAAAGTTGTGCCCATATTAAATCCTTATCAAGTTCATCTTCACTTGGCAAAGCAGATGGTTGTAAAGGCACACTCTCACAAGGGGCACCTGTAAGTGTTGCTAGACCTTCTATTGCACGTCCAGATACTAAAGCTTCATAGCAACCATGAATTTTAGCCACTGCTTTTTCAATTAATGGCACCCAAAGTTGTTTTCTTTTTGCCTACAATGTATTTTATCAAAATTATGAATGAAGAAAAAGAAGTAATAACCTTTCACTTATAATGTTAAGATATAAACCTGAGAATATACAAGATGGCCTCTTTTATCACAGGGTAGCAAGTCATCAACAAGTACTGTGGTCCATTTTCCATCTTTACATAATCTTACTTGATAAGCTCCTTCTGGGCAGGTTTCCCTCATTACTAAGACTCTCTTTACAAGCTCATCACTTTCCGCTAAAACAGCTAAAGCTGAAAGTAACCAACAGTTTCCTAATACACCTTGTGAGATATCAGAAGGTAAGGGTTTCCTAAAAACAGCCCAAGGCAGTTTGGAATCAACTGTAGAATCAACATTAATTTGATGAGGCCTTCTCCATTGAACAACATGGTTATCTTTTGTTTCAGCTGGATTGTAATATAGAGATTTTGGAGCTGGTGGAAACGAGTCATCGACAAAAGGTTCATTTGTCTATAAAATAAGTAAATTAGTCACTATTGAAAATCTTGCATTTAAAATATACTAATCGAAAATATTTTCAATTTATTTAAACGAATATTATGAACTATTCAGATTTGAACTTTATGCATTTTATATTTCATAAACTAAAAATATTCACCAAAACATTTATTTTCTTCTTGTTTTCTCATTAGTATCATAATACAAAAATAAGAAATTAATATAAATAGGGAAAATAAAAATCAATTGATGTGAAGAAATATATAATGCAAGAAAGGAAAAGTATAATTATATTTTTCAAATGTAATTTACATACATAAAAACAAATTAATTTCAATATCTTTTCTAGATTGTTTTCTTTGATCGTAAAAAATCGTCCTTGTTCATATGACATAATTTATGATCAATATACCTCTTTGCAATAGCGAACAATTCGTTCCCATTTCTCCAATGCTTCTCTTTCCTCAATCTGTCTTAAATTCTCCATAACTACGCTTTCTTGCCGTTGCATTGTAAGTGTACTTATGCCAGATTCAATAATTCTAGGCCTTTCACCTGGTAGCTGAGATAAATTTTTTGAGATTTGGCACATTTCACAAATTCCGTTTGTACTCTTATTTTCATATGTGCACAGTTTACACTGCCACTGGAAACATTGAAATGTTTCATATATAATAAATTTATATAGAAGATGAAAGCCAATAGGAAAATATATGGATAATATATATATTTGAATATTTTACTATATAATAAATATATATAAAACAGCTATAAGAGAATCGTACTTGACCATGAGTGGAATCTCTAATTCTTGAATGTCTTTTATCTCCGATTGAAGAACCGTTCCTTCTTACAGAATTTCTATGTCTTGGAGTAACAACTTTTGAATTTATAGGGGTTGAACAAAGTCTTGGACTCGGACTTCTTGATCCAAAAAATCTGCTATCCTTTGGTACATCTAGAAAATCTGCTAAAGTCTTACAAGCATTACAAGTTTGTGCTGATAGCGGATTCCTTAATGTACACGATGGACAAACCCAGCTTTCACCTTTTCGTAACGTAGCGTCTTCTAAATGCATGATACTTTTAAGCTTTGAACCACCGCACGCTTCACACGTTGTTCTCGAAGCGGCGTTTAATAATGTACATTTTTTACAAGTCCACACTGGAGAGGGTGGATCAACTTGATCATCTAAATCAGATTCTGCTGTAGCCAATGTAGCAGTTTTCTGTGGAATGTATCTTACACTATCTCTGGATACTACAATTGGAGATTGTGAATGCATCGAACAACTCGTTTCATCTTTTGTGACGGTTATCAGACTAGGTTGCATTAACGAAGGCGGTGATCGAGAAGATCCACATATATCGCAACCAGTTGACCATAAAGGATTATACGCGTAAGAACATTTCCGACAAGTCCACATACGTTTTAACGAGCTTACATTCGGTACATCACCGACAGGACTAGTTGCTTCGCTATGTGCTTTTGTGGGTACAAGACCTAACTTATTATTTTGTTTTTTTGGCAATGGCGGCGGTATATCAGGGTCGGTAATTCCAATGTAAGAATATTTTGGTCTTGTACTAAAACCAACAGAGTGTGGTGGTACTGCAGGTGGTTCATCCTCATTGAGACTTCTACGATTGACGATCTTTTTCTTTCGAAATACATTTGTAACGGATTCGGCATCAGAAAAAGATCGTCTATAAGACAATGGACCTGCAGAAGATAGAGCACGTGGTTCCCAGGCAGGTACACTGATAACTACTCCACTGCAAGGAGCAGGACTTCTAGGGGCTTCACATGCCTCGCATTGTTCTAGGCCAGGAGCATTATCAAGAGTACAATTATCACAACTCCATAGAGTATCATCCTGTTGAGATTCTGAGACTACTAAACTTGTTGGTCTTTGAATTGCATGTTCAGATAATTTATGTACAACAGATCCATTAGATAAAGAGCGACTAACTTTAGATTTGACTCGTTCATAAATTGAAGGACTATGTCTTTTTGGTGAACGTTGAGAGGTATCAGTGGTATTTGTGTAGGAAAGTGTAGTAGACTCCATAGTTTCTATCGGTGGCAAGGTCCAGTCTTCTCTATCTTGTCTCCTTTCACTACGACTTATACTTGTTAGTTGTGCCATATCTATAGGATAGAGATAAGCTATATAATATTTGTACCACAATCTTGTTCAAAATAGCATTAAGATAGTATTAAAAAAATAAATTAAATAATTTATACCCTTATTGATAATTCTTGCATCGCTTGTAGAAGAACTTGTTGCATTGACATCATCTAAAATATTGGCCAGAAGTTCGGATGCAGCTTTGAGACGATTTGTTTTACGTGAATTTAATTTTTTGCGTTTACGCGCTCCAATCTGCCTTTTGCCAGTTTCAGCTATAGAAGAATTTGCATCACAAGCTATGCAAATTATACCAGAACTGCAGCTGTTGTCTAACAAACAACGAACGCAAGTCCATTGTGTTATCAAGGAAGGTAGAGAAGAAGATCTTTTAAATGGCTCTTTTTTACAAGACTTTCCATTCCACGAGTCATGGTGAGATTTCTTTATATGATTATCGAGTAGAATTAAATTCCCCTCTGAGCTAAAAATCGATATGAAAAATAATAAGCAATTACTAAATGGGCAACGACCGCTGGCATATATGATAACATAATAAAATTAAGGAAGAGGAAAGTGTCAAAGAATATATAACATTTTTATAACGAAACTATATATTTAATTATTTCCTAGATATGAAAAAAACTCTACCCAAACATAAAAAAGAAGGGTAACAACTATGAAAAAATATGTGCTAACTTTGATATCACTCTAAGTATATTATATCAATAGTGAATGCGGAAGCCTGTATTCGTAGATGCAATGGTAACTTGTCATATCTACGTTTATGCGAACATGCAACAAATAAACATTTGTATTATATTCCCCTTACAAACCATTGTTCTGTGCATTGTGTGAAATCCTTGGCACAAATTAAACTTGTTCAGTGAGAGGTAGAGGAAAGCTCATACTATGAAAATACGCTTGCTCAAAAAACGAGATATTACACCGAAATGATCGCACTGATACGAACTGATAAGTATTACATTCGAGGAGAAGTCGACAAGATTTTGCGGAGAGTTCGGTAGACTGTATACAAACACGCGAGAAATCGAAGATGGGGGTAGGGAAGGGGAGGGGGTTGCGGACAGAGCAGAGATGAGTTAACAATTTTCTCACCGATATATGAGATCGGTTTTGACGTATTGATAAGTTGCCGGACGCGTATCGCCCGTTGCTGGCTTCTCCAAACGAAGTTTCGGCGGAGGTGTTGGCGGAACAGAGATCGAGGAAGAGTCACCTTCCTCGTCGTCTCTTTGCTTTTCCTCCTCCTCTTTCTCTTCGGGAACTTTGCGATCCAAGCTCAGGCCGAGCCTGAGATTTGCTTTCTCATCACTCCTAAGCCGAGTAAGGCCGCACCTGGCGCATCGCGTGCTCTCCGTTGGATTTATCAGAGCGCACTCCGAGCAATGCCACTGCAACACCGATGCGATCGAGCCCATTCTTTACACGTAGTCATGGCTCCTTTGCTAACAGGATCACTGACTTTTATAGCCACGATCCCTTTTACTCGAAATATCACCACACCTCTACGCGAGGACGAGGATCAACGATACCGTGAAACACATTCCGTGATAATTCTTTTCCGCTGCGGCGGTTGCCCGCCGTTCTTTGTCATATGTTTCAGGACGGCCATCTTTTAAGCCCCTTCTCCTCGCACTCTCACCCGATGTTTTATTCTATCTCTTTCTTCGTTTTTTCTCCCTTTCTTTCCGTCGTCGCATCACACAGTGAACATTCAAATGCACACACAACTTCAGTGCATCTATTCTCTGCTTTTCTTTTCTCTCTCACCTTTTAGGCATCTTATTTATCTAAATACATCTTTTATCACTGTTTAATCGTATTTGCAAGTATTGTCTGATATGAGATATACACAAATAAATCACTGATTAATCCATATTCGTTCACTTAAAGGCAAAGAACGAGATGAAACGCGTCAATCGCAAACGGGGTAGACATCGTCTGTATACCTACATCACTGTAGCCTGAGCAAGTGTGTTGACTACATTGGTTGCTGGCATACACAGGGCTGTATGATTATTATCATATGTGTACGCTAACATAATGAAAATTTGTAGATTTCGGAATCATGCTTCTATTTGTATTAGTTATTACCTGCGAATGATTAATTAATCATTATTACGTTGAAATAATATTCTATCTGAAAGTATTGATAATAAAATAATAGTTTACTTTGAAATATTTAATATTTGAAATGTACATTTTTTAAATAAAAATTAGTTGTTCATTATGCTGGTTAGTTTATACGAGTTTATCCATCAAGTTAAATATCGATATGTGGAAAAAGGATTACATTAAACGAAGTTTCAAAATGAGAGTAGAAAGTATAATTACGCTATGTAAAATAATTAGTTTTCTGAAATTTGTCTATTATATCGATCAATTTGTTGTGTTTAAACTTGCGCTTAGAATTTTAATCGTTTCGTTTTTTTTTTATACGTCACTGGTTAACATAAACTATTACGTACATCAACGACATCTATGATTAACTACCTTTTAGAATCATTATAAGAAGTGTTACGTATACCAAGTCCCTGTGGCGCAGAGGATAGCGCGTTGGACTTCTAATCCAAAGGTCGTGGGTTCGATCCCCACCAGGGATGATAATCGACCATTCTTGGTTCTCATTTTTTTATTAATAATTTTTAGCTACAAATTTTACATTATAACAATCTAAATTTTATTTTTATATCAATCCATTATACTAATATTAAACAGCAATTTAATTATCGTTGTTGATTCGCCGTACTATCCTTTTAAATCTTATTACAATCTTTAATCTTCTTTCATTTGCACACTTAAAAGTAAATGTAAAATCAATTAATTTATCTATAGGAATATCTCATCTCCTCTTTGCGCCTTTCTGAGTACTACGTTACTTTTACTACACTCACTCTTGTGTTTGTTTTAATTTTAGTTACTTTCGACTTGGAACGAAAATATCCCGATGCACAGCAAACGTAAAAATAGTGAATACGAAGGTGAATAGACTTGCTTTGAATATTGTTGGTATATTTATGATCGAGTATTATTATACCAAGCTAATGTAATGATATATTACGATGGAACGAGGCAAATAGTTGTCATTCAATAATTATGGTATTTATTTTTTCATCTTTTGACCTTTATTATTAATTGAATTCTAGTCTTTATTACTGTCAGAAAACGTACAAAATTTATATTGTTTTTATCTTGAAGTATTATTCTTGAAAATCGTAGAAATGACGAAATTTTGTTATTATGAAATTATGTATGTATGAACCTCGCATAAATAGCTATATAGATAGTTGGTTCGTGCATTTTATCCGTACTACAGCTGCCAAACATTACAGAAGATTGCGACGCCTTCTTTTCCAAGAATATATAATTTCTTCCAAGACCGTTTTCCCAGAACGTATGTACGTTATAATAGGTTGTATGACTCTCACGATCAGTACAAGAGTTATGAAAAGAGAAGTTATCTATTCTCGAACATTTTGCTATAGAAGATTTGTTTCCAATTTTCATCTTTTAATCTAAGAAAATGGTATTTTGTAACTTTTCTTTATTTTAGTGATATATATATATATATATATATATATATATATAAAACATAGCTACTATAATCCTTTCCAATTTTGGAAGAAGGAAGAAGTAGCGTCGTAACAACCGACGTGAGTATTGATTACGATTACAGAGTTGTTACTAAACTTGCATTAAGGTAATCGTACGTCTTTCATAAAGAATGGAATACTTTAGAAATGATAAGAACAATGAATGTAATAATTATGATCGCAATACACGATAGAAATGGTATCCAAGTTGTTATTCTCATTTTTCTTACTAGAAGCAACAGATATTTTCAATATCTTTTAATTGCACACATTTTTAATTATTTAATACCACGAAACCTATTATATCAATCAAATTCCGTTTCCTGTAATTTAGTCAAGTGGCTTAAAAGCCACGAAGCAAAAGATCCAGAAGCAGATGAGACATTCAACGAGTAAGTGATTCAAAGACCCCAATGATTAAAGGGATACAAACAATATCAATTAATTGCTTGGCTTCTAAATACACTGTTAGATTAAGCGTATCATCGATTCTGCCTCTACAGAGCAGGTGTTATCATTTATTACAATTTAAGATATCCTCGATGTTACGTTGTATAATTTAACACAGATTTTCGTACAATACGATATTTGTAATCAATATTAACGTGATCGGTCGATGCTTGGAAATTTCAATTTTTTTAAACATTCTAAGCGGTTATCCTCTATCAATCTTGAGTCGAACGTTATGTAAAGGTGACTCAGATCGATTAAAGAAATCAATTACAAGCAACTAGTTGCAAACACAGGATCGACTAATTAATGCCATATCCGTTGTTACGTAATGATCATTTGTAGTCATTGTGTCTTTTTAAACAACGAGATAAATAAACATAAAATAAGCTGTACTACAATATTCGCCTATAATATTATATTTTTAACACGATGGAAGTATCATGCATAAAAACTTTGTTCATGGACAATATTTTTAGAAATATTATTTTTATACTATATCAATATTTTAGATTTGCAACGAACGAATCGAGAGAGACGAAGTTTAGGCGCTCAATCTTTCCGAAGATTGAACGTCGGAGAATACAAATCTGTCTATTTCGAACATTGATCGATACTTCATTAATTATTAATGAACGCCTCTTATACTTTCGATTGGACGACGAGCACACCGCTGTCTGCTGTAGGCGTAGTTTCCTTTCGATCAATAATTTATGCCTGGCTACTTAATTGAGTTCTGATTTTGGATGGACAGAGTTACGTGCATATTTTATATTAATTATAAATCGAAGGTTCGTTACGATGCATAGCAGTATTAATATTGTCACGAACGAAATAAGATGGAATCGAAAATAGAATGCCTACTTGGGAATTCCCAGGATCACGAGACGCTATACTAATAAAAAGAAAAAACTGGATCGCTGTTCTTGCCAGTGAATTTACCGCTGAAACACTGAGTCAGCGTATTACAATTTTAATTATGTATATATATATATATATATATATATAGACTGAGTCATGCAATTCGACCACAGTTCTACCCCATTTACATTCCTTGTGTATACAACTATTAGCAAAAAGACACGATGCCGAAAGAAATCATAAGCAGCTTAATCGTTTCTACGATTCTAATTTTGTGACAGGAAGCGTAGAAAAAGAGGTATGAGAAAATACACGTCAACTATTACGAAAGAAAAATGTAAGAAGATATAAAATATAATTTATATCTAAAGAGAACGTTATATATATTTTTCTATGGATTTTTGCTATTATAAATATTCCATATCGTATAAAAGCGTGCAATTTAGTTGTAATATAAGTCGAACGATTAAACTGAATTTTTATTCGGCAGGTTGTAATGACGAGCATGAATGCAAATGATAGCGGGTTCGCGTGAGTCATATCCGGAATTAATTCTTCTGCCATCTCGATGTCGACACGTGACAAATTTACCGCTAATCAATCTTGCGCAGCTATATTTTTAAACGACGTTATTCACAAAACGAGCTCGACTTATGCAATTCTATTAGACATATAGCAATCGAACGAAATTAATCTTTTAAATAAGACTCGTATTGCTGTAATTATATTTCAGAAAGGAATCAAGAAAAATGGGTATTTTCGTGTAGTATGATTCACGTAATAATTCATAATAATCTATCTGAGGCTTGAATTTTCTTTCCCTGCACGCTCTTATCGGATAATGATAAATTGGATATTATACTTGTTTCGAGAAAAGTTACAGCACCGTTAGAAAATGGCAGAATGATACAAAAACTACAAAAACTACTACCTAACTACCTTACTACCTAAAAGCCATCGTTAAACGTGGAAAGAAACGATAATAGGAATTATCAGTAGAACATTGTATTTTTGTGTGAATCATTTAATAAACATAATGAAAGTATTTTGAAGGATATCTAAAAATATCTTCTCAACCTTCACGTTATGATATTACAATGTTAAAGTAAAGTAATAGTAAAGTAATAAGAAGAATAGCAAGTATTTCTAATGTTATAATTAATGTTATAATTAATGACATAATGTTAACGTGCTAGAAATATAGTATCGAGATCTTTTTATCTTATACGATATTTTTATCTTATACGTGGACGTGTCTCTAGACAGGAAATCAATATGACAACATCATATACAAAAGAAAATGAAGCAAGTCGAAACAAAAAGAGTAAATAATGACACGTGGCAAGTAACGTGTAAGTATTGTACTTAGTTCAATCTGAACAGAAATAGCAACAAACAAGGAGTTCAGGCATAAAGTTACGATCAAACCTGTTTAGATGCTTGAAATTTTATTGTCGAAAAAACGTAAAACTAAGAAACGAAAAGAAATATTAACCAGTTGGATGTGGAATATCGTTATTGAAAAATATAAAATAAATAGAAAATTACAGCAACACAGGCAGGTAAACAGAGTATAGAAAGCGCGCACTTCGCGAAGATCCTGTGAGAAACTTGTTGAAACGATCTGATCACGTCGTAAAATAATAGCAATAATCAACGAATAAAATATGCGATATTAAAAATTTATGTCCGCATGCTAATTTGAAGGAGCGATACTGCGATCTTGTATGCAATTAAGGGATTAATTAAAACGAATTTACGAACGTTAATCAATGAACGATAATTTTTTCTTTTTCAAATTATAACGCGCTTAATGATATGCATTTCGAAATTTAATAACTTATTAAATACACTGTACAATCACGCGCGTGAAAAAAATATACAAAAAACGTACAATGTTGAAAAATCACGTCGATTTTGGAAATTATAATTACGTAATTGAAAAATCGATATAGTTTAATTAATTTTACTGTGGACGATGCAAATTGTTATACAATGATTCGTGATACAATAAATATGCAATGCGATATTTTTATACAATTAAAAAAATTATGTTTTTATAATTCTTTTAAATTCAAAGCGATGAACCTTAAGCTTAATTAATATGTTAATATAATAAATACGGATTCCTTGATTAGCATGTATTCGGTAATCGGTAAAACCGTAGTCCAAAGTACTTGCTTGTCACAGTTTACGCGTCTAACATGAATAATAATACACTTTTTAATAAATGTACGCGAATCGTTAGTTGATCTATAGTTCTAAGTGAATTTGCACGTTACACTCGTGAGATAAGTTTGCTCAGCCTCGTTATACTTTCCAATAAATTTCTCTCTGCTGATTTTCGTATACCAGATATTTCTATCGAATCGCATGTGCTGTAATTATTAAACCAGTAATTAACAGAGCGAACGAAATCCTAATAAAAATTGTTCGTATAATCTTTGCATTATGAACGTGAAAAGAGACGCATAAAGAATAATATTCCGAACTTCTGGAATTTCTCGTGATCTGTTTGGAGTATTTGACGTTTACACGAAGCATTTGTTTGTTCAAAAAATAATATTAAATAAAGATATATTTAACGAAAAGAGTAACAATGTATTTAACTTTAGCAAATTTACCTTTAATTCAATGTCAGATTACGCTATAACCTACATTATTTAAACTCGTTATACTTAACATTCTACTTGCAATTCTTATCGCTCGTTTGAATGTTAATCTCGACTGAAACGTAACGACATAACAAATGCTGGAAACTTCTGTCTTTTAACAAATCCAATTCACTACAAATTTACATTTACGAAAATAGTGTTATCTTCAAGGGGAAAAATAATTCATTATCATAGGCAAAAAATATAACGACGCATCTCATTTTCTTGGAGAGCTAAAATTACTGTTTGTCGGTGTTATCAGTACAAGTTTGACGTATGTATTTAGTATTTGTTCATTCCAAATCGTTTTATCGGTGTCGTGAAAAATACAATTATAAATAGATATCTGCTGCGGTAGACAAACAGATGATGATTTGTGGTAAGCAAGAGACGGATGACCGCAAATTTCATGGGCGTAACTCTTGTTTGTGAAAGATTAAAAAGAAATATTGCTTATAATTTCAGAAACGAAAGATAAATATCCGAATTAAGACGATATCATATTGAAGAATCAATAAAGTAGAATCTCATTGAACGTTAGTAAGCAAATTATTAATTGCTTTATAAAAGATATACATGTGTTATAATTTTAAACGTGATTATGTTACACCGCACAAGTTTTCGATATTTGTTGTGTCGTTTATTTTTAACTGCAATTATATAAATGCAAGTTCTCTACTTATGGATACAATTTTTGGGGGATAGTAAAGAACTATAATTGGTAAAAATTATCAAGAGCATTGGGGTGAATAGAAAAAATTAATTTTGTAACCAAAGTTCTCCTGCATTCGATAGCACCATATCAAGTGTCGAAATTGGCTTGAAATTTTGGCTTGAGTTTTGCTTTTAGTCCCATTTGACGTCCATGTAAGGATAAGAAACTTATCATGGATAACACATTAAAGGACTGTGGCGCGTGCAACGTATTGCGTCGTTGTTTATAACTATATAAAGTTGTATATTTATATAGAGAATGGAAAGAGAAAGGAGAATTATGGGGAAAAACCACATTTTACAGAGGCACCGAGTTTCGAACCTGGGAAGTCCAGTTTACGAAGCTCGGCCTCTACTCGTTTCACCATTCTATCCCTCTCTCTACCTATACTTTTGTAATACATTATACTACGTACATACACAAATTTTATGACGTATTTTCCTATCTATCAATAATTTTCTAATTATCTAATTAGTCCTTTTATTTTCTAAAAATATAAATATATTTTAATACATCTATTGTTTATTAAGTTTAGTTATAAAAAAAAGCACAAGGTTTTCCTCGTCAATTTTAATATAGATCTTTGATATTTTGTTTCAAAGTTTTCGTCTAGAATTTCTCGTCTTTGAAATATTCGAGTCTCGAGTAAAATTTATTCTACGTTTTTAAAGGCAAACGCATAATTAAATCGATATGCAAGTTTCGAAGCAATAAATCGTAAGTATAGGAGAAAAGTCCTAAATTAATGTAACGAGGATATTAATTTAAGAATTGTATTGTTCATTCGCTGTTCGTTGTTCGTGCTAGTTTGAAACTAAATAGAACCAGTAAAGTAGACCAGTTGAAACGATGATGAAAGAGACGAAACTGTTTGTATCAGAGAAATTCCAAGAAAAATGATGCGAACGAATGACTAGGAAACGATGAAAGTAGTCGGCTTAGAACGACGACACCTTGAAATAAAAATGCCGAAAGAGCCATAATTAGACCGAGAAGGACGAGGAAGAAAGAAGAAAAACCGTTTTCATAATATTCTTACACGTTTTCAAGTATTCGTCGTGTTGAAACAGCGTGCAGCCCAATGGAGAAAGTAACGACATTGGTAAGATGACATTAAGAACGTGTCAGTTTGCAATTGTGAAAGAACAATGTGAATGGGCAACGTTGGAGATTGTATTTCTTATTTCGTTAGGAGGCTATTTTATACCTTTAAGTATAGCTTAATACTATTTAATACTTTTAAGCGCAATCGTTTAATCGTCGAAAATTTCATCAAATTAATCTCATAAATAATCTTATATTTGCATATATATGTATACAAATATAGAATTTTTAAACGATTCTTTGAATTATTTTATGTTACATATTAATTTATATATAGTATTTATATACACGTTATACACGTACATATGTATTACATGAATTCATACGTCCACAACGATAAATTATCCATTACAGCCCACATAATACCAATCACATGGTTAAGAGCGCAACTAGAACCAAACGTAACCGGTTTACGTTGACTGAAAAATTAAAGGGAAGTCACGCGTGCAAAGTTTTATTCTCTATACGTTGAATTAACTGTTTTGCAACCAACGAATGACAAGAAATGTATTTATATTTCTTACCCGTAAATGTACTTATGTAAGCGAAGGATAAATTCGATCATTTAAAAATTTCTAACTTCTTACATCTTATTAGACATAGAGTAAAATATCGGTACTATGTAAATCCTTAGGTTTTGTCAATCGTCGAAAGTGTAAAATCGCCATAGTTTCTATCGAATGTTATTCTAATAATAGTTACGTATATTTATTATTAAATACGTATATATCTAGTGCACACGTATTTGTACATACATTTATATATATAATATATATGGACACATCCGAATCACGTGTAGAAAAAAAGCACGCGCTCAACGAATGTGATTCTAAACGTGTACATGCATGTGCAATAACGCAGCACGTGTATCTTATAACTCGCTATCACGTTTCGCAGGATATTAACGAGTAACTCGAAACTATAACTTCGAAACGAAATACGATAACTACGTGATTAGAAAACAGAAGCAAGAATTTTTGAATAACAATTTCAATCGATTTACGTTTTAATCGTTCGTCCAAATTTTTCCTAATATTAGTAATTTCAATTTCTTAGAAAAGACCGCGATGCTACGGCGTCGCGCGATTTCTAATATCGCACGGTCAATACGCGTATGCATAAAAAATCACATTTCGTGACGCGATGTGCAAAACATAGACACGTAAACAGTAGAAATAACTTCCGGCAGTTATAAATTCATTAATTTCAAAAGTTACCGACGTTAATCACGTTCGTTAAAACGGTTACGCTTGTATCGCGCTTATGTCAGCCACGTTGCACGTTCAACATCCTGTAGACATTCTTTTATTCACTTTGCATTATCATCGAGGCATGTGTCGAACTTTAAAATTACACCATGAATGGATTAGATAACAGAAGGTGGGTAATGACGTCAGTCGAAGAATCGATGCATCAATCGAGTATCGTCATCGTCAATTAAGTGTACCAGGTATACCTCGAATGACCTGTAACGCTTTTAGAAAAATGAAAAATCGATAAAATCACCGAACCTAATGCATGCTTATCCGGTCGTGAGCGATGAAGAATCTTCCACTAAGTTTCTTCCCTTAATGAGCTATTGATTACCATTAAACCGTGTCGAAATTAACACCGTTGAAGAGGTAAAGTACGCTGAATTTAATTGCGGATACATAACATAACAGGATAGAAAGTTCAATTCTATTATCATAAAAATAAGGAACACGTTCAGACGCTTTATTAACATCGGCATACTTTTTTCGTCGTTCATCCAACGCTTTCCACAGTTTTGTCACTTTGAACCTATTGCAAATTTATTTATTCATCAGACAGCTAGAAGAATCGAGAATAACAGAAATATCGCTTGTTGTATGCGTCTGAGAAAATAATACGGAAATGATATACGAGTATGGAAATGTAAAAAGGTTCGTAAAGTGATAGCGAAATGAGCGGATGTTTAGACTATCGATAGCGAATGTAGATTGATTCGGAGAATGCGCGCGTGAATGCATGATGTCACGTGAAAATTTGGCACAAGCGGCAAGAATCGTGTTGCGCACATAACGTCTTTACGGGTGTGTTGTGAAAGAGTAAAGAACGAAAGCAAAACGGAGTTGGTTGGTAAAAAGAAGCGGGAAGCGTATCACGCGATGCCAATTGTTGCATTTTTCTCCTTTGTGTCATTACTTCGTTTAATTACAGATTATTTTATTGTCACGCGAAAGATATTTCTAATTCTTCGTGTGTACCTTGAAATTACTGAAAACAAATATTTCTCTTTTTTTTTCCCCTCTTCGACTCTTTAATTAAGAAAAGTAACGATCTGTGACAGTCGTTGGAATAAAAACGCACTACTATTATCTTAACGCAACCGGTTAACAGAGAATTTCCAATGGAAACGTACCAGGAAGCTCGTGGTCTTATTGTTACAGCAACTGGGCTTTATTATTTGTTGCCACGCAGTCGTATCGAAAGGAATTAAAATCGTCGTCCCAATTGACCTAATACGAATCGTTCAGACCCCCTGTGAGCGTATCTCTATGGAAATGTACGTATGTAAATCAAAATCAATTATGTGCGAATAGTTACGTGAAAGAAGCGATATCATGTTGTACGATACGATATAACAGAATCCGGTATACATCGCAGTGAAACTGCTTTAACAGCGTTACATAATCTTGAATCACACCGTATTGCCGCACTGAATGGCAGAAAAGTAACAAGATTTTGAAAGACAGGTTTCGAAACATTCACGACAGGATTTAATTTTTCTTTACTTTTACGCTTTTTTTAGACCTATAGTCGGACTTTGTTAACATTTCAGGTCTCACAGATGTAAACATTACATCTTCGATAATTTTAGAACAATCTTTTAATCTTCTGTTATACTCTATAGAAAAGATTATCGTTATCGCGTTATCATCGTTAAAGATTCTCTGTTTCAAAATAATTCCAAATAATTTCCGAACCGAAATTATACGAATTAACGCATCGTGCGTTCTTATACGTATATTATACAAGATGAAGGATTTATTCTGGAAAAGGAAGACAGTCTCTCCTTCCGGTTACATTATTCTCGCATACTTACGTGTACCCGTACGAAATCTCGTATTCGCAATGGGTAAGGTCATTATGCAAGAAGCTCGTATCCCACGATAGTAAAAATAAGTAATTTTAGAGCGTGGGAGGCTCTCATCATTTTCACGCGAAATTACTTCGTTTTTGAAGTAACCTTCTATTCGTGCGTTTAATAAGTTCGTTTCCAAATTCACATGCCGGCGATTGAGAGAAAAAAACAGACGTTCGTTGCATGGAAACTAAACATCAGACAGTTAAGAGATTTCGGAATGAAAATTACCGCAGGCAACAGAGAATCAGGGAATGTAACATGAAAATTATCTATGAAATATTCTCTTCCGATGACTCAATGTAAAGATGGTACAAGGAAAATCAATATTTGAACTCGCGATAGCCGGACAGACTTTAAAACTCAATGAGAAACCTCAATGAAATGGAAAGACAATTTACAAGCAAATAACTCTCGTTCTATTACGATCAGACATTTTTTGCGTCCTCTTTATCGACAAACAGAATTCAGAAACAGGATCACGGATAAAACGACAAATCCGTAAGTTGACAAGAACGTCGTGGAAGAGATAGCAGAAGCAATTTTGTAAGCTTTCAGGAAGAATGGCAGAAAGGTTTGCAAAAATTAATTGACGAAGATAAAGGGAGACGAACGAGATATTCTTTGACCGCCTTCTTGGGGTCTCTAGTTGGTCGCCATGACGACCTGAAGGGTCTATGCTCTCCGGTAACTCTCGAGGTCGACAAGGACAAGTCGTCAAGGGGTGCCAGCAACACTCGTTTCTACCGCTCGTCACATATTCGCCAGAGCGAGAACTCTTTTATTCCGACAAATACCATGTTCCATCTTTTAGCAAGTTTCGCTATAAATCTCTTTCGTTCGAAGGAAGTAGGAAATGACATACTACCAGTTAGCACAGAGTCGTGGAACTTCTCCCACGATCTTTCTATCATTTCCTTAGAACACAAATAGAAAGGGCTTTGATACAAATGTGAAAATTAGCAGGAAGAAATTTCTGCGATTGTATACGTAACGTTATTCTTTGTTTCGTTCAAAGTTGGCAAATGTCTTGGAATTCCAAACGGATCGTTGTACGATTTTTCTTCAGGAAGTCAGCCTCGGAGATAACATTTTTCACCGTTTACTATGTATCTCATACAAAATGTCTATAATTAAGTATAATTAATTAATTTCATGTAATCTCTTCCGTTTGAGAATGCAACGAACCGGTCGATTCACGTGGACCAGACGAGTTGGATAAACTTGACGAATTTATGACGCGAATTAATCGCTGGCTACGTGATCTTCCTATGAAAATACAATTTTTCAGATCATACACGATCTTTCGATTTTTACTGCTCGACTTAATTCCGTTCCTCTTCCTAATGAAAAAATATCTTCTATATATATGGAAAAGCATAAATCAGATTCGTACGATCTTCATACGTATTTTATCATTGTCATAAGTGATTACATACTTGCAATACGAAATCTACATACAATATGTCTTACGTAATATCACGTAGTTTTCTTCCGTTCAATTCTTGACTCTTCAACTTTGACCGTAAGAAAAATCCCACTTAACGTAAATGTAGCAAAGAGAGTGTATCGATAACGACGCGCTTCTCGAATCTTGGAAAACCCCGAACGCAAAAAAATTATTTACTCGCGACCAACAGAGGCTTGGTTATAAATCGGAAATAGCAAATCGATATAAAGTTTTCTATAATCAATGAGAAATTAACGTATCTAAAGTTAGAATTAAGAGTTCGTGTTATAACAATGTGCATTGTTTATAATATTCATGACGTTATCGAGCAAATGATCAGAAAGACAAACGAAAGCGTATTAATAAGAAGCGTCCACATAGAAATCTGATTACGAAGAAATCTTCGATCTGACTAAATATAACTATAACAGCAGTGGTCAAGCGAATTGAAATACCGAATTGAATAGAATTTCTGCGACTAAAACTTCGTTGTAAATGATAGTATTATCAAGTAAGGTGACTCATCCTCGTATCAGGCAGATGGTTGTTGAAAAAGAATCGTGTAAAGTCTGAGAATTAACTTTACATATTCCTTTGACATGTATTTCAATTTTCAATGTGAATTTTCCAAACAATCTGATATCTCTTGAATGAAATCCTGTATCGTCGACTGTACTAGTCTACATAATCTTCCGTCCTTCACAAAAAGTACAAACTTATTTATATACGTACCTTGAAATTATTAATTCAAGAGTTATTACGCTTTGATGTTTGTTAAATTATTCGGATAAGTCACCTTTGCATTCTGAACATTTTTTTTTTCTCTTTTTTTGTTTATATTATTTAATATGTAAGATATGTCCGTTCATGCAAATTTATACGACTCTGGTAAAACATGTTAGTGTATTCTTGCCTTGTTATGAATATTCGAGACGTTCAATTTGTTTTGCTAGAAACATACAAATTTGCATAAAAAAATATCTTCTGCATTAGGCGACGTACAAAAAAAAAAAAGAAAAAGGAGAACTTAACGCGTAGGATGGAGCAATCGATTAAAATTCATTTCAAATGTAATTTTAACATACGGTCAGAAATAATTGGCTTAAACCGTGTAAATTAATCGATAATCAAATTTATTATTATTCAGGGTATCGTATTCGCAAAACAGTGGAATCTTCTCTGAATGCAGTGAATAAATAAGACTTCGAAATATTTTCGTATGCACATCGATAACGCTCGGATTTTATAAAAGTCGAGCTTCGTTGCATTTTTATTAATAAAACGTGCTAGAAATTATTGGATGTAAGCTTTCACCTTTAAACTTTAACAGCTTTTAGCCAACTGTGTTATATGCGCATTATCTCATACGGGATATTGAACGACCTTAGTTCGTCGTTATAATTTTCTTTTAATATTTTTGCCAACTACGCGCGTATAGAAGAATGGATCAGATACTCTTGCAGCGACAAACGCACCGATAATAATAGAATAAAATGTTACAAATATTTTACAAACATATTTTAAAGTATTCACCACGTCGATGTTTATTCTTTGGAAAGGCTTTCAGAGCTTTTCAGATGTTGGTTAGCGCATGTATACGTACGTATGTACGTTCATGTGTTATGTACGTACAACTTACGTCTTTGCCAAGAGACGGGAAGAGACGCGCAGAAACGCACGTAAACAGGAGAAGACGAATGGGAACGCACAGAAATGTAAGGAGACGGATAATGTTACAAAAAATGGTATTCTAATCTCAGAACGAAATGGCCCGGAAGACAAGGGGTCAGGGATCGATATCATCTAGTTTCGCAAAATATGTGGAAATAGTAAACGATAGAATGATGGAGAACTAGGCGAGAACGATCACAATTACATCTTTCAATAATTTCAACGATAAGAGCCGAATTCAAAATTAATCGATGTGAAATCGCTTCTTCAAATTTAGTCTTCAAAACATGTTATTATGTATATATTTATATTTTATATTATATAATCAAATAATTTTCAAGCTTCCAAATGAATTCATCGTTAATCAATATTTGCATCGGTCACAATATCGTTATTCGCGAAACAAAAACGTTTAAACTCAGATACGAATACTTGTACTACAAGTTTTTCAATTTGCTCCAACTTTCAATAATTTCAACGATAAGAGCCGAATTCAAAATTAATCGATGTGAAATCGCTTCTTCAAATTTAATCTTCAAAATCAAATAATTTTCAAGCTTCCAAATGAATTCATCGTTAATCAATATTTGCATCGGTCACAATATCGTTATTCGTGAAACAAATACGTTTAAACTCAGATACGAATACTTGTACTACAAGTTTTTCAATTTGCTCCAACTTTCAATAATTTCAACGATAAGAGCCGAATTCAAAATTAATCGATGTGAAATCGCTTCTTCAAATTTAATCTTCAAAGTCAAATAATTTTCAAGCTTCCAAACGAATTCATCGTTAATCAATATTTGCATCGGTCACAATATCGTTATTCGTGAAACAAAAACGTTTAAACTCAGATACGAATACTTGTACTATAAGTTTTTCAATTTTCTCCAACTTTCAATAATTTCAACGATAAGAGCCGAATTCAAAATTAATCGATGTGAAATCGCTTCTTCAAATTTAATCTTCAAAATCAAATAATTTTCAAGCTTCCAAATGAATTCATCGTTAACCAATATTTGCATCGGTCACAATATGGTTATTCGCGAAACAAATACGTTTAAACTCAGATACGAATACTTGTACTACAAGTTTTTCAATTTGCTCTATGATTTGGATATATATAACGTACGATGGATCCTGGAGCTAATTATTGTTATTCTTATCGGACGAAATTTGAACTGAAATTCATAAATTTGCGCGTTCTTTCGATTGTGATAGAGCGACTATTGTTTGAAGATTAATGAAAAATTCATATTTATATAACTGCGAACAATTGAGAACTATTTCATTACCACGAGGAATTCACTGGGCATATTTCGTCGATCTAATTAAATAGTAAAATCGAAAATATATTAAAAGCAAGTTTCAGTTGATAAAGCTAGTCGGAAGAAAGGTAGTCTTTGTTGATTAATAAACCAAGAAACAGAAAAGTATATCGAACCTTGTGTGTATTTTTCTTGCAAAATAGATATTATGCAACCATTTGAACGTCTACTGATATATCACTGCTGAATTAATAATTTACATTCTTGTTTAAACATTGTTACACACTTTCTCGTGTTTCTTTCCTTACTCGTTAACAATGAATAAAATTCTCTTGTGAAATTGCATTTACAATTTGACGAATCCCACTTATCCATACAATTCTACAATTATACAATTCTAACTATGTCGATGACCTGCCGTATATTTCAACTGAAATTACTACATTCTTACCAGTCTGTCCTTACATATATATCAAACTACTTGAATGCTCGATACGAGAGAAAACACTTCTGTCTTATCATGTTTCAGATGCGTCTTGTTTATTTCACTCTGATAACGCGACCCGAGACCGAACAATAGCCGTGATTGCGGTCTGGTGGACCCGTCGGTCAACGATTGTGTTTGCTGGGTAATCGAAAGCTTCGATACATACAATACGGAAACACAGAATCGAATACAATTGACCTATCCGGCGCTGTGCTATTGAAATTAACATTAATCGAAAAATAAGCGTTTTGCAAGTATTATAAGACCAAGAAAAAGATTACATTGACATATATATTGTATCTTACTTGTTCATGAGCAGCAAGTGCATAACACGCGTAGCTCGCCACAGCATACCATTTGCCTGATGCCCAACATTTTTGTGTCCAATGCAAGTTCTACTTCTATCAACTGCTACAGCCGTGTACCATTGGTTCACGTTAATGCGTCAATGAATCTTGTACCATTATTATTAACCGTGTTTATATCTTTATACGTAATTAACGTTTACTATATGATGACATTAATTTACAAGAATCCTTATCTTACCACATTTCTTTCTTTTTTTTTTAATGGGTTTTGACGTTTCTTCATTTTTGTCAACACCTATGATAGCGTTTTCTTGTTTACAGAACTATTTCGCAATTTTCGTTTCATTTAGTTTTTAATCACATGTTATGCTTCGTTGTGAACTTGTTTTGACAATGATAGGAGATATTATTCGGAAGGGAATAATCTATGTTACGGTTTAGCTTGTAAGGAGATTCATAGGATCCTTAAGGAAAGTATGTATGCAGGATGTATTGATTGCACAGATAAAGAATAGTAGCAGATATTAATTAATATTTCCAAATTTTCACAAAGTTCTTGTACCAAAGAACAAGGCAACGAGATGAGGAATAAGGTGAAAATATTCAAATGAGAAAGATACCGAAACCTATGAGATAAAACATTTAGGTTTAAATTCAAGAAACGAACGATGTGAACTAAGAAACAATTTGCGAAATAGGTAAGAAAGCGATAATTAATTAGATCAAGCGAATATTATTGAAACTACGTTCAAGTTCTACGTAATTTAACGAACATGTTCTACAGTTGGACCTTGTCACGCAATGTAAAGTGAAAGTGTATAATTTCAGATTTATAAATACCTTTCCTAGCGTTACATAAATTATCTTTACATTGAAGATCGACCGTTTCGCGATAATTTCGAGTGAATCGAATAATAGAACGTTCGGCGAGATTGATCGAAAATAAGATAACGCGATTAAAATAAAGCTTATTCAATGGAATTCACGCCTGTGGCACTGGCTCTAAACGTGACACTCGAGTGTCATTGTGCCGTTCAAAGTTGCGAGAAAGTAGCAGAAAGAAAAATGATAAAACTGAAGATAATTTTTCTCAAGGCTACTATCTCCACATTCTCATGTTCACCTGTATTATTCTTTAAACAATTATTTTACAAGCATTTTACGAATATGTTATATGCATTATACAGAACGTATTGAAATTTCAGTAGCATTGTAACAAAATACAAATATCATATTTATTATCAAGAACAAAAGCTAAAAAGATAAAGGTCATTTTTTTCAAGGCTACCATTTCCATGTTCCATGATGTTGGTCATCCATATTATTTTATTAAATGAAACTGTACGTTTGTCCTTGATCTTGCAAAGTAAAAAAATAAGATAATTTCGATATTTTACATTCGTATAATTTTCATTTGTTTATGGAAGTTAATTACGAAATCAATTCGACACGAGAGACTTGAGAAATTAATTATACGTATCTCTCTACGTGTAACTACATGTTTTTGCTACATTTTTCTATCGAATATCTCGTAATAATTAAGAGTAAATGGAGATAATAGATTTGACATTATATGCGTAATTTACATACGTAACGTGTAATACATATCGTTTAATCTGTTTTCCATTACTGAGCGATTTACATATCAAGGAAATCCACAATTCCGTTCGAAAACAACGCTGATAACTAAAAATTCAAGAACATCGTCCTTGTGAAAAGTAATCTCTTTATTGACGTCTTTCTCTCTTTTACTTTTGTTATTTATTGTGCTCTTGCTTGTCGTTGCCATGTTTGCCATAGAAATGCATGTTCATGATAAACATCATTTTAATTAAATTGATTAAACGTTATAATGCCCTTACTTCTATCCTTCGTACAGAACGAAGCAAAAAGTGATCTTCCCAGTTGTATCAAACTGTTATCACTTGTAACATAAATATATAATTATACTCTACTCAACTATTAATTACTGATTATAAATTGGAAAGAAAGAATGTGAGTTAAGGCAGCGTATTTCGATATTTTGTTCACAGTGTGACGAAAAAAAGCAAATGCTCAGCATTCTATGAAACACGTCATACTTATCTAGCTTAAGACTGATTATTCTCATTTGGTCATTAGCTTAAAAACTAATAAAAGTCCATCTTTTCCATTGAATTGATGCTAATTTATAATCACAAGGAATTATTTTGCAGATCATGATAAACGAGTAGTTTTTCTGGTAAATGGCAACGGGATAGCTGTTATCGTTGGAAATCATCAATTTTATTTGATTTAACGTGCCAATCTTTTTCTGCATTCGCGAAAGACGAAACGACAAAAAAAATCTCAAACAGTTGTAATTAAATTTGTAACAGTTGTAACAACGCAATAAAAATCTAAATCAATTCGTATTTTTAAAATATAATAATTCACGATAAATTCTACTATTTTATCGAAACGTTTAAAGCATTTGAAACACGAAGTACATTCAATTTTGATTTCGATAATACTATTTCTTAAAAAAAAGGATAAATTACGATTAACTATCTTTTACTATGAAATTCTTTGTCAATATCATAAAAGGAAAGGTAGATACAGATATATATTGAGGAGAATTTAAAACAGTATTACTGAGAAAAAGCGATCTTTATTATATAATATGCCCTTTTTCAATTCAAACGTTCTTTTTATGCTATACATATGCGTATTAGGTATAATATAAGTTATATTATACGTAAAGTTCTTATTATATACAAAGATGTAATTGTTGCACGTACATATGTATGTATATGTATACATATATATACACATGCATATACAGCAGACATATATATATACGATATATATGTTTGATTAATGCGAACATGAAACTACGATAATTGGTTTGTATATCGCTCTAAAGGGAAGAACTTGGAAATAGATTGTTGCTGGTAGTTCATGCAAATTTTTTCAAAAAACTCTCCAAGGGACGTATATATCTATACAGGGTCGTAATAATAAACTCAATAGGAATTGACAGGAAACTTAATTACAATATATACTTCAACTTATATATGTATTATACATAAAAAAATTCGCCTAGTATTTACAAAAAGAACAAAATTAAAAAAGGAAACGAATGCTATATCGTTACACTGATAATAGATTCGTTTCGTTTCTCGATTCGTGAAATAAGGTATGTATGTAATTATATAGTAGCAGATAACGAAGGAATCGATAATATACGAACGTATTAGACGATGACTAACTCTTCCAGGATCCTGTGAATGATTTCATTCGATTTTTATTTTCACCATGCATTGATCGCTATAACATAACACCGTACACACTACTTTGAAGCCTATTGTAACTATGACGCCATCGTCTACGTAATATCACAGACAATCTTAAAATTTACCATGAAATGATAGTTATATCAACGGTCCGAGACAATATCGATTTACAAATGCTTCGAGATCTCGACCAGTCACGCCGAATGGTCGTGCCGAACATAATTGTTCGGATATCTTGTCTTAAATAACGCGTTCAAACGAAAATGATAAATGTCTTTGGACAGCATTTCGCAGCGAGTACGATTCCTTTTTTCTTCAAATCGCCTTGACGGTGTGCCTCTCGACGGCGTGTAATTTCGTTCTACGGGTAAATCATACGTTTGCCGTATACTCGATCGAATCTGATCCTATCTAAACGGGAAAATGATATTTTAATTATATGAATGATTTGCATTTGTTGGTCTGCATCAAAGATGGCGTAATTAAGTCCAATGAAAACTTACTCCAAGTAATTTTTTAACAAATGATGAAACCATAACAAATGATTTTAAAGGCTTTTAATTATTTCGGTGATATTCAGCTTTTTAATTGCCTGACAATTCGTTATTGGATTATAATAAGTTACGAGTGAAATCAGTTTCATAATCTGATATAATCTAATGGTTATTCGTTAACTGTTTTATCGATATAACCTACATAATGAAGTATCATTCATCACACAATATATGAGATCGTGTAAAAAACAATTGGGTTGTGTTGTAAATTAGAAAGTTGTCTGCCTCTGAAATTATTCATTTCTTTTTATAAATATCTTACTTTGATTATATGTGACATTTAACAGAAATTTATAGTCGACTCATGAATTTAAGGAAAGAGATTTTTCGCTTGTTTTATCTACAAATGGTAAATGAATATCATATCGATCGATATGTATTGCTAATTGGCAGCTCGATCAATCGCAATCATATGATCCATTTCGAAACGTGACTATTTCAAACAATTCGATATATATTAAGGGTACTTTAATTTTAATTACATCGATAATCATCAATTGAATCGATGTGATACGCTTGGCTAATCATCGGCTATTCTCGAACGAATTCTTTACAAAAGGTAAAAAGATGAAAGAAAAAATAATTCGGTGGTTCTGCTTCGTTTGTTCCATATTTCCTTGGTTTGTCCAACAGGATTTCGATATCTACAAGGATTCGAGATCAGGTTCGATTCGATACTGAAAAGTCGTTTGAGTCTTGCAAGCGGCTGTTATAGCGGAGGCTCGATTTCGACCCTCTCTCACTCGACCGAATCACCTGGAAGTTCTTTCTAACTGGTGATCGGTAGAGCATAACCGCGGTGGCTCGCGGTTGCCAGGTCAAAGTTAACGGTTATTTTCACAGAGAAAGAGAAGAGGAATCACACTAGTATGCACAGTCCGCGTAGGTAGTCTCATGGGAGAAACGCTCATCTCCCTCCTCCTCATCCTTTTTATTCCTCCCTGCTTCTCTTGCCTTCCGTATTCCTCTTTCTCGTTTACTCTTCTCCTTACAGAGTTTGATCCTCCTTCGTGTCTCCTTGTCTCCCTTGAAGCCTGCTTGGTGCACCGGCTAGAAGGAACGCCTGCGATTGGTCACAGCTGGCTAGGATCGATGATGCTGCTTGGCTGTTAGAGCCTACTGGCAACATGGCCTCGCGCCATAATTCTCTGGACCCTTTTAACGCAATACGCGCGTGTCGATGACATTTTGTCGTTGATAGAACTCGACGTCTAATCAACGTTCTAAGGGGTCCCAATAAATCAAGCCATCGTATGTTTTTAAGCTATGACCTGTTCCCTTTTTCTCGACGCCAATCTGGATTAGGTCGGTCCACGACCGGTGTTGTCTCTTATTCCGTCAATATCTGGATATTTCTGGAATCCGGAAGAGCAACTCTCTCGTTACAAACGGATGAAAACCAGCTCTCAAATTATATATGGAATATGTCACACATAGAGAGTTGAATATATGTTGGGTCGAGAAGATGCAGAAGCCGAATATAATAAATTAATACTCTTCGTTTTGTCGAGCTTTCTTACCAAAGGATGGAGAAGGATCGATCGATTTCGCGGCTTTCGGCCGCTCGTCGTGTGAATGACACTGGTACATGTGACACGACGTACTGGCTATATGGAAAATCATCCTTAGACTTCTTCCTCCTCGACGATCGGCAGACTGCTCTGATGCAGCAGAGGGCTCGTTCTTGCGGTGAAGGCCATCACCCAGTAATCGAGCTCCTTCTTGTTTTCCATGAGAAAGGTTAACGCAATTGGCGAATCGAAACCTTTCTGCCTTACCAGAAATCCTTCCTCCCCATAACGTTCGATCATCGTATTCCTCAAGTTCAACACGCCCAAAGGTCTGCACACCTTTTTCTGTGGATAAATTACGGCGAAATGCTCGACACTCGTCCGGTAGACCTTCACTTGCACGCCTTGGCGATGACCATTCGGACTCATCAAGGTCATATAACCGCTCATGTTCTCGGTGTTCCAGCAAGAATCCACGTTCGAGTCCTTCAGGCTCGACTGGTTGAATTGCAGGAAGTTAGTATGCATCGCTACGTCGGCTGGCATGTCGCCTTTTTTGTTTTTCTTGTTTGTAATTTTTGTCTTTTTTGTATTCTCCTCTACTACTTCGAATTGATCAAAAGATCAGACTTTTGTTGGAGAAGATCTGAGAAATTTGCAATAATACGTTGACGCGAATAGATTGGAAGATCACACAGAGTCAACGACTCGTCTATGTACCTTTCTCTGCGTGCAAAGAAGATACACTAGTACACCAACAAATTTCGCGACACTGTTACTCACAGCGAACTGTCCGCGTGAACTTTCACCACCTCTATTTATACAAGGTGTATGTTTCGATGAAGCATACGCATGCGCGTTGCTACACGCGCAAGTGCTCCCAGCAGATGTCATCGCAGACGATAACTATCGCAGAGTTATTATGATTCAAAATCGTCAGCCGATATTGTGACAGAAATAATCTGCTTACGGAATAATTTTAAAATCATACGTACGTATAGTTCAATAACGCGTTACATATTGCTTTCTGTATTTCACGGTAAGGTTATCGAGCTTTGATGCTTTTTGTTTTTTACCTAACACACAGCCAATAACGTTCTACATCCTATAAACAATATTGGAATATTGAATGTACGCATGTCGCAATAATTTGATTCTAGAAAATATCGAAAGTACTTTTGCTTTCTTCTCCAGTTCATTATCATATTTTATTTTCTTTTGCATTGTGTAAAGAATATAAAATAGTTTTATAAATTCACTTTAATGTCTGAATATAAATTTCACTGGAAATTCGGTAGAAATCTAAAATGTAATTGTTGAAAAATTGATCTAATCGATGTATTATAAATGCATAGTATCACTATAATATACTAACCTTTTCTGATCTTTAAAGTCAAAAAAGTTTTATCGTAGTATCGATGGTGGTTTACTATTACAACAAACATATTGCAACTATTTAGCAAACATTAATAGGAAAATATAGAAATTATTGCCAAATTGTTACACAATACAAACGAAGCCAAAACATATTTATTCGAAACGCAAAACGACGATGATATATATATATATATATATATATTCCTAATTATTCTGCTTTATACAAAAAGTGGTCAATTCAATATCATATATATGTGGTATCGTTGTTCACATCTTGATCTATCTCTTTCTAATTTCTATAAACAAAAGTCTTAAATATTTTAAACAGATTATACTTAAACGTAATTTATTTCTTTATAGATTCACATAACGAAATCACAATTCGCAAACATTAATTATTTACTACAACATGTTATGTACGTGGTAATGTGGAAATTATTTACCTTTTTATATACTAGAGTTTTTTATTATAATAAGCGAGAAATCAAGTTATTTACCAGTCCGTTATGTTTTAAAGAAAAATGTTAAACGTATACATATCGTATACGTACGTATATCCATATTATGTCGCTAATTAAGTTTGTCAAGAAGAATAGTACTGAAAAAATAAAATAAAGTACGTTCTTATTATTTGCAGGTTTAATCTTAAAGAACTCTGAAGAAATTACTCAGAATAGAGATAGAATAATAAGGTTACAATTTCTCCAGTTGTGAGTTCCTTGGACAACGCACTTACCGATTGAACAAATCATGGTCTTTTACATATAACTTATAGTATCAGTTATCAACAGAAGAGACTGCTGCAATAAAAATGCAGCTCTACTTTCCAGTAATTTGAGTAAAACAACAAAAACGTTCTATAAATTGATAGCCGACTAATATTCCTAGTTATAAACTTCAATATCTTTCTTTCTCTCCCAATATGTACGTTTTAAACATTAAAACTGCGAACTCTATAATTCGTTAAATCGTGCGTGTTCCATATGGTAACTATAAGGAAAGTAAAATTCGCCTTGAATTTAATCGTATATCATTACTTTGCCACTGTTGTTTGCCGCCCTGTTTACACAGGGCTTTTGGCGAGTGGCCAAATTTCTCGTGTCTCGTTTAGTTTTTGGAACGTACTTCCCGAATTTAGAGGAGGAAGCGAAACGCTCTGGCTTCCATACAGTGTGAATCAGAGTTCAGATCTCGCGTATCCCTTTGCCAAAGAACCGGTCGGTACACTCATCGGTATTTATTGAGCGTCAGGCGTCCTCGTTCATTCTGACAAATAAATCATTTTCATTGTAAAATCTACGCAATCGTTCCTTCTGAACAAATTCTTTATTTATTATTTTTTCTCAAATAGCAAATTGCAAAAGCGACCTGATTGCCCGAACCTTCTGCTTTTCAAGAGTATAGCAAAAGTGGCCATCCGCGAAAAGTACGCAGCGGATGTTAATTGCCTTCCTTTGACCTTTACGTATTATTTCACGATTAAACACTCGGGTATCGTACGGTTAATAGGAGAAACGATAAATGATACAAGTAGCATGTTGTAATTTTATACCTGACAAATTGTACTTCTTTCCGTTGCAAATAATTGTACCTGAACGTTCAACAAATTTGTTGATGCCAGAGGAATTTTTTATTACAAAATTTCATCGTACAATTTCATTTATAATGTAACTTAAAGAATTATGGCAAATCGTTCCATAGCCTACTATGGTATTAACTTTTTACAATGCGATATAGTATAAAACCACTGACTTCTGATATAATCGTCCACTATTTCTTTTTTGATATTAATATTTTTCAATCTTTTAATTAAATGAAAATATATTTTATTCTCTCAGTTTCAGAAAGCAACGTTATTTCCTATTATGAAAAACCGTTACCATCATGCAGATCTGTACTATCAATCCGTGAGCTGATATAATATCTTAAATAATAAATTGCATTAAAATTTAATTTATTGCAAATAACGATATTTCTTAACATTACAACGTATTGTAGGCCCGAGTGCAAGCAACAACAACAACAACGGCAATCAATTATTGAGGAAAGAAGTAAAATTAAGGTAAATTAAAATGAAACTTTGAAACGGATTAGGTTAATGCATATGAAATATCATTTCCTTAAATAAAACTTTCATCCATATTTCAGATTTTTAACGATTATCAATCTTACAATTAAAGAATGCTTGAAATGGTTTTTAGAGTTTATACCGAAACAATTTAATTTGTTCCGGCAAAATGATATTAAATATTCGAAAATAAGAAAAAAATTTTGGTAACTGTCTTTTAGATAAATCACGATGATTGCTGTAACTGTTGCTGCTGTTGTACAACTCCACAACGTACATGCTACGTAAGTACGATTAAAAAATATATAATTATTTTTATATTGTACGTTCGTTGCCTTAACAATTCCGTTTACTATAGAAATATGTGCAACCAGAGATACCAAAGTCCTTTGCCCCAATTCGTGTAAGTATAAAGCCTTAATTAAAATAATAATCTTTATATTACGTATTCTTCATTCGTTCATTTGTTTATACCCCTTAGACATTTCTTTCTTTCCTTGATAACGCTTTATTATAATACAATTCATCTAATAAATATTATTTCAGCATTATTGGAAATCAGGTATACCAATGGATAATAACACTACATACCGGCTCTCCTATTGGGAATGCCCGAGTGCTCCTGTGGATCCTATCCTGCCTCGAAATTGGTTAGTGACCGGAGATGGTGAAACATCAGACGAAACAACATATAAAGTAAGACGTCAAAAATAATATCTTTAAGGTGGGAAATATATTTTTTATTCGATGCAGGATTCAAAACTATAGGGTCATCATATACGCGTTCGTCGCTCTTTCATTTTAAAGATCTATTGATCCTCGCCTGAGATCGATTAGCCATTGTCTTTTCAATTTTGTTCTATGTTTCTTTCATGCGTAATATTTGCACAAGTTTTCGATTGTTTCAGAACAGTTATTTTGAACACTTATGTGTAAAACCTGAATCACCCTGTATACCTTGTGAGAAACAATGGCTCGGTAGAGGTCCTATACAGGATGTTACGACTCAAAAACATGACTATACATGGAAGTCTATACCACAAATAGAACCTTATAAAGCAGAGAATAATTTATACTGTGCACCTGCACCGTTACTTGGTAAATACAAGCAGCATTAGAAGTTGTTACACGTAAATACTAATTCGAATGTTAAATGCGTTATACTATATATATATATATATATATATATATAGTATACACACACACACACACACACACGTTCATTGTTTCTATTCTTACATAAAATATCTTCCCTTTTCAATGTTTTACGTTTATCTTCTACTTGTGCCGACGGAAATATTTAATACTTACATGTAGATACGAGACCCGTAGAGATCTAACAACCCTACACAACAAACTCTAATAAGATTCAAGACTCGGCTTGTACCGTAACAATGGTGTATCGTTGCAAGTTCATTAAAATTTTGATACGAAATTTGATGTTTCAGATGATACAACATATAAATTAAGCTACTATCAGTCTGGTTGTAATTTACCTACGCTATCTTACTCTCCTATAAGAAAATATGTTAAACCAGACATTCCAATGGAAGACCATACAACGTACAAACTTAGTTATTGGCCAAATGAATCTACGAAGGTATTAAGCATATTATCTTAGATGTGATATTTTGTATTATCATAACAAGCCAGTCTTCGCCTGGCTTTGCAAACGAAGGATAATACATGGTAAAACCAGCGATGCGCTTTCACGGAAAAACTATTGTTCAGTGTACAATATATACGCATTTTTATATATTTTCCTAACAATACTTCCTTCTATTCTTGTATTCTTTAGGAAGAACCTTTATGGCAGAAAAAAGAATATTCGCCACCTGTCGAACCGATGGATGGGTGCACAACCTACAAATTAAGTTATTGGCCACATTCAGAAAAAAGACGTTCACCAATCATACTTCAGCCAACTGATAACCTTCTAAATGCTGGTTGTTGCACCGAGGATAACACAACTTATCGTCTGAGTTACTTTGGCTGTGGAGGAGATAAACGAACTCCTATTCGGCAACCTAACAATATTCAATTTTCGCCTTGTTCTCTATCTTATGATACCATTCATCGAGTATGTAAGATATGAAATTTAGATATTTTAAATGTTTCTTAAATTGTCTTAAAAGACGCTAAAAGCCACATTTTATATTAGTATGTCAGCTAGGAATGTAAAGATATTTATATATTTAAAGATATTTAAGAAGAGTATGCACCAATATATTTCAGTATGTGTGTATGCATATGTATATATAGTAACGAATATGTAACATATGTATGTGTGATATTCCAGATGAGTTTCTTGGGCAACTGGTGTGTTAAACAAGAACCACCGATTATACCTTGCGATAAACAATTTTTAGGTAGAGGGCCCGTACAAGAGGTAACCACGCAAAAACATGATTATACATGGAAGAATATACCATTAGAATCAGATGCTCGTCGCGCAGATAACCTTGTTCCTGCGTGTACACCTATCGAATGCACGTATTACAAATGCATTGTCTATTTTAATAAACAGTAGCAATATTGGTTTATTTATTAACATTTCTTAACGGATAATATTAATATTATTATTGTTTATTATAATATAAATCTACAAAGTTTGGTCATTTGATTGATCGATTTACAGGTTGTACTACTTACAGACTTTCTTATTTAGAGAACGATCTTAAATCGTTAACACCTATTCATAATTACGCACCAGTACGTACATGCTGCTTACCACATGTCCCAATGGAAGCAGAAACTGTCATGCAGCTGAGTTATCAGCCTGTGGAGTGTGCGGATAAAGTTGAAAAACCATGGAGTGAGAGACCTCCTTACCAACTTCCAGTCATTCCTATGGAAGATAATACTACATACAATAAAAGGTTCTCTATCTTGCTTAAATTGCTTGTCGAACCGCGATCGAAGATCCAAATGCTTTATGAACGATCGAACGAACAGAAAAATAATTTAGTTTAAATATGTATTAAAAGTTGTATTTATGTAAATTATGACTACTTTTTCAGTTACATTCCGCCTGGTACATTGTGCCTATAATTGTGGCACATTTGCATGCACATTTCATTAGCAAAAACATTAAGGTAAAAATTTAGGACATTTCAATAATATATTATACCATTAAGATGTATAGAAACCATAGCAATTATATGTAAATATAAAGCAAATTTGTTATGTCGTAATATACTCTGTTATGGCAGTACTAATTTGGTTAAACTATCAATACAAAGTGTAAAAGCATAGGCAATTATAATTCTACACTCTATTATTAGAATACAAATTACATAATGATAGGCGGGATGTTAAATTGTGCTACATATGAAGCATCTGTTCCATACACAGGTGATACACATATACAAGAAAATCGACAGTATGCATTCTTTGAAGGACAACATCAAAGCGACTGAGAAAAAAAAAATTAAGCTTGAATGGGGTGAGTCTGAATGTTCTACCTTTTCTTTATAAAGGTATCTTTTTTATAATAAACTTACATGTACCATATGAGTAGTACGAGTAGTGAAAAAAATGAATTTTAGAATCTAGTACAACGATCTGACCAATATTTTATTGTGTACAAAATATTATGTTGCAGACAAGTTCTAAAAGTAATAAATACAGACCGTCAAAAGTGTGTTTACTTTATTATGCATTCCTTATGGATCCTTTAACAATTTTTATGTCATCAACGGGTCTGTCATTCTTATCAGTTTCCACTAATCCAATCCTTTTCACTATTGTCATACCAGAATGGATTCTTCCTATTAATGAAAAAGAAAAAATGTAAGCAAGAATAAAAATATTTTTAAGCTCTTTGATGTTTGCAATTATTAAAGTACAATGTTAAACTAAAACACCAATATCTATCATTTCTTGTTAGATTAACTGTAATTTGCATTCTCTGTTCTGTATCATTGGAACAGCAAAAATATTTCGAATGATCATAAATTGAATAATTCGCAAAATATATTTTTAAAACTTACTTACCAAAAATTGTATGTTTTCCATCGAGCCACTGTGTTGGTGCTAATGTAATAAAAAACTGTGATCCATTAGTATTTGGTCCTGAATTAGCCATGGAAACAACTCCAGCACCTAAATCCAATATAATTTTTTTCCATAGAATATTAAACTTGATAATGTTATATATTCATGTAAGTATTATTGAAATATCCTATGACAATATCAGATTATAATTTTGTCATTTCCACAAGTTTGTATAAATCATAAAAATAAAGATATTTGTGTTAAACATACCGGTATGTTTTAAATCATCATGTATTTCGTCATCGAAACATTCTCCATAAATAGACACACCACCTTTCCCAGTTCCAGTGGGATCACCACCTAAAACAAAATAAAATATCAAACTTCCTGAGCTGATATGAGTGGAAGATGTTAGCTAAATCAATATGATACCTTGTATCATAAAATCTCGAATAATTCTGTGAAACTTTGTTCCATTATAATAACCACGTCGTGTAAGTTCTGCAAAATTTCTACAAGTAATTGGTACATGTTTCCAATAGAGTTCTATCACTATTTCACCCATACTGTAAAAAAGAAATAGTTGAATTGAGATATCATAATATCGTAATATGCTTTCTTATTTTTACAATTATTATTATATTTTGCCAAATTAAAAAGAACAAAAGAGCAATAAAAATGGTAATTAGTATATACTTGCGTTGTTTCAAATGCTACGAATGGTGGTTGCCAGTGTTTATCAGGAATACCAGATATATTTGTGAGAGCCATATTAGCATTTATAATGATATTTCATATAGCCTCTATTCTTCCTTTAGGGGTAATCTAGTAAAAACAAATAAGGCTAAATTTCACTCCAACAGATCAAATGTTATTAACTTTTTTACTTGTAATTTTGTAGCTTTGAACGTGTAGAATCTGAAAATGCAAGTTTTCACGTTTCATAATTCTTGCATATTCATAATTCCTAATAAAATTCACGTTTTACGATCATTACTCTTTACAACCTTATGAACTCAGCAAGCAATTATATCATTTTATTCATAATACATGTATTCATTTACAACTCACATATTTAACTCACCCTGTACTGTACATAAATTTTAAATAAGAATCTATGAAAGATAATGATTAATTACCGTTGATCGATTATATCGATAATATATGTGTATTGAAAATTATTTTTTGATAACTGTTGTGGATAAGCGTCCTGAACCAACTGATTTTGAACTTGAATAAAGATTGATATCACAGTTATACATATGTCATATTACACCGTGTATGATATAACATATATATATGAACACGATGTCGTTACGCTATCGCATGAACTTAGCTTTGTATTCAATGATATCGAGATGTGAATTTGAAGCAAAATTTGAAATTGTTCATGAAATTAAAAAAATTAGAATTATTTAAATTTTGCAAGTCTTTTTAATCATTTTTTAATACAAAATTGAATTTTGAATTACAGCTTGTTTTGTGATAAACAATTTTTCTTATATTGCCTTTCTGCAATATTGCAAGATCACGAAGCAAGAAAAATTTATAAACGCTGTCACTATCTAACGATCAAATGTCTATCTTTTTTGGTAGAGTATAGAATTATAATATCATATACCATAATATTGCAGGAAGTAAGATATGTTAATTGAAGCTGGGAGGAAATTTCAATATTTATGATGACCTGGGAACCTTTACTTCATTATCCATCATACTCATTGTATTCATCGGAATTTACTTTTCTCACTCTGCTACTCACTCTGTGGTAAAGTTGGTACATTCATATTATTGTTGTTTGAGCTCTTATCGAATGCACTAGTTATCTTTTCATTGTGTTTATTCTACTATTTTTATTTTATTTAAAGTGTACTGTGAAATGTCATGCAAGGGGTAAGTGATAGTCTTTATAATATAATAAATTATATCTACAGCAGACTAATAATTTACAATAAAAATAAATTTATTGCAAAATCAATCTGAAATAGAAAGTCCGATGTAGACAAAATTATTAATTACTCAGCAATTTTTTTCATAATTTAATAACATGGACTCAATTAATACAATACATATATATGTTTTGAAATAACGTTACAATACGTGTTTTGTGTTCATTAATCGATAAATGCATTATGATCATTGAATTATGAACTAATCAATAATGTCTTCACTTGCTCCCTATAATCATTATCGCTGTCTATACTTCTGTTTTAGGGCATGTCTTCAAAAATTAGCCAAACATGATGTTATTGGATTTAGCAATACTTCTATCTTGAATGGCATGGAACGATTTATTCAAACAGTGTGTGAGATGGAAGATACGATTTTAATTCCCAGTCGACTTCTAGATTTAACAGTAGGCGATTCACAGGATAGGCTTCAGTTAGGGGATAAACGTAGTTCTATTATCAACGCAACTTTGGCTAATACCAATTTATATCACCTTTATAACGTCATTAGTCAAATGAAAATCGAGATCTTATGGTCGCAGGATTGTACGGATAATTTTCAAGAAACAGAGGATGATTTTGTTGATTCTGTTGTGTCAACAGAAAAATTAAAATCTGCTAGGAGTTCGAGTAGTACGTTGATGTATAGTATGCAAAGTATCTATACTTCCTCTAATTTAGAATCCGATACTTTTATTGAAAATAATTTTGAAGCGGAAAATGAGAATGATGTTAGTGCTACTGCACAATCTTTTAAGAAGCATTTACGTGGATTACATCGTAACATACAAAAGATGACATTGGCCGCAGAATATTTGATACTAAGATATCAAAATACTATCGATCATCAAACATGATCATTTCTTGAACGGTTGAACGTATGTTAAATATATGTATTAATTTTATTTAGCGAAATATTTCAACAAATATCGGTACTAAATAAATTGTACACATTGCATACATGCACATACATTGATATTTAATGTACTGTTTTTGAATTATATTTATTAAACATTAAATAAAAGTTAAAATTTGGTCTTGACTTCAACTATCATATCATGATGATACAAGTATGTACCATTAATAATAGTAGTTCGATTATGTAACAGGCCTTGATGTTTCCTTGTTATATATGTACATATGTATTGATGATTTCAAATTTAGCTCCAAATTTACATATCGATATTATTAAACAAAATTAAGCTAAATTCATGCTATAGGGTAACCATATTACATATATATATGTACTTTATATATGTATATATACATACATACAATATACGCATTTGGACGCATCATATGAACGGAATAAAACGATAGTAACGACATCTGTAGATATTTCTTTTTTTTAATATGAAAATAAAATACCGCCAATTCAATGTTGATCGCATGTATGTTAAATTTTTCATTCATGTTGTAGAAATATAGAAGTTACTTTTAATTTCATTGTAGACAGACACGCATAAGAAAGAATTTTGAAAAAGTGTCGATTTCATTTTAGCTCCTCAATGTTTTGACGTGCATGGCAATGGCGGATTTTATGTTTATCACATATTTTATATTATCGTTGACACTCAAATTATGTCCAGGTGGGCAATGTATCTTTCAATCAAACAAATACTTTATGCTAATGACAAGCTAACAATTCAGAAACAAAACGTTTATTTTCTTCTTATTTAATGTTTCATACTAGCATCTAACACATTTGTTGCTATTCTTTCAATTGAATTTTTTCTATTCTTTTTTTGTTGATTTGGCATTATTATTCAATTTGATGCACATTTATCTGAATAACTGCATACAAGCGTGCATATGCACTAATTATAAATAATGCTTCATAATATCTTGAAATATATTTCAATGGTTAACAGGACTCGTTTTTAGGAGAAGAAGAGAAGTTTTCTTTATTAGAAAATGATTTTTCTGTTGAAAGTGAAGAATCACAAAAGTCTATAGATACTATGGCTTTTAATGGCAGTTCGACTGGGCAACAACGTTTTAAATGTCATATTTGCGAGGGACCAGATTGCTTATATTCTGAAATCTGCTATAATGCAGTTACTGTAATATCTCTTGTAATATTGTATAGAAAGTCATTAAGTTACAGAATATTAGGGAAGTAATGTATGTTTTAATATTCAATAGTGTTGGAAATCTAGAGTAAGACAACCAGATGGTATAGAAAGTGTAAGTAGAGGATGTACTTCGACGGTAGATCAAATGTTATTAATATGTAATAAGCAATTGCCACCACGTATTATTCAAAGTGCTACTAAAAAGAGGCATGTAAGTGGACCCTCACGAGGTGTACAGTATCATGTTGAATGTTGCCAAACAGATTTTTGCAATGGCGGACCATTTCCAATATTACATGACTTTAATGGAGGTAAATATTATACACATGATTTTATCATTTTATTTACATATCTTTTCTGTACTGTGAAATTATGTTTCATTTTTTAGATGTTGTTGAAGAAGATTATGCAGTTAAATTAACATTGGCAATTTTGGGTCCTGTGGTTGGATTCTGTATTATTGCTGGAATAGTGCTGTTTTATTTATTGGTATGTAGGACTCGTAAAAAAAGGACATTGGCTGCAAGGCGTAATAAACTTGTTATAGATTCTGAAATGGAGTCATCTATCCTACATTTCTCATTTTCTTCTCCAACATCCACCACGTATCATTCTCATGAACTAAAAGCAACTGCAGCTGGTGATAGTACGCTGAAGGTATGATATAAAATATTACCTGTAGTAGTTGTTCAAGTTCAAATATATTCATGTATATATTTATATGTTTATTGTCAATTATATTTGTGGCATTAAGAGAACTTTATTATATGTAGATACAATTAAACACAGCAATATAAGCTTTTTCAGGAAAACACAAAATAATTAAACAGATAATCATAAATATAGATATAATATGGTTATATATTTCCTGAATTCTTTTTTATGTAGGCAATTAAACTACAAATTTGTATGCTTATTAAAAATTCATTTCATTTCAGGTTCAGAAATATAAAAATTGATTCTCTTTTCTTCCTATTACATCTTTTGCTTTATTTCGTAATTTTCATATTTTAAACATAAATATTATATAAATTGTATATTGAAATAGGAATACTTGGATGGAAGAAGCTTAACTAGTGGGTCAGGATCTGGTTTACCATTATTGGTGCAAAGAACATTGGCTAAACAAGTGGCATTAGTGGAATGCCTTGGTAGCGGTGGTAATGGTGGATTTGGTGGAGAAGTTTGGAGAGGGATATGGCATGGTGAAAATGTTGCTGTAAAAATATATTTTTCACGAGATGAAGCAGCTTGGGCTCGTGAAACAGAAGTTTATTCTCAATTGCTACCATCGAGGCACGATAATATTCTCGGTTACGTCGGAAGTGACATGACAAGTAGAGCAAGTTGCACTCAACTTTGGCTAGTGACACATTATCACCCGATGGGCTCGCTTTTCGATTATTTAAATCGAACACCTCATTCTTTGACACATCATCAAACACTCAGTATTTGTTTGAGTATTGTGAACGGATTGCTTTATCTACATACAGAAATTCATGGAACTAGAGGGAAACCAGCCATGGCACACCGTAATCTCAAATCTAAAAATATTCTTGTTAAAACTAATGGTAGTTGTGTAATTGCTGATTTTGCATTAGCTGTAACTCAAGAACGTTTGGCTACAGATAGAATCGATTTAAAACAAGGTACAAAACGATATATGAGCCCAGAGATTCTTGAGCAAACGTGTGTATTACTTTCAATTATATTTTTCGAACAACAGCTTTTTAATAGTTGTCTCGTTAAATCGCTAAACTAAAAATACTTCTTTAGGATAAACGTTGAATGTTTGGAGAACTTCAGACGAGCTGATATATACAGTTTAGGATTGATACTGTGGGAAGTTTGCAGGAGGTGTATAAGTAACGGTGTTGCATTAGAATATGTAGCACCATATTCTGAGTGGCTTTCTAACAGTCAAGAACCTTCTATCGAAGAAATGCGGAAACTAGTATGTTTGGATCAACACAGACCACCTCTTCCTAACAGATGGCATTCCGATCCAGTAAGCATTTAATTGATTAATTTGTTGCTTTAGAACTTTCTTTCTTAGAAGAACGAAATGTGAATAGGTTGTTTGCTTAGGAAGACATCAAAATAATAATATATATCTTACAGACATTGGCTGGTTTGGGGAAATTAATGAAAGAATGCTGGCATGGAAAACCTGCAGCGCGACTACCTGTTCTTAGAGTAAAAAAAACACTTGTTAAACTGGCAGCTAATGACACGCGTGTCCATTTGTCTCTTGATTAAGTAGCATGTATGGATACGTATTATTCTATGCAGATATTTATTAGTATGAAGAAAATAAGCTGCGTGGCCTGTTCTGTAAATTTATTTCTTCTTTGCAAAAATGAAGGACAATTATACGAAGTTTGTGCTACTCATTTACTTTATTATAAATATATTTATAATTATCTTGAGTTGAAAGATGATACTTGAGGCAAAATGAAATGAAATCTTATTTCATATGATTCTAATATTGTATATTACGATTTATAGGATAATATTTTGTGTAGTATATTATGTGTCCTTGTATAGTGTATTTAGTAGTTAAATTAAAAAGAAATATTTTTTTGTTAATTACTATTATTATTAGTTTCTAGTACCGTAAAGCCTCAGCCGTCTCAAATAGTCTAACTACGCTGGCGAAGAATATGTTCATCGCTTTGTGAAATTATCTAGTATAAATGAATATTCATTTATATCGGATATATTAATTGGGTAAATAAGTTACCACTCTGTTACGTAAAGAATGAAATTTCTATCATTTCTATTCTAAGAGAATTTTTAAACAACTTGAGAGAAAGAGAGATGCGATCATCTATCATTGCCAATGGCTGAGAATTATTGATGTGTTCATTATAATTAACGTGCTTAATTAGCTAGATTATTTACTGTAATTATAACGTAATAACTATAACAATTGATAATTCAATAAATAGTTGTTATAATTGTAGTAGCAACTATAAATATAAGTGGTAACAAAATTTTTATCAAAATAACAATAGGTTTTTTATATCACATATATATCAATCACTAGGAAATGTTTTGCAGGCGGTAACAGCTATATATTCAAAACGTTAATAAACAGACGAGACTATTAGTACATATATCTTTTCGGCATAATATTATTTTTATATGACATGTATGAATGTTAACAAGATTTGTAATAAAAATCATAGTTAGTGTATCGTCATCCATGTAAAAGAATTTATTCATGAAATTCATCAATATTTCGATTGCTCTCACTTTCGGCGTTCTATTTTTATAAAGATTTGTTCTTTCTCCTTAGAAAATTCCTTGTCGAACGTTCATCAACATCAGCTAGCGAAATTCCTACGAAATGTAGATGTTATTATGACAAAAATATTGTCGCGAGAAAAGTATTAATAAATAATCGATATAATAAATATCTAATAATAGTATTTAATGAATAATCATTATAAATTAGTTATCGAAGACAAATAGATCAAAAATTTTGGGAGAATACTCCAATACATAACAAATTTAAGTTATCAAACTGAAATAACAAGTAATTTAAGTGTTAAATTCCTTAGTACGGTATATTTTTACGAACGGGTGACACGCTATTATCACTTTTTAAAAGGGAATTCAAATGCTTTACCATTTAACAATTATCAGTTCTACCCCTCTACAATCCTATTTAACAATCTTATTCCTTGTTATTTTCAGAAAAGCGAACTTGGAACAATTCAGAAATGTTTCGTACGATTATATCTCAAACGTAGATAAACGAAGGGGAATGTAAGTAAACAGAGGGATAGCGACGTATCCGCGGGTTTTTCTTCGAATCGATCAAATCGATCGGATGAGATATGGGTCGTTTTCATCGTTTTATTTATTCGTCTCTCGTGGATACAGAATGGTTTCGGTATAGAATTTTAATTACAATATCCGACATTATTTTATAAAAGTAAATACAATTGTATATCGTTAACAATAATAATACGCGTAAGTCGATTAACACACGCTTCAAACGTCAGCTAAAGCATTCACGTTCACCGTATAGTTACAACTATTACGTTCACACTTATTAATACAATATTAATTACAAAGGAAGCCGATCGCGAACGCATTTCGAGGCTTATGTACAATAATAATTATATATATAGAAGCAGAAATCTCAAACTCGAAGGAGTTGTAGGCCTTTCGCGATCGCACGAGCGGCGAGCATTTCCTCTCTCTCCCCCAATAGCTCGCTTTCGGATTTATAGAGATTTTTATCGATCGACTTACATTACACTCGCTTCGCGATCGTCCTCCGAGCTTTCTTTTTTCTTTCCTCTCATTCTCGATCGTTAATCTAGATATTCCAGACGAAAACCAGATCATTGTACACGGAATTAACTCGTTTACCTTACGATACATAATTCCAACCTGGCACGTTTGTCGCGAACCGAATGCTGGCAAACAGGCAGCCAGGGAGAAATCTGGAAAGACAGGCGGACAGCCAGCCAGGCATGCAAGTTAGGCGGATAGTATGCAAGCAGGCGCACGGACGGATATAACTATATATTAAATAAATAGACAGATATAGATACACTACCATCCATACTGTTCTCTTTAATCAAAGTTAAAGCGTGCTACTTAGTATTGTTCAGTTTTCAAGATACACTAACGAGCAATAAAAGGAATGGCATTTATAGCGATTTATATTTTAACGAACGTGGGCAATGAAACGGAATTTTGAATGTTTTATAGATCTTCGCATATTGTATACACTGCGTGTACTTTTTTACCATTAAATTTTCCATAAACGCATAAAAATCTGCAGTTTAGTTTACACGCTAATTAATCAAGTCCAAGTATATCCAGTCTCGTATCGTATATTAAGTTTTGCATTTAACAGCGCTTTCGTGCAATTATCAAAATGAAACGTAGATTCTGTTAAAGAAACGCTTTATCAGAAAATGAGCATACGACGGGAGGTTCAAATTAGACGAAAGACTTTCATTTCAGGTATATCCTATATATTTGCAATAATTTGTAAATGTCCAAAATAGTCATGGACGGTAGTGTAGATACAATGCGTTTAATAATTATAAAACTACCCAAGAATTTTCAGTTTTTACACGGAGGCTCGATCAAGTGTGAAAAAAGAAACGTTTTATCATCGTTTGATATTAGGTGAAAAATAGAAAAGTTATTATTTGTGTTGTGCTTGTAGATAACATTGCTAGCCATTTGATTCTATACCTTTCGCCTGTAGAAAAATTGAAAATTGTAGGGTGGTTTCGCTGTTATGAAACGCAACGAAGAAAAGAGAGAAAGAGAAAGAGAGAGAGAGAGAGAGAGAGAGAGAGACAGGCGGAGAGACAGTGAGAGGAGAAGGCTCGTAGACGAGCACTTGGTGTCAAACGATTAACTAGTGAGAAGAAGAATACAGTAGATAACAAGTTCAAGCAGGTAAGATGGTTTCAAGGTGCTTGAATTCAAGTCGTTTGTATCGAAATAATTCGATTAATCTGAACGAGGTTTCAGGCAAAAGCGAAATTTCAGGGATAATCGAGAGGATAGACGAGGAAGCTAGCGACGAAGAAGAAACGATTAGAAAAGAAACGTCGATAATTTGCACCAATTACCACATCCTGTACAATACTTATTTTCCAATGGAAGTCAGTCTTACTTGCACCGAAAGGACTTGATTTCGAGTAACTTGACTAATCTGAAGGAGGCGCGACGACAATTCATCGCGATAGTCGCTCCAAGACAGAATCGATGCCGATTGAAGAACGCGTGCGAGACTGTGTAGGGACGTCGGACGAAACGAAAAAGGAGGAGGGATTTTTTGGACGCCGGTTTACGGGCGTCGAAAGTTTCGAAGGAAAGTGTTGCGAGATCGAAAGGCTTAAACGCGATCGAAATACGATTGATCAATGGCATGGAATATACGTGTAGAAATCTCGAGGAGCAGAATATTTTTGCGTAATAATTTACTAACGAATAATATTAGCGAATATTTCTCTTTTAATAGTTTCATAATCTTTCGTCGGATAGTGTACGTCGAATAGAGTTACGTTATAATTATAGCGCGGGAAACTGGTACGAACAACGAACGATTCTAAATTGAACGAGTGCTATTGGAGTACTGTTTGAAGATTGTTGGTCATCGACAGTGGCAACTGTTCGATCAATTTGGTCAATTCGTCGGATTCGATTTCTGGGTAGAAAAAAGAGAACGACGATCTTCTGTATAACGACGGTAGAGTTCGATAGAGTTCGATAGAGTTTTCCGAGAACGCGGACAAAGCAGCGTAGTCGCGTAGCGTTCTCGAGCTTTTCCGAGCTTCTCGAATTTGATTAAAGTAAACTTTTAACAACACCTGCTTTTTATTAACCTTCGGATATAGGCAATTACAAAGAAAAAGAAAGTGCATACAGGAGTTAGGAGCGGTAGTGTATCGTACGTATTCTATAGATTGTCGAAGCTGAAAACGATGGAACGAGATTGCCGCCAATGGGGAAAAGAACACGGTAAATAATTTTTAAGGCGAATTTTGTAAACTCGAGCTCGACTCTCGTCGACGCGTCGGATCTTTCTCCCGTCTTTTTCTTACATTCGCAAACATTCGTCGTCACTATTCTTTCACAACTATCACTGCTGCTGCTGCATCTCATTCTCTTTCTTCTGCTTTCATAGCCTGCCATCTCTTTATTTCTGTTTACCGTTTCCTTTTCTTCGAACTCGTTTCTCCTATTCTCTTGGACACGTCGCGTACGATAACGGCGCGAATAAGTACGCTTCATCGCGGATCGAACGACGCTCCTGCTCGATCGTCGATAGGGCAACGTTTTTCTTCCTAACATTTCCTTCCCTTCTTCTTCTTCTTCCTTCACACCTTGCCAGTTGTTTCGCAAGCATTTCGTTATTCGTGGTAAGCCGGTATACGCGTTGCTCTTACGGTACGAACAAATTGTCATAAGGCACTTTGAATCTGCATCGCACAATACATAGAGGATCGATCGGCAGGCTCGATCGCGAGTTCTATCTTTCCGTTGTTTCGGAAGACGAGAAGGAAAACATGGTAGATACGTGGATCGACGAATTGTACGCGGATATCGCGACACGATGCACAGCCATATCGCGATCGATCAGACTAGTCTCTTACCGAGTGAACAGCTGCAAGCGCTAAGGACGTAGAAAGGAGAATGAAGAAAAAGAAAAGGATAGCCGATCGATGATTGGTCGATCTTTTTATATTATTATCCCGCTCGACTAACAATAAGATGCCTTTCTTCGCGTTTGCCAACGTACCGTCCACGTTCTCTTTTTGCTTGGAAAGAATCTATCTACACGCATAGAAGGTAGCATTCGCTCGTTAAGATCAGACCGCGGGGTTGCGAGTGCAAGCGAACGAGAGGCTGGCATCTAACGGGTATCGTTAGATTCCGAAGGGATTCAGCTTGCGAGAGAAAAGAATCGGGGAAGGTTGTGGTCGCGAGTACGATAAATAAAGGGCGATCGTTGAAGCGTAGATTCGCTTTGTACGTGACTTTGGTAATTGGAGAAATTAATCGACGATAAATTGGATCGCGTGTATAACGCAGCGTTTCACATTCGACGTTTTTCGTTCGTCGCGCTTTGTCTGAAAGATCAAGGCTACTCGTATTTGTAATTTCGCTATGAAAACGCAATTTCGTTAGCGTTCTCCCTGGCGGCGTAAACTACGCGACTAGCAAATTAAAATTTTCCACGTTATAAGCGACGTTCGCCGTCGTTCTTCCGGCTGGCAGTCGATCCTCGCGTCATTATCATCAGGCTCGAATCTCTATCGTTCCTACGGCGACCATATATCGCCAACCATCACATTCCTATCTTACGTATGGACGTAATATTTCTACATTGCCGAGAAATCAACAATATGCGACGATTCGTACGAAATGTGTATCTCCATTCGCTCGTCCTGACATTCTCGCTCTATACGTTCTTCGTTTATTCATCGTTATTTGTCATTATCGTAACTGGAACCTCATTTTCTCAATTTCTTTCTATCTTCGTTCACAGAAACTCGCACGACGCGCACTCTTTCTTCCCTGGCTCGCATTCTTCCCTTCTGTTCTCTCCTTTCCGTAATCACTAGAATCTTTTACTTAAATTAAACAACTTTGACGACTTTGTGTGTATACGTGCAAGCATTACTTTGACAAGATAAAAAAACTCGCTTTCAGCGAGGTAAAGGATGATTACAGGTATGTATGTTTACAAGTTTCCTTTCTCGTGAATTAATGTATTATCTATATAAGCGATCTATATAAATAGGAACGATAAGAGGTATCATTGTTTTAGATCATTACCGAAGATACAAGGACACTGATTGAGATGACAGATCGAGTAAAAATTATCGACTCCTTCCTTCTTCCTTATTCTTTCTTACAATCGATAGCGAATAGTTTGGATCTGCGTGGTTGCTTATTCTTCCTTATACTCTTTTTCTTTTTTTCCCTTGAGAACCTTAATCTAGAAAGGATAGACTTAATTGCTTTCGGTAAAAGTTTTACAACCGAACACATTTTCTTCGTCGTCTCTTACGAGCTATTATTACTTTCGTATCGTAATTATTGTTACCACTATATCATCATCGTCATCATCGTTATCATTATTATAATCAACGTTATTATTATTGTTATACAACTATACTCGTTACTATCGGCAACGGCTGTTACCATCAATATCGTTATAATTATCGCTAGTCGTAGTACTAATAGTACTAATAGTAACAGCAGTGGTAATAGCAGCAGCAGCGGCAACGGCAATATTAGTAATGGTAATGATAACAGTAACAGCAACAGCAGTAGTAGTAATAATAGCAATAGTAATAATAATAATAGTAGTGGTAATAGTAATAGTAATAGTAGGGGTAATGATACTAGTATTAGTAGTGACACTAGTGGTAATAGTAATAACAACAGCATCAGTAGTAGCAATAGCAGTAGCAGTAGTAACGGTAATAGTTTTAGTAGTACGTAATAGTAGTGGTAGTAGTAGTAGTATGTAATAGTAGTAGTAGTGGTAGTAGAAGCAGTAGTAGTAGTAGTAGTAGTAGTAGTAGTAGTAGTAGTAGTAGTAGTAGTGGTAGTAGTAGTAGTAGTGGTAGTAGTAGTAGTAGTGGTAGTAATAGTAGTAGTAGAAGCGGTAGTAGTAGTAGTAGTAGTAGTAGTAGTAGTAGTAGTAGTAGTAGTAGTAGTAGTAGTGGTAGTCGTAACAACGGTAATAGTAATAGTAATAGTAATAGTAATAGTAATAGTAATAGTAATAGTAATAGTAATAGTAATAGTAATAATAGTAGGAGTAACAGTAATGGTAATAGTATAGTAATGGTAATAGTAATAGTATTAGTAATAGTAATAGTAATAGTAATAGTATTAGTATTAGTAGTAGGAGTAGGAGTAGGAGTAGGAGTAGGAGTAGGAGTAATAGTAATAGAAATAATTATCGTAATAATACTAATTTTAACAGCATGAACCATCATCGTTCTTGCTGTTATTATTATTATCATCGTCCGATCATCAATAATATTCTTATTCTGATTTCCCTTATCCTTATTATTGTACTTATTATCGTTAGTATTGTTATTATTGTTAATATTGATATTAATATTAATACCGGTAGTACTATCGTTATCATTCTTGTTATTATCATCGGCATTATTATTGTTATTCTTTTTTATAATAAAGTAGTTAATAAACGCAGTCCTTGAGCTTGTTAAAGGCTTTGCGGAGACCCTTACGTGCTCCTAACATTTCCACCGATAAAAATATTCTTTTCGAAAAATGAGAAAAGGATCAAATGGTAATAAAGGTGATGATAGACGTATCAAATGTCAGCGTTCCAATGTAATGGGAGTGGCGATAGTAGTAGCAATAGCGGTAGCGGTAGTGGTAGCGATAGTAATAGCGGTAGCGATAGTAGCAGTGGCAGCGGCAATAGCAGCGATAGCAGTAGCAGCGGCAACGGTGGTAATAGCAGCAGCAGAAGCAGCAGCAGAAGCAGCAGCAACGGCAGCAGCAACGGCAGCAGCAACGGCAACAGCAGCAGCAGCAGCGGCGGCAGCAGCAGCAACAGCAGTAACAGCAGCAACAGCAACAGCGGTAAGGCCAGCGGTACTACTAATAATGGATTTACTAGTAGCATTGGTAGGACTAATGATAACAATCTTTTTGTCAGGGGTAACGACGATAGAATCGACGATGGTACTGATTATAATGGTACAAGTATTATTTCATAATACTATTGACAGCAGAATTAGTTGCGATAATTGTAGCGTAGTTAAGATGATGGCGTACAGTGTAATGCTAGTGATAACAGTAGGAGAACGATGGCGGCGATGGTGGTAGCGATAGTGGTAGCAACGATAGCGATAATGAACAAAAGTGACCAATGGACTGGTAGAAATACTGATAATGATAAAGGAATTGACATTAGCAATAACGCTGGTACTAGTAATAGTTACTAGTAATAAGAATAGCGGTGGCGATAGTTGCAAAAGCAATAGCAGCAGCAAACAGCGGTGACAGTTGCGGCGTTGATGACAGAGTTAACGATAACAGTAGAGGCTGAAGTAATTGGAAACGAGAAAACGGAGAAAAAGGAGAAAAAGGAGGAAAAGGAAGAGTTAAGGAAATAATGATAATGGTAATAATAATCGTAGTTGAAGAGAAAACAGGGGCAATTAACGAAATATTCGTTATCGATACTGGAAATGTGTTTGTCTAAAGTTGCTTTAAATCTTACTTTGGACGCAATCAGTTTTTTTTTATTTTCTTTTTCTCGCTTTTGTAGTTAGGCAAACGACGAAATGGCGAAATACTTTGTTCTTCTTTCGTTCCCTCATTCGCTTTCACCGATACACGCACACGTATTTTCTTCTTCTTCTTCTCTCTCGTACTCGCTCTCGCTCTCGCTCTCGCTCTCGCTCTCGCTCTCATTCTTTAATAAAAAATAAATAACAAACTATTAATAACTCTTAAATAAACTACCTTCATTGTAGTTTGTATTTTTCTGTCTACAATTTTTCCTCAAAAATATCGTTTCTCGTTATTACCGAATCAACCGGTTTGATTCCCGAAAGAAACAAACGCGACTGAAATCGTATCGGATAAACAGGCAATCTTTTACATCGATTCGTTTAAATTAATTAATTATTTATTTCCCATTCGAAAGTTTTGTACGTGCTACTATCTTCGTCTCTTCGTAATCCTCTATCCTTTCCTATCAAATGACATCTCGCATCGTCTTTCATTCTATTCTCTCCTCGTTATTGCTAGTATAGTCCAATCAAACTGATCAACACGAATAATTTTATGACTTTCACGTGGATTTTGCGTATGCGTGTATATTTCTCTATTCCCTCTCAATTGCTACATCTTCCTTTTCTCTCTCCTATCTTCCATCGCGATTATACTTCTTCCATTCTCGTATCGTCGCGTTCTTCTTCGTCACCTGCTCTCTCTCACACGCACGCACACGCGCACGCACACGCACACACACCCTCTCTCGTTCTCTCTCTCTCTCTCTCTCTCTCTCTCTCTCTCTCTCTCAATCTTGTAATCGTTTTGTTCGTTTAAATATTTATGCTTTATCGTTAAATTAGTACATAGACTTTTAGTAATGATGTAAAGATACATATTTTAATAAGGCCCAGTAAGGCTGCGTGGGTCAATCCAACTGTCCCACGAATAATTCAATATACGTACATCTTTCGTGTTAAAAGTTACCGTATGCTCGTTAATTAATTTTTCTATATCGTTTGGACATCGCGCGGCGCGTGTCGTTCAATCTTTCTTTACACACGACGCGCCGTTTTCTATAACGATATCAGTACCGTGTTTCGTTCGACACGAGTTTTATGAAAAATCTAAGGAAACTAAGATTATAGACGAACGTTTACTAGTTTGTCTAACAACGAAAAAGGAAAAACTGTTGTTCCATTGTTCGTGATCTTCTTCCAGACCATCGATTAATTATTGTCATTTTGTATTGTTCGTTATTATTTGTAATTTACACGCCTCTTCAACTTGTCATTGCGTATCTATCGTCCTATCGAGTCAATCTCCTTCGACTAATTATCCTTCGAAAGAGTCTCGCGCCTTCTCGTGTAATTGGCAATGCGATTGCTACATACGTATGTACAATTATTCGTACGTGTAATTGTTTATCCGTATTTCCTTCTTCTTCTTCTTCTTCTTCTTCTTCTCCTTCTTACTGTCACGTCCCTTGATCGAACGTTTATCCGATTGACGATGATCTAATGCAATTTTGGAACTCTTCTCGCCGATAAGAACACAGATAGTACGCATGTAAAAAATCCGGAGAAAACCCTTTAGGAGAGACTTTGTCTTTTGATGAACCGAATAATTGTTACGTGTACTTTGTTAGGTATAGGTTACTGCCTAGAACATGTGCGTTACGAACGTACACAGTGTGCACGCGCGAAATTCGCGTGCGAGTCTTTCTTTTCTAATACCCTTCTGAAATTGGCAGGTTGTATTTATAAGAGACTGGAACTTTTATAAAGTTGTTTTATAACTTTGAGTTAAGAAAAACGTTTATCTTACAACACCGTTGTGACGTTTTCAACGATTCATCCTATCGGCTGTTATTATGGAAATATTGTTGATTAAGTTAGTTAATAAATAAGAATTATACCGTGATTTTCGTTAATCTGTTTTGCACTTAAGACCACCCACCCCGTCCCAACCCGTACCCTTCCTAAAAATTCCCACCCTCCCATCCCTGCCACATCGAATATTTTGCGTTTTTTTTTTTTCTTTTTCTTTTTCCTATTATCGTCCCTCGTGTGTATGTATCTATATTTCATTTATACATATATGCACATGTAGATACATATACGTATAAATCTATCATGTACGCATGCATTTTATAATATTTTTTGCTTTTTTTTTTCTCAATTTAAGTCGTTTTCTTCGATACTTTCAAATGTTTCGCATAAAAAACAAGGCAATCAGATTGAGTTTCTTTCTTTTTTTTTTTTTTTTATAGTTTACACTTAAACTTTACGCTCGTATTTAAATATTTATACTCGGTTAAATCACCTCGAGTGTCTGTATGTATATATAATATACATACGTAATACATAAACCCTAAAATTGGAATCACTCATTTTTACTTTCATTAGTTCCTTTCCCTTCGTTTTCCTCTTAATCGCGCAACTAGTACGAAAAGACTAAGCTCCTAGCAAGAAGTTCGTTTCGCGTAGCCTCTTCCCTCTCCAAACTCCCTTTGAATCCCGTGCTCTTTGCCACGAGCAATCGTCAATAACGTGGCGTGGAAACGAAACGAACGAAGGAAACTCTCGTTGAACGATGGTTGTCGGTCAAAACCGACCGACCGTTCTTTTCTTTATTCGTTTCTCTTCGTACTCCTATTTCCATCCTTTTCTTTCTATCCAGTCGTTCGCGTTACTCCCACGTTTCCTTCCTTTCACGCGTTTCCTCACGCGTTCCGGCTCCTCGGTCTTCCTCTCACACGCACGCGCTCGCTTCATGTCCGTTCCTATTTACTCTCAGCCAGCTCTTATTAATAAACGAGCGAGTAATTCAGCTACGAGTCTTGTTAGAAAACGTTCGCGTTAACGGCCGAATCCGCGTTTCTTCTTTGCCCCGTTCTTCCCTCGACGCTTTCGGATCGCGATTACGAATCCGGCGATTCGTTGGTTGTCGCGACCGAAGCAACAACGAGCGAGAAACGCGCGGTCCGATCGTCGATTTACCGTGCAATCGGAGCCAATTTATCCAAGAAGTAAGAAGCCTGTGGGATCGCGAGCAAAGTCGAAACGCGCCTAGTTCGCCTTCCAACGAACAACTTCGTTACATTGCGCCACGAACTACGTATATACAGGGCGAATGGAAAATTGAAGTAACACGCTGGTGACGACCACGACCTACCTAAACGGCCTCGTCGCGATCAACAGCCACGAATTCTGCGGGCAAAGCGTTATGAAATTTGACAATATCGAAGGAACGCCGGACGAAGATCCGACGCGTATAAATATGTATACCGTACCTCGCTGAAAATCTCGATAAGGCCGTTTCAGTGGACGCACTAGCCTCTTCGAATCGACTTCGGGTCCGCGTACAGGCTGCGTACGAAGACGCATACACGCAGGGATTGTAAAGGGAGCGTAAAGGGAGCGTAAAGGGGGCGCGAAGGGAGAGCATAGAAGGAGCTATGTACGGAGTAGAAGACGAACGTTTAAGGGCAGCCGCATTCGTCCACTACCATCTTCGGTAGATCTCTCTTGATGATGTTGGAGTCAGGACCGTAGTAGATCAACGACATCGGCGAGAACTTGAGGGGAGCGCAGCAGGGCTGCATGCCAGCCAGTCGATCCATCTTTCGGTATTCCTCGATCACATGGGTGTAGTAATTGAGGAAGGTGTCCGGTGTTCTGTGTCCGGCCGCGCAGTCTCCCCTGCAGTAATTCGCGTAGTACCTACGCAGATCGAATAACGCGTTTACGTTACTCCAGGTAGTTTGCATAATTCTTCGCGGGCAAGTTTTTCAAAGCGACGATACAAACTTGGACGAGAACGACCGTCGGCTCGCGTAACCAGAGAGATTCCCTGTCTGCGAGCGGCATTGTCACCAGCTTGATCGAAGCAAGTTCGGATCGACGAACATTTGCCGAGTTCGATTTTCAACACGTTGCGACGATTAATCTAGCAGAGTTTTCGTCGATGTACGGAGCTCATGGATATTTACATTTACCAGGTAAAATAGAATTCTATCATACTATTTCTATCTATACTATCGTATTAATTCTATCAATAAATTTGAAGCAGATATCGAATTTCTGTTTCCCGTGCGCGCGCGTTCCCGCAGAGCGGCAAAGTTCGTTAAGCTTCGGACAATTCTGTTTGCAATAATTGCTGGTAAGTTAAGGGTTTAGGGCCGTTGCACTTGTAAGCGACACTCTGATTTCACGGGATACCCTACGAATGACTTGCAGCTACTGATCGACGGCTGTGCGCGAAAGTATCGTCTCGTGCCATCGTACAACGCGTATATCCCACTCCACTCGTGTCTGCGTACGTTAACTCGATAACAATCCGATCGGCAAAACAACCATCCACCCCGGCAACGTTGTGTCAATAATGCAACACCTCGTTTGCTCCTTCGACTGGGTAAAACTATATACAGCACTGCGTGCGTCGTCGGTCTATCAACTAGACGGCGCGTTTTTACGCAAACTCGTACCTCTCTGTACCTAATTTGACAAACAGAATCGAACTATCGAGAAATCATCGAACAACGGTAACAGATACTACGCTATCGATATCGTCCGTAGTTTTGCATATTACGTACACTTTGCACATTATCGCGTTGTTAAACGAGCGCGTAAAAGCCCGCCTAGTAGCCTACGACGATTTCGATCGCTCTATCGATGTCGCAAAGTCGAGGATTGCATTTTAAGATGCCTTCGTGTTGACGGCTCGAACGACTTTAGCTCACCTTACGTCGCAAGAGGATCGCGCTTCGCATTCCTACGATACGATTTCGTTATCGTCTCTTACCCTTGAGGAGCGATTATCCAGTCGTCCCAGCCGAGCTGAGAAAAGTTTACGTAGAACCTTTGCTTGCAGCATTGTCCCTTTATAGCACCGCTGCACTCGATCGCTCGCCTTCTGACCCGTTTCACAGCCGCGGGATCCGTGCGGACGACTAGGAAAGGCCTATCCGGATCTTGAGTACCTGCGAAACGTAGTTTTTTTCGTAACTTTGTGATTATTCGCTAATACCGTCACGAGACACGATCATCACGTTTGCAATAGGCAAACTTGAAACGAATATAAAAATATAAATACACGCATCGGAGTTACAAGGTATTTTTGCAAGCGTATGCTTCGCAGAGATGACGAGAACGTTATTCGTTACGTTAGCCGTAATATTGAGTGGAACCTATGTTTAATATCCATACGTTTAAGACACTGTTCGTTTTCTGTTAAAAATATCGCTAGCAAACTGTAACTTTGACACGTTCGAACGTGTTCTATAGTTTCGCGGTGTTTTCAAATCTAACGAAACGATCACCGATGATCGATCGATTACAGCGCTAACGATATTTCTACGCGTTCAAACAAATTTCCCGTGATAAGCGTTCTATAATACGATCATCTGTAGAAGATCTACTTTGAGAAGAGAGAAAGTCGGGATACCTTTTGCGTTTAAAGATGACTCGATTACGTGCGGGGAATGTCCGTCGAAGGTCGATACGTAGACGTGCGAGCCACATCCGGTACAGTCGACGAGCAACGTTAATTTATCTCTGGCGGTATCCCGACTCGTCGTGTACCAACTGTTCACAACCTTGGTGACGTCGAACTTGAGCCAACCCAGTTGTCCAACGTTTACTCCCAGCGACGTGACCATCTCCAAGTATTGACCTAGCTCCTACGAAACCACGTGTACATCCATTTATCCGTTTTTCGCCAGAGAAGGAGAACGACCGCGAATTATTTTATTTTTCACCCTACTCGGCATTACTCGAAGCTTCCCGATCGGCTGAAACCCGTCAACCGTAGTCGGTAATATTGGACGAACGATTGCTAAGACCGACTTAAGATCGCAGTACGTTTTAACGCGATTACATTTATATAAGTCGAACAAAAGTGGTCGAGCGTCCCTTTTCTTATCGCTATCGTACGTATAATTATCGTACGAAAATCCTCGATACGACGAGTAACTCGCTCGTGTCTATGAAGTTGATCGGGTTATTTGGAAAATTTACGCCCCGTTTTTGTGTGGCGCACTCGTCGTGACAAGTAAGAGGAGAAGCTTTCTGAAACGCTCTGTATAAGCGTGCGCATTGGGAATATACTCAGTAGCAAAAAAAAAAAGAAAAAAAAACGAAAGAAAAAGAAACACGCGACTACAAAGGGAAAAGTATGAGAGTTAATTACTCGACGCGTTACGTATACGCAATAAGAACATCCAAGCGAATCTAAATAATCGACCGGTTAAGATTACCTTTCCACGCAAGTGCGTCGTGTTGCCGCAGCGTACTCTAAATACCCAGAGAGTAATATTTCTTTGGTTCGTTTGACTCTGACGATGATGTTGATAATGATGGGCGTGCCTGAACTCCACTCTGGTCCAAAGGGTTGCTCTTTTGATCCTCAGTGGCTCCAACGCGGGTTCTCCGCTGGACATTGGAAATTCCAATAAGGGTTGCCCGTTCAGCGTACGTCCTGCGAACAAGAAGCATTCGTTTCGTTGAAAAGTGGCATCGAGCAAAATAAAAAGATCACGCCAATTTTTATGTCTATTTGAATTTTTCGTTTCAACAACGCGACGCGATAGTGCGAAAGTGAGTGAAACGAGAGAACATCGATAGCGACTAAGAGGGACTCGCGACGAAATCCGACAGACGCGTAACGAGGATTACAAGCAAACTGAATTCTTTTTTCGAAGGCGAATCGCTTTGTCGTTCGAGCGTAATCTCGCTCGTATATAACCGCTCGTTGTACTACAAAAACTGTCTAATAGCAAGAACCAAAACGGACATACATGTATATACGTGTATATATATATGTATATGTATATGTACATGTGTATGTATACATATAGAGAAAGAGAACGCGAGATGCAGGGATAAGGAGAGAGAGAAAGTGTAATGCACTCGGCTGTTCGAAGCTCGTGTGCCAGGAGCAGTGTGTTGGCGGGAGACACAGAGGGATTCGCATATACATAGGAGAGTGCGATGAAATATAAGAGGCGAGAGAAGGTTGTTCGTGTACAAGCGTAACGAGAGATACATCGAAGCTATCGAGCAGTGCACGCGTAGACACGGGCGCAGGTTAACACACGCGGATCTGCAAATATCGGTGTCGGTGTGTGCGCATACTGTGAAAGCAGCGCGGCTTTATCCCTTAACGGTTTAGTGAGTCACGGACCGAGCGCCGTTGGAGGGACGAGGATAAGCATGGGGTGTCTGCCACCCGTCTGTCTTCCGCCTTCCATTCCCCGCAACCCGCGCTTCTTCTCTCTTTCGCCACTTCACCCCTTTCATTTCGTTCCTTACCCTCCTCTCTCCGCTCACTCTGTCCCGTTATTTCCTTTTCTTTCCTACCCTTGTGCAGCCAGCCTGTAGGCACCACCGACACCGACACCGACACCGACACCGACACCGTCGACACCGACACCGTCGACACCGACACCGACGCTCAGACCAACACCAACGACAACAACGTAGACACCGATACCGACATAGACACAATCGGAGACTCCCCTACTAGAGCCAACGACGTCCACACCCTCAACGTTACCCCCGACGTCTATGGTCTAGAGTCTAGAGCGTCGTGACGCCAACCACGAAGATATTCAACCTACCGATCTTTTGGCTCTACTCGTTTAACCCTTCGAGCATGGACCGACCGATATACAAGCGTACAGTCACGCACACGTAGAGATAGAATATTCATATTCGTGTTCCAAGTTAGATCGTTGCTGGATCGTTTCACGGACGCGTGGGAAATTTTAAGACGCGGGCAAAAGAGACATTTTTGCATAGTCGAGGAGCGAAGGCGGGAGAAAAGGTCGAACCGTTTCGATCGTTCGTTCGCTGTCTTCGGTCGTGTGTATTGCGTGATGTAATTATCCGCCGTCTAATAGTTAGTCGAGTATCCGTTTTTTATTAGAAAATCCTTCGAAAATCACGCGCCTCTTTCGCTATCGGCATCCGATGCTATCGTTAACCGCGGATGGATCGCGTTCGTTCGAAGCAAATGAAACGGAAATCTTTATTACGCGATCAATATCGTCCGTCATGTGCCACGACCAGTGAGATTTTGGCTCGTGGATCGCCAGACTCGCCACAAGGTTCCCAGCAATTGTCGTTTGTCGAGCGTCCCCTCTTATTTCGATGAGACGGCACGGCGGCGTCAATTCTTTGTCGACACCGAGATTTCTACTGCAAACCGGCGTACCCGTCGTTATTTTCAATACCGATTTTCAATCCGACACTCGCATCTTTAGCAGAAGAGAAGGAAAGAAAGGATACTCGTTGCTGACGGTGGGAGATAAACGACCAGTAATTTAGTAATTTAGTATTCATTTTAACGTAACGCGTACGCGCGTTCCCGTATCTACGATCGCGATTTCGTAGAACAAGACGACTGAAATAAATGCTACGTGTTTCGTATGTATATATCTTGGCCTCCTTCTCGCTCCTTCTCGTTCCCCCTCCTTTGCTAAGCGGATGACACGATCCGCGATAAGGGTGAAAATAATTTTCCTTTATTCCCCGGTCGAACGAGCGTGTTCTAAGAATCGGTTCGTAAACCGTGAAATCGCTGCGTAACGTTGCTACGATTAGATTAACCAGTGGTTAAGATAGACGTTGTCCGAGACAGCTAAATTTCAATATTTCTTCAGATTCGGTCCGCAACTTTTACGCGGAATAGGTATTACCCTCTTATGCAACCGCGTCTCATAATTGCAAGACAAAGCGACGCAATACGATGAGAAACAGGGTATTTATTCTTGTTTCAGAATTATAGAATCGGGAATACTTCTTTTTCTTCTCGATTCTCTCCCATGACCAACCACAATTACTATTTCCGCGTATTTGAGCTTCATTGCTTGATACGAATTCATAGCGAAATCATCGTTTGCCGATTGATCGAATCGAACGTATTAACCCGTGTAGGGAGTTGGCGACGGGGTCACCTATCGTTTTTCGTCGACGTGGAGGGCAACGAATTCGTCGTCGTTTGTAGCAGCCGTTAAGCGCGCGCGAACCGACGAATCGAGAGAGGCGTTGTACGACTTTCGTCCGGCCTCGCTCGAGTTTCGAGTGCATCGTGTGTCGCACTTTTCGAGGTCGGTGCATCGGGTACTTTTGCCGCTGCGCCGCAATGCGACACACCACTGAATCTCCATTCCCATTTTCTCGCTTTGATAACTCGCATCTTTTTCGTACGGCCAATCCTGCGTACGAATATCGCTCGGTCGATGGTGCTACGCCGAGTTGATATTTGCCTGGAAACCGATGCCTCGTTATCGGAAACGCAGAATCAAAATACGCGTATCCATCGCAGCGTTGGGAAAAACTTGGGAAAAACTGGGAAATTGCGGAATTACGATTTCTTTCGCTGCGTTCGCAAAAATCTTAAAATCACGAAAAAAAAGAAAAAATATATATATATATATTGCACCTTTCATCTATAGCTTTGATACGTACGTAAAGCTAATTACAAGAGTCTTATCGGATTTAAGATGTCACGATAAAAAGTTTACGCGTGTCCGTGGGTGAATGTGCATCGCCGCTCGCAAATATCCGCGCGCTTGCTTATATTTCGTGATATACGTTTTCATTAGAGAAATGCGAATAGATCAAATTATAATGACTTTATTCGATCGATCGGGTGAAACGTTTAAGCAAATTCTAAACGCTGGAAATTTCCGTTGCTCCGAGTAAAGAAATCGTTACTTTGCGTAGACACGGGACGATTTGTGGATCGTTGGAGTAGACAAGATTTAAGGATGCCATTCGCCGGATCGAGAGCGCTCGATCGCTCGTATCGCGTGAACACGATACGCACGCTCTAAACTGTAATAACGACGAATGCTTTCGACTGTCTGTACAAAATCAGAAATAAAAAGATTCGAAGATGGATACAAAAGTACGTACGATATATCGATCCATCGATGTACCGAGACACGAGTTACGTATCGGAACCATAGAAAATCGGAGTGCGCGAAGATACAACGAAGTTTGTACATAATACGCGAGACTATACGAAATGTCGAAAGCATCTACGATTATAATATTTACTGGGCGAAACGCGTTATAGGACTATGCCGTGTTAGAAAGAGCGATGTCTGCGTCTTGGCTTACTATCGGTTGGTTCTAAGGGAATTTGAATCGCCAAGTAACTTTGCGATCTAATTAGGCTTAAATTTCTCTGCGATGTGCGCAATTCTACGTAAACGTTTGACTGAAAAAGATCGAAGACGCGATCATCTTAACGCGACCCATTTCTTTCGCTTTCATGTTCACAAAAATCTGAAAACCACGAAAAAAAAAATATAAGTATATATGTATATGTATATATATATTGCACCTTTCATCTATACCTTCGATACGTACGTGAAGCCAATTGCAAGAGTCTTATCGTTTTTCGGATTTAAGATGTCAGGATAAAAAATTTACGCGTGTCCGTGGGTGATGAAACGATAAATCGTGAAAGATCGTTCGCAGCATCGGGAGCATCTTATGCAAGAAGATGACGGGATAATATCTTTTGATTCCGCGGTTTCCTCCCCGAGTCTCGTTCTTTTTCTTTCGCTGCTGTGCGACTGCTCGTAAACGAGGTTAGCGCGATCAAGGGAGGATGTGCCCGTAAATTTGGTGTGGGAGCACGTCACTAAAGGAAAGAGGGGTCTCTTCGTCGCCAAGTCGTCCATTTAAGACGTCGCGCAGCATAGTAACGCAGAGGAAAATCGCTACGAATGAACACTGAGCAAAGGCGAAGAAAAGGGAAGACGGGAGGAGACACAGAGGCAAAGAGTAGGAGTTAACTTTATAACAAGAAAGAGAACAAAGAGAGAGAGAGAGAAGGGGGGGAGAGAGAGAAGGCAGGACGAGCGAAAGGGGATGGAAAAAATGAGACAAATATATGTTTTTGACAGTATCGATCCAAAAACAGGGTAACAAAATTGTTAATTCGATTCCAACTTTACCACTTCGACGCACTGCCCGTTGCCTCGTTCGGCTTTCTAGATCATCTCATCTATGAGATACATGAAAAATCAACTAGAAAAGTTGTACTCCAGTAGCTGAGGAATATAAAGGATGTTAGAGGAAATGTAACGAGATTTCATCGAACAATGGCTAAAAGTAACCCGATGAAACGTCGAAATAGTCCTCTCTTCGTCGTCGAAACAAGGGGAATTTCTTCGAGATGAACCGATAACCGTTGATTCGATACGTCGGTATTCCTCCTCTCGGAGGAATATTCGCTGGAACTCTTCTAGAGATAAGGAGCAAAGGTAGTTGGATCGTAGGGGTGCGTCGAATCGCTAAATCGATGTAAACTAACGTAAGAGAAATAAAAATGCGAGCGGTTTCTTACAAACATCGGGATTAGATGGGAACAGGGGAAAAAAGAAAGGATAGGAATACGAGCTGCGTTGATAAAACTACCATGAAAGTGTATGGGGCAGGAGGGAATCGAAAGAATTTCTTTTATCGGCAAAATGTTAATAAACGTGGCTGGAAACGTGGATGGGTAAATAAAGAAGAAATAGAGAGGACGAAAGAAAACTCCGTATCGTGGTACTTTGAACGAGCGAAGGAAAATTTAGGGGACTGCTAACTGAACGAGTCTGTCAGAGAGCGGGGCGTAGTCCGAGACAATCGACGTAATGTTCGTATTCACCGCATGAATTTTCATTGGAAAATAGACGAAGAAGAATCGAAGAAATAAATCGTAACGTTACGAGTTTTATTTGTTACGCAGGGTCGTGTATCCGCGTCAACGATAGTCCCGATCGCTTCTCCGAACCTCGAACAAACTAGAAGCGTGTTCTTCCCTATTTACACGAAAACGTGATCGAAATGAAATTTTTCTTACGAAAGAACGGTAAAGGCACGAACGCGTAAAACTCGGGACAGGTTTTTGGAAATAGGAAATGTCGATATGGGATATGTCCCATCCGTCCGAAGACGATGCGCGGAAACACGTGCGTTCGTGACAACAGCCCAAGAGGAGAGCGATGCAAGGATAGAGAAACGCAGGAATAATAGAGAATAATAGGAAGAAAACGAAATAAAGAAGATCCGAGGGAAGGTTAGGTTGGCAACTAAATGATCGCGGATTTTGTCAATACCGCCTAATGACAAGATCCTCAATCGCTTAGTTGCCTTCCCATATAGATAGAGATACCAGAGGATGTAGAGGCAGGACAAAACGAAAAAAGTCGAGCGTTCATCGATGATCGATGAACGTTAAAAGGTTATTACGTTGCGTGTGTAAAAACGAACTGTTGAAATTTATTGGACGACTGAGTGGGACAGAGCGCGAGACTAGGCGACAGGACGAGACACGACGCGGCTGTCACGGATGATGGGAATCGCGGCGGTACTATGAGAAACGACATCGCATGCAACGTAACTTTGTCGCTACCACGTTCTCTGTCGTCCACGGTCGAGAGTCCAACACCGTCGACCTCGCTGCGAATCTAATTACGGAACGACACGATACCGATGCGTTGCTCAATAATATCGCGTCCACAACTTCATGGTATATCGCGTATCTTATATAGGGCCGAGGCGATTGACCGTAATACGGTCGGTCAAATAAGAGGGTCAGATATAGCTGGTTGGTAACCCTGATCCAGATCTATCGTCGCCACGTGGTCGTTCGCTCGCTCCTTCGTTCGCGCTACCTACCCTCGCGACTCGCGATTGAAATCACGTGCTCACAGGTGACGACTACCGGCTACCACCGATTCATCTTGCTTCGAGGCGTTGCGTCTTTTCTCTGATCGATGTTCCACCGTCACCGGCGCGAATGTCGTTTAACGTCATCGAAGTTTCGAAGTCCGCCGTGTTTTTCTCTCATCGACAGGTCCCATCGAGAACGACTTCCTGTAAGCCAGACGCGTAACCGAGTTTCGACGCTTTCGATCGAACGCGGCGTAAAAATTGTCTAAAAACCTGGAAATGGGAGAAATTCGTAAGGGGCGGTGTACGAAAGTTTCTAAAATGGCTGAAGAAACGTAACGTAAGCAGACGTTTCTTCCGCACCTTAAATACGATAGTTACGCTCTGGATAGTTTAGAAACTTTTGCATATTACGCGCGTGCCGTGCATTTTTGCATCTACCTATGCAAAGTATGTACACGATATAGCTGCGTGTATAGAATTTAGCGGCCGGCATAAATACTTCGCTTCCATCCCTATAATTCACATATCGATTAGATTTTATTAATCTATAGAAGACGAACGTCGTTTCTTATTTCCGTCTAAGGCTGTAATACGCAAATACCATGGTAAAATGTACACGCCAATGGCAAAAATAAAACGCCGCAAACGACAGATTCACGCTGGTAAAGTGACCGCGAGTTGCTTGAATTTAGGTGATTTGGCTAATCTGAACGAAGTTTCAGGCATGTCGGTCGATGTTACAAACAAACGGTTGATTCACGGTGTACAGGAAATGGACTGGCTCGTTTGTACGATAACAGTCCAGAAGGTTATGTTCCTGGAAAATCGTGTCTATATCATACTTGTCGCGTGTTTCGCTACCATCCGCATCGCGAAGTAATCCGTTGTCGCGCTGATATTATCATAGCCGTCGTGAATTCACGTCATAAATTACATTCGATAAATTGCATTCTTACACAGCGTTCCGTTCCTCGAGTATACCAGCCGTTCTCCAAATTTCAAATCTTCCAAGCGTTCTGACCGCTCACCGTGGAAACCTTTTACGTAACGCCTTGTTCCTATCGTACGAAATTTTTGGAGATTTCATTAGCTGGCAGCGTTTCGGTCGCACACGACGCTCCTGATCGTCATACTGCAACGTTTGTTAACGTATAACGGACAATTGTCTGTTTAAATATTTTCGTCCATGGACAAAGTATCTTGCAGCTTCAGTTAGTAGTATCTTGCGCGTCTTCAGTTTTCCTTCAAACTTTATCGGTATAACGTGGCCGTGTCTCGCGACAGAATGCAGCGAAATTTCGACACGTGCGCTGTGTACGCGACGCGTTTCCTACGTTTCCATCGCTCCTCGAAAGATTTCAAACGCGATCGATAAAATCAATCGGAATGCCGATCGATCGGATCGAATTTCACGCAGCTTTAATTCGTACATCGTATTCGCGTGTCGCGACTCTCGCTCCTGTCGGATGCGCCTGTACGTTTTAATTTCCAAAAATGGAAAGCCGGTCGCTTTAAGTCGTAAAGTTGATCGATTGACTCTGCGGAAAATATGAAACGCATTCGATTGCGGCAAGGGGTTGGCGAGACGAGCAGAGAGGGGCTGTGAGGTAGGGGGGTGTTGAAGGAGAAGGAGGCAGGAGGTGGAGAGAGACGGGAGAAGGGTAGAGGGTGGCGCACGGGGGTAGGGTGGCAGCGGAGGGATGAAAACGGGGCGTTTCCCAAGGCAAAGTATCCCAAGTCCGGCGAACAATTAGACGACTCGTACTCTTTTGTTAAGGGGCACGATTAAGGACTCTGTTCGCGTCTAAGCGTTTCGGAAAAGGGAAATCCGCGCACGTTCCACGGTATCGTGGCCGAGATTGTTCCGATGTTCGGGTCTTCGACTGGCCTGTTCAATCCGTTCTCTGTATCGACGAATGTCACTGAAATTATACGGCGCATCGAGGAGGTGGGAAACGCGATTTCGAATGAAAAGCGCGTCGATCGTTCGCCCACGAGCACCGCCACCGGTTAAGGTAAAGGGAAGCTCGATGACTTTTAATCGATCTTTGCGTTCCGTCGAAGAGAGAACGGTGGAAAGAGCCAGAGATCGTAATCGTGAATCGAACGTGAACGAAAAAGAGAAAAGAGGTAGGAGAAGAAGAAACGTTAGGTATAAATATGAAACGAACGGAGAGAAGACGGGAGGAAAGATAGGGTTGGGATGTAAAGTCGGTGGAAAGCGGAGGAAGCAACGGTAGAAACAGCACGAGCAACGCAAGCAACGGGATAGAAGACGGAGAAGCACACCCTTGATTTCTATCCTAGAGCGGAGAGAGCGTAGTGCGGTAGGATGAGGAGAGTCAAGAGGGAATAAAGGGGGTGTAGTAGGAGATGTACGAAGAGCGGCGCCCAGCTGGAGCCACGTGCATCGATCTGACTACAGGCGCCAGCCGTCCTATCCGTCGGCTCGTTCGTCCATGAGTTCGACCCTGTCCCACTCCAACGCATGTCGAACCGTACCATCCCACTTTGAACATCCCGTCAGCCTCCCTGCTCCGACGTTTCTACCCGTATCCCGCACCAACGTCGCCCGACCGCCACTAGCATCCACCACCTCCTTCCTACCTCCTTCTTCTTTTCATCCTCATTTTCTTCTCGTACAAGAAAAAGGAGGCGACCAGGAAGAAATCTCCCTATTCTTCCTTTCGCACGAACTCCCGTGGAACGCAGTGTCTTTTAACCTATGCGTGTCCTATTCGAAGAATTTGTCCATGCATTTGCCCTCAGGTTGAACGAACTCGCCACTTCGCAGCGCGACTCTCTCAGATACAATTTTCTGCCGTGCTTTTTCTCCTCTCTCTCTCTCTCTCTTCCACACGATCAAAGAGATACAACGGTATAACCTTGGACGAACATTGCTGCGAAACGATCGACGATCCGATAAGGAAGGTAATCGTTGCGCGATGGTACGCAACGGACGTAAACTATTAGCGAGGAAGCTACGCTTTTGGGTAGATTTTAATACTGCTTTCTCCTTGGAAATGCCCAATAGACAGTTGAGATCATCGTGGCGAAGGGAACGCACGCTTAACTTTACTTCGCTTTTGGTAAGACGGTTGAATCATTTTGAAGATATTTAATACACGAGACCGTAACGCGCTATATTCGATAAAGGGAACGAGATCTATCCAATTATAGAATTGGTATCATCCCGTGTGAAATTGCGTATCGGTGAAACGCACTGTAATTTCCCGATGTAATATATACCGCTCGAGCCTCGTCCAGAGACTGGATCTCGTTGCCACGAGCGGCGAATATTTTATTTTCTAGCGACAAAAGGGGAAGAGCCGAGCGAAAATGCTTTTACCCCTGTATGGAGGGTTGAGGATCGTAACGGTGCAAGTTGGTCCACTGCTGTTTTCCATACGACAGCGTTCTGAGCTTATTATTGTAAAAAAAATTCATTACATTTTCCAAATCTTGAAAATGTATCACATTGGGGGACGAAATTGTAACTTTATCGATTATGAAACTAAAAGGACGGTTTCGGGTCGATCCAGCTATCTAGCTGGCTTATATTTTACGAGACTAGGAAAAGTATATTATTGATCCACGCGACTCGTTTTTGTCTATAAAAAAAAAAAAAAAAAGAAAAGCGTGAATCTATTGTGCAAAAGCCTGTTACAGTTTTCGAGCAGATATTTTAATTCGAATCTTCTCCAAGCATCGTCGTTTGCCAGAAGCGACGAGAAAAAGTAATTTCAACATCTCCGTTCCGTATTAAATCGAACGAATAGGAAGAAGGGGAAGGTGAGAAGCAAAAGGGTCTCCGTTTCGTTCGCCACGATTCGTACGTACAACGAATTACGACGGGTTACGAGTTACAAGTTGCGAACTAGAGTCACGAGTTACTGGCTGCGACCGGCCGAGCTTTCATAGAGAATCGCGTTCAACAGACTCGTCGCCAAGTCCTTTTAAACGAGAACAAACGTCGAACGCGTATAATGCCAACTTCTACTCCTATAGTGGAAATCTCTCGTCTACGACGATAAGATCTTTTTCGGCGATGACGAACATTTGAAGAAACGGCGGAACGGATATCGCGCTCGTCGTGACCATTTCTTTCGTATTATGGCGGTACGCATCGCGTACCTATCGTATCTGCTACCGTGAACAACACTTCTTGACGTTTTCTCATTTCTTCTCTCTCTCTCTCTCTCTCTCTCTCCCTCTCTCTTCTTCTTCTTCTACTTCTTCTTCTTCTTCTTCTTTGCGCCCTGGTCGCGCGAACGTTTCACCAAGAATCTGAAAACGCTCGATTGCACGAATACGCAAACGAAATTGCATCCGAACGTAATTGACGACGCTCGACGAAGCTCACAGGGAATTAATAGTCAGACAGAAGGAGTATTTTCGAAATAATGTACGGGCGCCATAAGCGCAATTCGCGAAAGAATTTGCCGAAACTCGATCAGTCCGTGAATAAAACTACTTGACTATCCACGCAGAGGCTGGCATCCTAATAGAGTCGATTCTACGACGTGGAAAATCTTAGTAAGTTGAATCGACTCGCTCGATTCGACGATATTCACGTATACGAAGCTCCACGTATTTTCTAATCTTCTTAGGAAAATTCCGTGCAATTTGGTTTATCCGAACAGGACGGAGAACGAGACAATTCGGATAATAATAATCGGAGGATAATAATAATTGCTAGCAATCTCCAATTGTACAATAATTTATTAATTAATAACGTTAGTAAATTGAAAATGGAAAGCGAGAAAAAGCACTAGAATCGCTGAGGAGGATTTTATATCGGGATAGAAAAGTTTCCGACTCGTAAATCGATCTCTCGGTTACAGCAAGGGTGTCTTGCCTTTTGTAATTGTTTTAAGGCACCCGTAGCATTTATATCTATATGAATAATAATTAGATTGCGGAATTTTATGCGTTTGTAGACAAAAATATGCAAAAATAATGTTTATTCAAAGTAAAATACCAATCGTAACGTGTAGCAGGTGAAGCAAATCGCTGCATCGGATTTCGCTCGTTTAGTCGTTGCCGTAAAGGTATGAACTTGCATAAATATCCGCAGTCTAGTAACAAGTGATAAATTGTAGAAGCTTGGCAGAGGCGGTACCATTCGCATGCGATACGTAACTTGTTAAAATGCACCAAGTGTCGCAACTACTATAACGCAAGTTAATAATTGATTTTTAAACAAATATATCGTCGCCTAGTAGCCGTAACGCTATCGGCTTACATCTACTTACATCGATCGAAAAGCTCTAATAAATTTTACTTTATTCGGTATTGGTATTAATATTCGCGTAATACGTGTACAGTATAGAAAACTGTCGATCGATGTCAAAGAAATAAATTCTCTTACGGCTTGTGAACAACTATAAAAGCGTTACAGAACGAAATATTCCGACTCGCTTGCACCGATTTATGTGTAAAGGATACGCGAATGTACATTAAATAAACAAGGACAGGAAGAAAGAAACACGGATCTCGATGTTAATGGTAAACATTTTAAGCAAGATGGAAACAGAATGATCGGATCGATCGAACGATCGTACATAAATAGGAATTATTTTCGTAGCTAAATGGATAGTTAAACGATCGTACATGGATAGGAATTATTTTCATAGTTGGATAGGTCTTGCGCGATTGAAAAAATCTATGTCTCGCATCTCTACGTAAAGGCAGACGGTTTAGACAGAAAATCAATTAGACCGTGTTCTTGTGCCGGCAGGTTCAAATAACCAGAAAGTTGCTCAACATAGGTAACTTTCCACGGAACGAACCCGCCACGGATCCCAAGAGAAGAAAAGATTCAACGGAGAGGAAAAGAGAATAGTCATCGGAGAAGGAGCGCTCGGAAATTTGGCTGCCGTCTACGTTAACACGTGTATACGTATGTATATTCGATCATGGCTAATTATTAATTAAGCAGAGCGATCGACGACTGCGTTTAGGCACGACAGTGCAATTTCCCGAATTTCAAGAACGACGGTTTCCTTTCGAAAATTACTGCCAGTTATATCGTTCGATAAATAATGGCCAGGCTATGTACGTTGGAACGATTGAGAAAGAATGGGAGATGGCGCATGCAGCAAGAACAAAGGAAAACATCTTAAGATTGTACTTGGTAATTACAAGCAAACAACCGGTTGTTTATATATTCAGATACGCGAGACTTGTCGCGTTTCTTATCTTTTCGATGATATTAATATAATACCGTGCTGCCACGAACTAACGACTAAATAAATAGCTTTAGTCGAAGGAAGAAAAACTAAGAAGATCTAAGAAGATTCTCTTGGATGCTTCGAAGTGACAAACGAACCGTCTTTCTTTTTTTTTAATTAAATAGCATCGTCCTTGAGCTATCGGTAAATTAATCATCGGTTGCCATCTACGTAGTTAATTTTTCCGATCAACCACTCGATACACGTGCGATTTTTAATCTAATTTAGCGTATCTAGCAAAATAAAATTCGAAGCTCGATCCTCTCGTTAGGTAAACGTTTAAACGTAAACCGGTTGCTACGTAGCCGATTAAGCGCGAAGTTCTCCCGTTTACTCGTAAACCTGGAAATTCTTGAAATTGTTCGAGTCCTTGAAATTCTTCACATTGTTCAAACGCTTTCTTATATCTATTCTCTCCATAAACTGTTCCTCTTCACCTCGACGAATTTCTCTGACGCATTCTTCGCCGCTGGTGTTTTATATCTTTCGCGCTGGCAATACTATACGTTACGCCGTGATCACGTTCAATTTCGACAAAATATCATACCGTAATATTATACCCCACTCCGTCGCTAGTTATCGGCAATTTTTTAATCCACGAAAGCGTATCTCGTTTCTCAATCGTCCCTTAAAAAAATGTAGCGAGTCAACGCGTTAAGACTCGATCGGATCGATTTATTTCCGACAATTTCGATTATTTTCCTAACGAACGGGGAAGAAATTTGCACGCGATTTTTTGCGGCGTTCCGCGTTTCGCGTTCCACGAAGCTTCGCCTCATCGAGACGAAACGAGTTTCGTCGTTTCCTATTCTTCGATCTCCAGCATCCGGTCGTATTTGTCCGGCATCTAAGTCGCTGCACTTATCTGTGCGCGAACGAGATTTATTCGAAGAAGATCTGGCTAGTAAACGATGTTCGTACAGCGAGTCAGGTGATACCACGTACTGTAGGAATTTCGGCGTGTTACGCTGTTACTCAAAATGGAAAAATGTGGAAGAAAAGTTACTCCGCGCCCCTCCCCCTCCCACGTTGCTGAAGAGATCGATACGAAAGAGGCGATGGTGCTTTATAGTTTCTTTAGTTTCTTCAAAAAGAATGACGTGTTCACCGGCTATGTATAGTGACGGCAATATTAACGTTAAAGTATTACGCATGTCGTATCGTAACACGCTTATCGAGCAACCGATGTGCGCCGCCAGGGCGACGACCACGAATTTGCGCGCGTGCGAAATATTCACCAACACCCTGTACTCTAACAGCCGAACCGAACGACCGTCTTGGAATACCAGAGCCGTTCGTTTTATGCTTATCGCTGTTTGTCGCCACGGCGAATTAATCCTGTTACGATCCTCCGACATTTTTACTTCCATCTTGCTCTCGTTTCGGCAAACAGAAAGGATTTCTTAAGGTTGACACGCGCTCGCGGACGACCGAATGCCGATTAATGCCGATCGTCTAACGTAACGTGGTCTCGGGGGATCCGACCGATCCGACTCGTTCTCCTTAAATCAGAGCGAATCGTGTAACAACTTTTTCTTTACGAGATGGCATTCTTATAGGTCTATAACTATTAGTAATATACTAGCAAATACTAGCGCGCCTGATATTAAATACGAATTGAACGATATATCAATCGTCTCTTTCGATTCGTCTTATAAATTTCCCCCGTTACATTTCTATCCCGTTTGACTGAATTGTCAAAGCGAATTTCGAAAGTGGAGGGAACTGAAGCTTCTCCTTCGTCATCTTTATCGTTACACGTTCTAATTCGTAACTATCCGTGTAACGTAACTTTGCTCGAACGTATCTCGAAAAATAAGAAGCCGCAGGACTAGGCAGGACGGTGTAGCCAAGTATTGAAGATCCTGTGGAAACTTTTTACCGATATAACGTCCGTGTCGTACGAAACATTTTGCGACATCGTTAACACTACAGCCAGACTATCGCCGTCGTATCGGAGAAGTTGGAAAGAAATCCGTAAACGTACATAGAAACCAATGATATTTTACCAATTTCCTACTAAATACGTGTTCGTAGCGAATGTCTCGTAATGTTTACGTACGTTGTCGGACCAGCTTCAAATTTGTACCGATACGACGACGACAACCGTGTCTCGTCACACAGGGCCAACGATATTGTCAAATATTTTATACGACACACGTAAAATGTAAAAGTTTCCTGTGACACGTATTCGTGTGCCACTGTATACGCCGAAAGAATTCGTTAATTTAACCACGACGAATACGATAGGAATGGCACGGTCGTAAATGCTGGCCAACGTGTTTCTTGTAGCTCCGGCTAGCTCTATTACCCTTATTGTTAAACTTAGAGTTACTGAACTACAGAACGAACTATAGACTGTCGTGGCGCGACACCCATATCTACGAGCCACGTGGCTTCAGCCGTGTGGCCACGCATGCATGCGAATCAAGGTGTCGTTCGTGACATTTTCTGCGTATATGTACCTCTTTTCCTCTTCGCCTAAATCCATCGCCACCCTCTCTTTCTCCCTTTTCTATTATTCCCAGCAAAATCCTGTTGTTCTTTGGCGATTCATCTGCTGGCGATCCAGGCAACAGGCCAATCGACCGAGCGAACCGAACGAACCACGTATTCCATTTGCAACGTGGTGGTTCGCGAAAAGTCCGATCGAACGGAAACTGAATCGTCGACGGTAATACAGCGGCTCGCGAAAACGCTCGAATACTTACCGCAGAACGCTTTTACAGCGGCCGCATAAAGTATTTCTACGCCATTGTATTTATTAGGTCGTTTACGTGGCGATTAATTATGCGTGTTATATAAACCACGTTAAAATAGTAGGCACGCCGTAACGAAACGCGACTGTTGCGATCAGTGTGCAGAAGGTTGGAATAAAATTGTAGGTAGCTGCGATGCGAGACGTTTCGCGCAATTGTACATTTGGCAAAGATTGGAAAAATATGCGGACGATCGATTGTTCGTTTTAGCAACAAACCTTGATACTCAGTGGGACCATTTTTAACCGCTTATCCGTGTTTAACGATCTTTATGTACCAACCACGCCTTTCTATCCGTTCAACGATTTCCGTTTCGTCATCGGCCGATGATCGTCGAATCGATGGCGGCTCTAGCAAAGAGAACAAAACTTGTCCGTATAGATTCGGTACGCGTGAACTAATTAATTGTAAGCAGCGATTCGTTGGCTCTCATCGATGCGTGGCGTTAGAACAGCGTAATCGATACTAACAGCGCAGCGTGATATCTGGATCGAAGTAATTCAGAGAATTAGGAAAGACAAGCTACTCTGTCGTTTGTAAAACTGTGTGTTTCGTAAGCTTGGAGAAGGCGTGCGCGTCTCGAGAGCTCGTGCGACGGACGACGGACGACGGACGACGAACGGAATGTCTGGCAATAAGAAGACGAAGGATCGAAGGAGGAAGGACAAAAGCGATGGAAGACTGGTGGAAACTTACCAGGTTCGGCAAACGTGATGATCTCGGATGTTCTCGCGTAGAAATCGTCCATCTCCTCTTCCGGTTCTTGACCCTCGTGTTCGCCATAGCCTCGATAGGAGGAAGCGATCCTCGCGTTGTCGTCTTTCGTAGAGCTGTCGACTCGTTGATCGAGATTCCTATAGGAGTATTCGTCGGCACCGTAAAGGAACTCCGCGGAGTACACGTTCTCGCGATCGTTCCTCGATCTATCGGAAGATGGATAACGAGAGGAGGACTGAGCCTCGGCTCTGTACAGAGTTTCGAGAGCCAAGTGCCTTGGTACGGTGGCCAAAGTTCTGTTCACATCCGGTCGTGCCCTAAGGCCGAGTTTAGTGAGTATCTGGTGTTTGATAGCCTCCAACCTTAGGTCGTCCGGAGTAGGCGTAACGGTGTCCTTCCTTTCGGAACCACCGCCCCTATATTGCGTCTCGTGTATATGTTGTTGTTGGTCTTGTTCCTGTTGATGCTCTCTGTGTTGTTGGTGGTGTTGCTGGTGCTGCTGGTGCGGACAACCCGGGCATGTTTGATGATGATTCTGTCGCGGTTGTACGGGCGAGAATGTCAAACACCAGAGCGCCAGCCCTATAAGAAAGACGTTCGAAGGTGGCAAGGATCCTCTGTATCTGAATAAAATGCGAGACGGGGGTAGGTGAGATCGTTGATCTCGGCACGATCGACTCGAAGCGATCGATGGATCGTACGTTGTGGCGGTGGTAGGAGCGGCCTTGCCAGCGGCAGCATGCTGCCCGTGATGAGCACGGCAACGCCGATCCCGGCACTCGATCCTCTTCCAGAACCTCTCGTTTCGACCTGCATTCGAATTGAGTCCTGATCCGTACGACACCTGGTGCATTTCGGCGGCGAGTCACCTCCTCCACCCCCACCACCACCTCCTCCTTCCTCCGATCCTCCTTCTCTCCCCTTCTCGATCCGCTTCCGGTTCGAGCAAGGTATCTTTCGACTTTCTCGATCGGCGATCACCACCACCGATTCGGTCACGTTCGCTTCTAATCCTATCGGTACTACGGCTCGGATGAGAAACGGTGCCGACCGCCGAACCGATCGCGATACTGTTACTATTACGATCCGAATAAACGGGACGCTCAGTGTCCGTAAAAGGAGGAGTGATCCTCGTTTCCGAGCAACGATACAGAGATAAGAGGGCGTGACGGCCACGACAGGAACCTGTTGAGAAGGTAAAATTCGAGTGGGACGGTGACGACGACGATGGCGGCGATGATGACGACGACGACGACGACGACGGCGACAGGGAAAAGGCATTCTCGCCTAAACCCCCCATTACCAACTACCCGGTGCCGCTGTTTCAGGATCGATCTCACCCGCAAGATGGACCGCCGTAACCGGGTACACCCTGCTCGCGTTTTCGGCCATTCGCGCTTCCGTTTCCACCGATTGCACGTCCACGGGTACGCGCCTCTAATTAAGTATCTCTCCTTTTTATTCTCGTCCCCTCGCTTTCCCTCCTCTATCCTCTTCTACTTTTTCTTCTTCCTCTTCCTCTTCCGCTTCTTTCTCTTCTTCTTCTTCTTCCTCTTCTTCCTCTTCTTCCTCTTCTTCCTCTTCTTCTACCTCGTGACCTTTCCCCTAGCCTCTTCCGGATCTTCTTTTTACTCTTTTACACGTGTAGTTATTTTTTTTATCTTCGCCAGCCCGTTACGACAGCCCCTATCATCATTTCTTCGCCTTTCTTCCCAACCTTCTTCTTTTCTTCAACGACCGGCTTCGACTAATTCGATTGCTCGACTGATTTTTTACACGGGACGCGAAATCGTTGACCCGAATCCCTCGATACGACGAATACGATCGTACGTTCCTCTAACGGGCGGTCAATTCTCAAAATCGCCCACTAAGGTCTTCTAGACTTTCTCGGACACTTTCTATGCGTACCTAATGTTTCACTACGGCTAAGGTCCTCGGAATGATGCACCATTTAAAGGCTTGAAGCGACAGCACGTACAACGAGCGGCATTTGAGCCGATTTTTAAATAGAAAGCCTTCCCTTCGATGATCGACGAATCTCCGGTTCTCCGGATCGAGTCCTTTGCGATCTACCCGTCGTCTTCTCCTCTCTTTCACTCGCCCCCCTCCCAATGTCTCTTTATTGTCCGTGGAAAATCGGCTGTGATTCTGACCGAAGCGTGCTCCAGGCGTATCCTTCTGGAATTGTCAAAATCCTCGCGCACATCCTTCTCGATCTATGCAATCAGATTGAAAATTCGAGGCAAGGTGGCCGCGTTTTGGCGAGAATCAACGGAAATTCTTTTTGACTAATCGACAAACTACAGCGATCGCCCTTTACTTTCCACGTATTCTCCTACTTCTCGTTCCCTTTCTTTCCTCTCTTTTGCTTTGCTCGCCGGTATCATCCACGATAACGACGAAACGCCAAAGGATCCCTATAACGACCGAGGCACGCTTGTCGGAGGCGCGCCGGACACTGAGGGGCATCCACCACCACTACCAATACCGATACCACCACCGCCTTACCATCACCGCTAGCAGCAGCAGCAGCACCAGCAGCAGCACCAGCAGCAGCAGCACCACCAACACCACCAGCAGCAGCAGCACCACCAGCAGCAGCACCGCCACCACCACCACCACCACCACCACCACCACCACCACCACCAGTAGCAGTAGCAGCAGCAGCAGCAGCAGCAGCAGCAGTAGCACCACCACCACCAGCGTCGTAGCGACCGTCGCGACCGTCGCGACCGCCGCCACCAATACCACCACTGACCAGTGAAACACTATCCACCCACCCCACCACGATATAGATACTGCAACAATCGGCTAAACTGCCCGATAACTTTACGTAGCTGATCCCTCGTATACGTTATGCTTGCAGCCGTTCCTCGACTTTTCTTCTACCTACCATTTACTCTATATTCACTCCACGTCCAAGCATTTATCCATTTCTCCGTTTCTTTCTTTCAGCCTGATTATACGTACGTGCAACTAAACGTACTGCCTGAAACTCGAGCATTTCTGAAGGGAAGACGAAAACAAAGACGAATGCCGTTCGTATCCTGTCTCGTTCGAGTTACGGGTTACGCGTGTTCTTCGTTTCCTTAAAAAAAGAAAAAAAAAATAGCTCGCGAAGTAACAACGGAGAAACGTACAGATAGATACGCGATTGGAGAGATAGAGTAGAAAGGAAGTATAGAGAGAGAGAGAGAGAGAGAGAGGAGGGGGAGAGGGAAGACAAAGTGGGCTTGGAACAGGCACCACGTGGTTCACGCGTGGTACCGCGACGCTTCCGTTTCGTATCTCACTCGTTCCACCCTGGCTATACGAAAATATAATTTGCTATAAATTCGCAGAAACGAACGAGTTCCGTCCTACTAATATGTCTCTATCGTGGAGAAGCTGGCCTTTGCGTTCGATTTGTCGGATTAGCGATCGTTCGATTTTGGACAACTCCTGACTTTCCATCGACGAGAAGCCAAAGGGAACGGGCATAAACGGTTGAACAGCGGCAAATTTGTTGGATGTACGAAAACACGATTGTAATAGCCGTGTCGTGTCGATGGCGTCTGTAACTTTTGCGGTTCTCGACAGTCGGTGTAGAAAAGCAGAAAGAAAAGATAGAAAGAAGGGATAGAGAGAGAAGCAAGGTAGCTGTAAGCATATTGATCAGAAGACGGTAGTTGGCCTCATGCCACGTGGTGATGCTGCGAGAGGCGCCGGACTCGTATTATGACCCAAGGCTTCTATTCTCCTCTCTTACTTTCTCTACGATTTTCCTATACGATCCTTCCCTTCTTTCCCCTTCTTCCTCCGTCATCGTCCCCGAAATTCATCTCTTACTCTCCGCCCCGTCCTACCGTCATTATTCCCAATCTCGTTCGTTCCGTAAGTATCGAGAAAGATATTCGAGAATATGCAAACTTACGAGCAAAATCTTCTGACGCCCCGCGTCTGAAATCCTGCGTTCGGCTTCGAACAACCGCTTATTTCATCTTCTTCTTTCCCCTTCCACGTCCTTTTTATTTTCCTTTATTAATTCCGATCGATCCGACCTACGAACCACTGCTTGCCCTATCTTTCTTCTCTTTTTTCTTCTCTGGATCCCCATTTTCCCCGATTTTCTCATTCCCTCGCTCCCCCTTTGTACTACTCTGTATAGTAGTCTCATAACCTTGCTATTCGACGCCACATTCCTCCGGATGGCATCAACGCTGACAACCTTGAACAAAAGGAAAATCGGAAAGAGACCTTATCGTTATCAGAATATAGGTAGAAAACAGGGGTCTGTAGACATTCCGCTTCGGCTTTACAACACCTTGTGACATTATCTTGCAACAAACGTACATTTTCTTCTCCTCTTTACCCTCCTTATTTGCGCTCTCGTTACCTCTTCGCTGTTCTTCGCGCGAATCGATAGAAGCCGACGCAAGAGCAACGCGAAATTACCTACCATTGCCCGAATAAATTCCATTCCGGTAAATGGAAAGGAAGAAACGTTAGTAAAGTCGAATTCGCGTCGTATCGTTAAAAGAAGGAACGCTGTGAGAACGGTCAAGGCGTTTTTAAACTGTAGACGCTTTATCGCGACGTAGAAACGACGAATTCGCGTCTCTGTCCTATCGACCGTCGAGTCGTGGCGATCGTGTACGGTGGTGACAACGCACTCGTCCGTGGTAACGACGTGCCTTAACTACGGGCACTAAAGGCGAAAAAGCAATTTCTGCCTTATCAAACGTGGAAATAGTAGAACCTACATTATCGTGACACGGTGATCGTAATTGTAATCACACAGCGGAAAGGATGGCTCATCAGGCGGTTTAATCGCAGTCTCGCGTAGTTGTTAAGGAAACCCGAGAGAATTCTAACGTTTCTCAGCAACGATAAAATTGCTCCGATGTGAAGCACGATGAGGTTGACGGTTGATCGAGATCGATCGGTTACGATCGACGTACGTATCACACACACACATAAACGCGCACGCGCGCACGCCCAGGCACAAGCACGCGTAAGCACAAGCACGCACGCACAAATACTAAACTAAACTAAATCCTAAACGAAGTAACGAGAGCAGAGAGTGAGAGACAGAGAAAAATCGGGTGTCGTCGCTATCGAGACTCGAGTTTGTTCGTAGCGATGGGATCTGAAACGCTTCGTATCTGTCTGTATCGTACATGTGGCGAGAAATTCGAATAACTTTCGGCACGATTCGAAGCATAAAACTTTCGAGAGTGTCGTATCGTTATGACAGCTCGATCTTTTCACGCTATGCTCGATATTTTAAACCGGTGATACCGCTTGGATAAAATTAATCGAAACGCATCTAAAATACTTGCAGACCTATTTAAACTGCCGAGAATTTCAAGATTTTCAAGAGATTCCAGCTTCGAATCGCGTGCCGAATGATTCGTGTTTTTTGCTTTGTGCGCAGATTCGAAGCGATTCGAAGCGTTTCGGATCCCATCGCTACTTGTTCGTGACGCGCGTCTCAGACCGTGCGAATTAGATTGATCTATCATTGCCTCGTCTGGCCGTCGTCTCGACGATCGTTGATCGCAACCGAGGCAAATATTATTTTCCTAGAACTGTCGCGATGTCAGCGATATCGCTGCTTTTATTTTCACCGCCATCGATCATGTGCGTTCGCCTCACGAATCCCGACGGCGCGGTGGTCGGTCCCCCTTTCTTTCTCCATACACACCCTTACATGGGAATGCGGTTCGGCCGAACGTGGATGATAAACGCGACGAATCTCGTTCCAGCGTCTTTGCCAAAGAGACAAAGAACGAGGAGCGAACGAAGAGAGTAAAGATGTTGAAACTTTCAGGAGATTTTCGAAAGCGTAACAGCGCCGGATCAAGGTTCCGCGCGTGTCATCGGGCCGCTGCAACGAGGAGGCAGCTTCGTCGTCCGCTTTGGATACGCGCGTACCAACAAAAACCGATCGAAATTCAATAATTTTTTGAAGATTCTCTTGTTACAAGAATACGATTCGCAGAGATTTCGCCAAAGTATTTATCGATCGTTGCTTCTTATTCGTTGTATTAAAAATCCCAAATACGTTTCCATCCTTAACGTGCCTATTGCACGTTCACTGGATTATACGTTTCCACATCGTCTTCAAATTCGAGCGTAACGTACCACGCTAACGAAATTTCAAAACGTTTCGTCGTATAATACGTAACGTTTCTCGTGGTATCCGTTGAAACAAGCTCTGGCCAGCTATCGTACAGCCTTCTTTTACTTTCGTTAAACGCGATTTAAATATTCCAGGTACCTGGTTGTTGCTGCGAACCCTTTGAACGGAAGCGGGAGGAGAGCGGACGCAGACGAGAAGGGAAGGACAAAGTTCGAGACGGTTTGATCGAACACGGATATGCGTGCAGTCGATGGCAATCTGAAAGTGGAAACGAATCAAGGGGGAATTATAGGTACTCGTCTTTCGTACGAGTTCGATGCTATCTGCCTTCTCCTTCCAAGAATTTCGCAGTATAAATAGGAAGCTCGTGGTCGGGCTGGTGAGTCAAACGGGGCTAGTTAAATACAATTCGCTCCGGCTAAGGGAAACGTGAAATAACGAGGAATATTCGGCAACTGGCGGGATTTATGCACCCCACGAAGGAACGAAGGAACGAAGGAACGAAGGAACAGCGACATTCCGAGCTGCACGAAACGCTTTTCGACCGGTCGCCGCTTCGATTGCGCGCACGGTTGATCGGTATCGAGGCGTCTTTGCCTCGTCGCCACTTCCTTTTCTCGCCTCTTTGATCTTTGATCCGTTCACTGACCCTCGAATCGCCGGCGTATTGTATCGCGAAACCTACGTTATCTCGAATCGGCACAACGTACATTAATCGGCGCTGGCTTTCCTTCAAAAATCTCGCCATCGAGCTACGTCGATGCGTTCGTGAATCTGGAGCATTCGTGAAAGAACGATACGACGGCCGACTGGTCGGTACTGCGAACGAGCTCGGCTATGCGCTACCGTGCATACAGCGAGAGTGAAAATTGAGCGTGCACCTCGAACAACCTCGTTCCGCTGCTCTTACGCGTACGTCGACTAAATTGGAAATTATTCGAGAAGGTATAAGACGTGTGAAAGAACAAGAAAAAAAGAAAGAGAGAAAAGAGGAGAAGAACAAAGACGTAGGTAGGCCAAAGTTATAGAAACATCGTCGTCGTAAGACGTATACCCGCTTTGGCTGTAAACTCCGCTCGCAAACTCGTGTCTTCGTAGGGGGAGCGCGTATTCGTCTTCGTACGCCGAATAATACGAAAATCGGAGAATCAACGAGATCGTATCCGTCCGTATTTCTTCTCCAAAATCGTCTGTCGCAATCGTCGTTGATAGAAATCGGCGGATTTGAGAGCAGCGTTCGCTGCTACGGATCTTCCCCGATCGGGGATTCCTTGGAACGGTCACAGCAAGCTTGCAACGATGTAAATCGACTTGGACGATACTAGGAGGGGGAAAAAAAATGCTCCAAGACGATACAATATTCTGTGAAACTGAAACGTTACCGCGTAACTGTAGTGGATAACTTTGGATCTGTTGCCAGGTTTCCAGGTGAAAATATATGAAATTCGCGTGGCAGTGAACGTGTTAATGGGTTAACGTTTTACTTTACGACCTGGCCATATCCAGCGAGTAAATATGTACAGCAGGATGTGCCGCGATGTATACCAGTGCCGATGGTTTCAGGGCAAAATTCAGATGACGGCGAAGAAGGAGGAAGAGTACGAGGAAGACGAAGAGAGCGCATAGAAAGAGGAAATGCCAGGATGATCCTGGGTGAGCATTCGGGTTTCGGTCGTTTGGGTGGCTGCCTGCCCGTGTTACCCGATGCCCCCTTCACCTTCACTGCACATATAAGGGCTGCGAGAGCCGCGCACGCACCAGCGAAAAAACTGCATACGCATACGATAACAGGGGTGCGTGCCTGAGGGCTATCCTTATGGGGCTTGGGGAGGCCATACAACACTTTAGTAACCCCGTAATACCTCCCCTTTCAGGCAGGTAGCTAGCCTCTGAGTATAAAGTAGCCAGCTATCGCACCTTCTCCCTCTCTCTTTCCTTTTTCCTCTTTCTCTGCCTCTTTGCCCCCTGCCGTCCCGCCCGGTTCTTCGTGTACGTATATCGAGATTAAAGGGCTGTTGAAGAACTTGCGTCGAAAGGGAACGTCAGTAGCTTGCACCGATATATGTGACAATTTGTCGAGCACGCTGGTAAAGTTGGAGAATACTCCTATTGTCTTTTCGCAACCAAGCCCCGAGCCTCCGGCACTATCTCGATCGAGCAAAGTGTCAATCCGCTTCCTCTTCTACCGGCAGGATCCTCGGTTCCAGCTTTCTTCCACGGACTGACTCCGCCGCTCGTAGGAATCAGTTCGTTTGCCCGAACGCGAGCTCCGACTGACGATAAACGAAAGACGACAGGGGTAAATTCTACCGGGTAAACGAAAAGATTACTCTCATCTGACGAAGTGGATTTCGAACAATTTCGAAGTGACAGAGGAGAGGCTTCGAGTGGAAAGTAAGCGACCGCTTTGGCCTTAGGGAAACACACAGCCGCATAGAAATATACGCCGCACCTTACCGCGAACGCGTCTAACTAACGTGGACGTGGTTTGGCCTGGCGCGAGCAAATCCCAAGCGATATGAAACTGCGTCGATGAAATCGCGAACATCCGTACGGAATATTTGCTGAAGCAGTGCGAGCGAACGTGTCCGGAGAGGCTCGAGAGGCTGGCCTAAGTTACTCTCGCTAGCCTCTACTTACGTTGGCGAATCTGGCGTAGCGAAACGCTGTACTAGGAATATTTCGTCTCCCCGCGTGTTCTGGTCGCGCGTCTCGCGTGTCTCCAATTCCTCGCATAATTCCTATTTCAAACTGAACGTATGTGCAAAAGAGATGACAAAGAGTCTCCGACTGCTCGGCATTCACGCTATATCTGGACGAAGCCGAGAGAAAGAGAGGGAAGTTGCATCCCTCTCGGCGGTCCGGAACCCTCCTTCCGCTGCGCCCGTTCCTTTAACGTTTCGACCCTTCGCAGAATGTCTCCAGGTTGATATACCCTTGCCAGAGAACACCGTAGAGTACACCGAGCTGTTCATCCGAGACCTAACCCTCGAATAACAGACGAGCCCCAGGCCTCTCCTACCAGGATCTCTCGAGTGCTATACGCTGAACGTCATACGTATACCATTTTCTTCGACAGTTTCTCCTAACTGTTCAAACTTTCAAACACGTACAGCAACCTAATCTCGCTCGCTGCTACCTTAGGCTACCTTCGCACGGAGATACGTAAGTACGAGCCGTTCGGAAGCCGCATCGACCGGCACCGTAAATTCAAAGGTACAGGGAAGCGGGCACGTTGCAATTTCAGAATTTCAGTTTACGTTAAAAATTACCATTGGCCGAGTCTCTCGGACATCGAACCCATCTTGACCATCGAAACTCCGATTCTCCTTTACTCGTTTCTTCACTTTCGTTGCGCGAGTACACGTTCACGGACGTTCCATTCTCGATTGATTTTTGTTCTACCAGGACGATCCTTGTAGCTTCAACGACGATCAGCGTTTGTTACGATCCCTCATACGGAGAAATTCTTCGAAAATTGTTCCATCGGTTGCCACAGCCTTAGGAACTTAGGATTTTGAGAACTTGCTTTTCGTCAACGGTAACAACGATACACGCGTAGGTAAGTTCGCTCGGCGTTCTTCTGCGAAACAACCTTCGGATCGCGTGATGAACGGAACGAACACGCTAAAACTTTGCTCTTCGTTTCCTCTTACGAGTCGAATATCAAAGCGAAAGAGAAAAGAGACGAAGGGAAGAGAGAGAACGGGAAGAGTGAAAACGATAAAGAATTAAGCGTGGTAGAAACAATTACGTACACGCTAGATTATACTCCTATTCTTCGATTCTCCCAGCCATCGTTCACCTCTGACCACTCACTCGTAAAATGCAAATCCAAGTAATGGTTATGCTCGGTCGTTCTAATTCGCTTCGTTAAACGAATCGTAAAACGTTAGCTGGACAACCACCCCCTGGCTCTCCGGTGATAATGATAATTACGTCAAAGGCCGCGCTTCCAGTGAAATCAAACGAGAAAAACACGGAGAACGCATGCTTCCGTTGATCCATCGATTTTACTTAATATCTCTTTATCGTTAAACGAGACAATCGTAACGCGACGCGCGAAAAACCAACAACGTGTTTGCGAGTTCCGCTAACACCGTTACGAGACACTGTCGCTCAAATTTCAAATCGAATTCAATTCGAAAACGCACATGAGGGAGAAACCGCAGTGCCATTTTTCGACAACCATTTCGAAGATACGAGAAACGCGAGAAACGATGGCCCGAATATCGTTCGAACGTCTCTCCCGTCTCTGCGACACGTACATACCTGTACGAAATATCACGCAGATAGATACAAACAAGGTACGCTCATTGATCTGTCCTGAACTTTATCGGTATACTAAATCGGTATATGGCGCATTGCTAAAAAGTTTCAACAAGCGTGCGACTACTTTGGCGAACCGGCGTAATCGAAATGGACATCGTAAGACGTAAGTTTTGTAAAAGTAGCCGATAAGATTTAGCGAGTTTCGTACGAGCGTTTAAACGTGTATGCGTGATATTTGAACGCGTTCGATATCCCGGCGTCATAACGAACGCGTGAATTTTCGTGTTTCGTTTTCAGCGAACGGGGAGCAGTAACCCGACCGTCGGCAAGGACGAGTGCTCGAGGCGCCGTCGAAGAAAAACAATAAAACGAGAATTGGCACGTCTGGCGAAACAGTTGACTGTCGTAAAGTCCACTAGTTCACTTGTCCACTCATGCATCCAACATTGTATTCGATGCGAACGAGATCTCCACATGCGTTTCTCACTTTGTCCTCCACGTTCGCGCGGTTACTTGGCCGCATCGAAATACATACACATGTATTTATCAAACTCGGCACGCCCATACGCTGCACGCCGATTACCTCTTCGATTCCAAGAATTCCAAGCAACTTTCTTCGTTGATCGATCGCGATCAGTGGGCGACAGATTTTTACGTATTTATAGGAAATTTGAAGGCGTACAGATGCTGCAGTACGCATGGAATACGCGTGATCGATTTAATCGCGTCGTAATACTCTATCGCACGTTGTGTGTAACAATTAGGAAGAGTAAAATCGTGCGTGATTTCGTTATTAAGACGCATCTTGCCGAACACGAAGGGATGTCCGGATATATTCGAGCGATGGTAGATCGAACAACGCCGATTCCTATCGAACGCGATTGCCAGCTGCAACGAGCGATTTCGCCCGTTTCCTCTGCTAATCGACGCGTTAGATGCGTAACTTGGGATCGTTAGCACTTACATAATCGTACATCCGACGTCTATGTAGTATGGTATAGGCTACGTGCGAATAAAAAAGGCTTGTTTCAATGAAATTGTTCGACCGAAGAAAAATCACGCGGACAAAAGATACTTCTCGCTCGTTTAACTTTGACCTGAGATAAAAATTAAAAATATTGATATCAACGAATATTTATTTGCTTCGGGGAGAAAAAAAAAGAAAAGAAGAAAAAAGAGGAGGAACAAGAAGGAAGAGAAAAGAAAAAAGATAGCGGACACAAACAAATTATTCGTCTTGTACGTGTATGCGTACGTTGAACCGTACAATTTTGGAATTATACGCTTTGCTTAGTAGACGAACACGTCTGTTTCTCGTAAAGCACGCGTGACACGCGTGTATTTACGGTTTCGATCGGAGCAGTAATTTTTCCGTTGCCGAAGAATCCGCGAAAGCTTCGCGTATTGGGCGTAAATGAAATAAAAGTATATACGAAATAATAATCATCTTGTGGCCCGAAAGTTTATCGTGGTTAACCATGAATCTTGCAATTGATTGGAGGAAAAGAAACGAAAGCGTTTAATAAAGCGTAAATCGTCGTTATAAACGACGAAAAACAATCAAACTGTCTTACGCTTTCTCGAATTCTACCATTGTTCTCCACAGGATTTACGTACAAAAAAAGAAAAAAAAAAAATGAAAAGGAAAAAGAAAAGAAAAAAGAAGAAAGAAAAAGAAAGAGAAGAAGACGGAAAGAATGTTTTAAAAGAAGAGTAAATCGATACACCTCTTTCATCGAAAAACCATTTATTTCAGCGAATAAATATTCTATGAATACTCTCTACCTAGGAAGTACACATTATATATATATGTATATATATATAAGTATGCAGTATTCGCCGCCCTTGTTTGGATACTGAGAGTACACAATTCCATTAATTTTTAATTCTAGGTACACATTGACAAACAAACGAAAAAAAGGAAAATCAGGCGAGAAGAGGAACGGGCTCGCGGGACAACGAGCGTAAAGGGACGGGAAGGTTGTGGAGCGAGGAAGCAGGGGGAACAAAGGGAAAGGGACCGGGCAAGAAAGAAGGAAAGAAGGTGGGAGAAAGAGAGAAGGAAGTTTATAGCGATAAGCCTATTTCGGAGGATAAGTGAAAGAAAGTTGCAAGTTGTCGAAGTTTTCAGCGAAAGGTGTTACACGCTTGGGATAATGGGTCCTTTAATCGATAAGAGAGGAACTATAGAGATCCTTTTTCTATTTTTTCACACATACTTGCGCAGAATTTCAAACGTTAATAGACCGTGACGATATCGTACAGTTAAGAAAGTAAAACGAGTAATTTCGAGAAGGCCGTAACATTTGTAAAAAGGAGAAAACGTTCCTAAAACTACTTGATTGCGCTCGAGAAGGAAGAGAAAGAAAACGATAGAACCTGCCGTTTCTATCTTCGTTTTTATCTTTGCCGTAGATCACGAGGATTACGGAAAGTTCTAAGAATCTGAGGATAACGTACTTAGAAACGAGCTTAAAACGTCTTACGTATACTGGGACGTTCGCTCGGTCGGCGTACTTGGCAGCCAAGCAACTAGAATATCGCAACGATACTACCATAATTTATCATTGCGATGAAAAAACTTGGCCGCTGCGAACGCCTTTGAATCTCATCTTCCTAAAAACGTGCGTCACTTTCATCGAAGTCGAAGGCTGCAAGTTAGCCACGATATACACATATACAAATATACCTACGTAAATTATAATTGTCATTGACGCGATTTATCGACAGTCTAGGTATAGCGCGAACAAACGTTCTCTGTCGCGTTAACCCTCGAAGGCTATTGCGGATGAAACTTCTCGTCACCTTTCTTTTGATATTATCGCAATGATATGACCGCCGTGCTACAATGGCAAACGATAAGTTTATTTATTTTTCATCTCGTGTTCGATGTAACAATAATACAAATTCACCCATACAATTGACGCGATATTCTTGAGAACGATAGCTTCTAAGAGTTAAATCCGACAGTGGCTCGCGATCGAATAAAAACGGTACACCGAATATGATCAGTCAGGTGTTACAGTTCGTACTTATACGTATACCAAAAACGGACCGTATAATCACTTTAGAAAATAGAACATGCATTCGTAAGCCTACGTACGTAAGCAACGTTCTTGCCGTTGATTCCCGGGGTGAAGAGGGAAGAGGGACACATGGCGATGATGGGAGTGAGAAATCCAAGGAAATTCGAAGAGAAGCGACAAAGTACGGCCTAGGTACGACATATTTACACCACGACTCCTACACGCTTTCCTATGCACGCATTCACATGGCTCGCCAAAAAAAAAAAAAAAAAAACAGAGAAACCAGACAGAAAAGAAAAAAAAAAGTATAGAGAAAGTAAGTAAGGAGAGAAGAGAGCGAGAAAATTTTGCGTTTATGTACGTATATTTGAAAAGAAGATATCTGTGTGTGTGTGTGTGTTTTTCTAAAAAAGAAAAAAAAGAGAGAGAGGGAGGGAGGGAGGGAGAAAGAAACGGGATAGAGAAGAAAGAAGATAGATAGATAGATACATAGGAAAAAGAGAAAGATTCACTGTACACAGAGATCTGTCAGCCAACACGTTTTCACCGATCAACGACGACTACCGGAAACGAATCGTTTCATCTTCGCATCTTTGCTTTTCTTCCTTTTCTTTCTTCCTTTTTTTTTCCTTTTTCTTTTCTTTCTGTTTTTTTTTTTTTTTTTTTTTTTTTTTTTTTTTTTTTTTTTTTTTTTTGTAGAAAGGCAACGATGCGCAAGGAAACATTGCGATAAGATGATTGTTTTCGTTTTACATTGACTCGTAAAAGTTCCTAGCTCGATAAAGACGGACCATTGAAAATCAGTTACCGAGGAGAGATTAAAAATGCGATAAGCTCCCGTATAAAAAATAATTCTTTCGCGGTCGTTCTCTTAGATCAGGTGTAAACGCATCGACACCTTAATAATAATACCGTGACTCTAGGAACTATACGCCTTGTCATGAATCATAAACGACTATCAAGGTGCCCGTTATTACTAGTTTAAAAAAGACGGACTTTGGTCGATCTGTTCCGATCGCTGTCCTGCTTGCATTCGTTAAGTTTATACGAGCAATCTCGTTTCTCGTGCTCCTTAAGGAGGAATCTGCGGTACTTAAACCACCCCGAACAAGGCACTTTCAGTCTATCGAATGAGAATTCGTCGAAGACGGAACGACGACGACTACGATGACGACGGTCACCGGCTATCGATGAAAATCGAAGGAATTTTCATGGGAAATGAAAGAGGAACGGGGTAAAAAAAGGGAGTAGTAACGTAGTAAAGCTTTGAAGTAGGAAGACGAAAGGAAAGGAGAAGAAATGGAAAAGGAGAAGAGGAGAAATGGAAAATGGTGGGAAGAAATAGAATAATTATCGATAATCTTTAATGGTAGACTCTAAAAAAGAATTAAACGAGCCTTCGCATATTCCTCGCCGTCGTTGCTCTTCTCGAGCTATAGTTCTCGAGCTATGAGCATCCACATTTCTCGACGACCATGCCTGGCAATCGCGAGAACACGATTTGATACTCGTTATCGAAGTACAGCATCGTGATCTCGGAGAGTTTCCTCGGGGCGCAACATGGGCCAGAGTTGTTAGGCGGTTCCGCCAGGCTGACGATGTGGGTGTTCGGATATGCTGGCAGGAAGGCCATCGGACAGTCGCCCGAGCAGTAATTGGCATCGTACCTAAGGCACAGAAATCAAAATCGTAATCGATCAACGATAGAAGAAGCTTGCCGATGACCACATCGGCTGTGATCGCGCGATAATTCGTATCGACAACGTGTCGACATCGACCCGCGTTCCGTACGCAACCGGGGGAGCCAAAGAAATTTCCCATTTTTCAAACTATGATCGTAAAAGCATGAATTTTCGGTGGATCCGTGGCAGATGTAACGATACGATAACACATTCTGGCCCAACGTTCAATTTACCGACGAATATCGCGTACGCGATCGTGAATTTTGACTCCGTCCGTTCGAAAGCCAGCGTTCCGAGAATAAAAAGAGACGATCACGCTTCGCTTTCAATATGTCGCGGCACAGGTACTTACTTCTTGGGAGCGATTATCCAATCCCACCCGAACTTCTCAAAGTCGACGGTGAGCTTGTATCGGCAACATCTGGTCTCCTGGCTAGCTTCGTCGCAATTAAGTCCCACGTTTCTCTTGATCCTCGCCCCTCTTCTCGAGTCGAGTTCTTGCGTCTGTACTTCGAGGTACGGCGCGTATTCAGCTCCGGGATTAGTCTCGACCAACTTGGCGTTTCTGCGATGATTAGCTCCGGGACTGGAGATCTTGAGCGCTACTCCCAAATTGTCCCGTGGATGTTTGAACCATTCGGCGACCATTCTTCTTAACTCGATCGTTACCCAGCTGCCTCTGCAACCGACCGGCCGAGGGTGTTTCGTGGTCAAAGGTGGGCCCAACGACGGCCCACCAGACTCCGTCGTGCCACGAAGGATCCTTTGCAACGTGATCGTCACTGGACCATCTTCGTGACCTTCCGTGCTTTCCAAATCTCCAGGCTCGTCCGAGGACTCCTGGTTGCTTCCCCATATCCACAGGGATAATTCCGCCCTCGTCACGCGATGCTGGACTACCTTGTCGGAGAATTTGAAATAGAGAACGTCGAAGCTGCCTTTCGAGTGCCGTAGCCTCTGATCTGAAACCGAAAAATAGCAGCAGGACGGTTAAACTAACAAGAAACGTACGATCGAAAGAATACAAGGTATGCGCCGTGAGCACAAAGTTGAGAGCAAAGAAGAAAGAGAGCGAAGAAAAAATAGAACGGAAGAAAGTAACGAAGGAAAATCTGGCAAGATCCGAAGGATCAATGGTCGATATAATCCGCTATGCTAGCGATGGCCGTGCACGATGGTTACTGCTATGCTGCTAGTTCGTAGGCTCCGCGATTGGCGATAAATCAAGAACAACCGGTGACGTAGCCGCACGGTTTCTTGCTATTCGACAAGTACGAAGACTTTGGTTTGCTCGCGTGCTTGTGTCCGATATTTACGTCGATGGCAACGGCTAGCGTTCGAGCTAGCGTTTCGGCCGACCTGCATCACGGCGATCGGCGATCGGCGTTCGGCGCAAGTCGATCGTCGAAGAACAGTGGCAAGGGAGAACGGAAAAAGGCGAAGCGAGCTTATACAGAATCGTAGCGGGGCACGTTAGTCTCGATTCTATTCAGGCCATCGTTCGATGCGTGTGTACCCGTATGCGTCTCGGTGAGAGACCGCTTCCATCAAGGGTAAAGCTACCTCAAATCGTACCGTTACGCGACCACGTTTTTCCTCGCTCGATCAATCGGCAATTTCTTCCTTTCCGTATCGATACCGTCGCGAGTTTGCCCCGCCATCTAAACAAACTCGTCGTCGGTGATACTCGAGCGAGTCCCAGCACGTTCCTCTATGTTCAATGATACCGCCTTTCTCAGACACCCGACCATCTCGCCACGTGTTACCGCTCGTCTCTTCTTTTGTTCGTTAAGAGGTTTTCTCGCGACGATCGCTTCTAGAATTGGACTCGCTTGTGCACAACGTGTCCAAAGCAACGTCAAGCCGCGTTCAACGTGCGCTGATAGAATCCAACGCTAAGATAGAATCGCCGTTATACATACGTGTACGCGATACACTTGCTACGACACAAGCGAATCGACGAAGATTCTGTAACGGCAAACAAGACAACTTTTTCTCTTTCTCCTCCTCCTCCTCCTCCTCCTCTTCTTCTTCTTCCTCTTCTTCTTCCTCTTCTTCTTCGTCTTCTTCTTCCTCTTCCTCTTCCTCTTCCTCTTCCTCTTCTTCCTCTTCCTCTTCTTCTTCTTCTTATTTTATAGCACGTTGCACTTTGTCCCGACGTTTCGTGAACATGGCGTTTCGCTTCTTCAGGTTAGACCTGAAACTATTTCTGCTCCTGTCTTCCGAAGAGACGTTCTACCCTGAAGAAGCAAAGCGGAATGTTCACGAAACGTCGGAACAAAGCGCGACGTGCTTAGCAAAAACACGATGGAAACGCCAAGAACCGCAAATATATCGAGAACTACAGAATCGCCTTCGGGGGCTTCGTCCAATGAGAAAATCGAGTCGGAGGTTTGTCAAATACGTTGGTGAATTCGATTAATTCTCAACTAGACGGGAGTGGAGGACCGAGGAGTCGGTTCGCGATGGTTCGCCTGAATTCGATATCGTTATCGTTGTCACTGTCATATTCCGCGTTGTGCGCGTTTGATTTTCGGCGGCGTTGGGAGATAATTATTTATCAGAATGCCCCCTTCCTGTCGCTGCTTGCGAATTCGTTGCTTTCTCTTTCCCACGCCAGACGCATCGTCATGGAAACGAGCAATTAGCAGTCGGGGCATTCCGCGTACCGAATCCCTCTTTAAATCGATTTATACGCCAGTTAATTGCGGGCTGACTGACGGAACGTCGTTCTTCCCTCGCGTTCGTCTCCTCCTCCGCCTTTTGGTCTCCTCCTGCCACTCTACCCACCTGTCACGGGCAAACGTCGTTCCCAAACAAAATTACCAAAAATCCTAGGAAACGTTAGAGACGTTCGTACGCTTGAAATCGTAACACCAAGCGTGAAACGTTTCGTACAACAGCCAGGTTGTTCGAAAATGTTCCATAGGATACGCATAACGCGGTGATTCGTACAAAAAAGAAAGAAGAAAGAAAAAAGAAAAAAGAAAAAAGAAAAAAGAAAAAAGAAAAGGTATCTGCAAGCTTTTGCGAGCCACCGTATGCGACAAGCGTAGGAACAATGGCTCGATGTAGGTTTCAACGCTCGAGCCGTTTTCGTTCAAAAGATTTTAACTTGCTCGTCAGCTACTTTTTTTTCTTTTCCGTTAATTTAGGAGTTGCCCTTCTTTGTGTTTGCAGGTCAGACGCAGGAATGAGTCATGCTCCCGCCGAAAGGCGTGGATGGAAAGAGCGGCGAGACAGAAAGATGGCAATTTTATTTTCGTCCAGACGCGGCTACCGCCCGTCTGGCACGAAGTCTTCTGAAAGCACGTCTAAACGTGGTAAGGGTGGGAAACCACCGAGTTCGAATTGGAAAAAGGGCAAACCGAAAGTCACGTTAATCGCGTAGCGCGTCGCGTTCGAAAATCGACCGAGTACGTCGTTTAACGAAGTTTAATGGGCGTCGTTCGACGAATCGATAGGACGATCCTGACCACGGCTCGATCGATACGAACGCGGTTCCTTTCGAGAAAATCTCTGCCGCGCGATCGGAAAGGAATTGGCCAATTAGAAACACGTGTCGACGGAACGCAGTACGTGGATTTTATATTTGGTGGCGAGAGCGGGCAGACACAAATAAATGCGTAGAGTGAGCGCGACAGAGGAAGAAAGAGGCTGGATGCGGCGGAAAAGAAAAGAGAAAAAACCGGTCGTAGCGTAGAACAGAGAAACAATAAAGCTAAAACATTAAGTACACACGGTGCTTCGGCGCTTGAGATAAATATAGTTTTAGCGAACAGAGGTCAGTCGCATTGCAAGACCGCACTATAGAATCGTTTTCTAGTTAAGGTTCTTACGCTGTTCGGTATCGTGTTTTCGATTCATGCACGATGCGTTCCTACATATTCGCGATATCGGGAGAAAAAGCTACGGAGCGACGGAGACGTTTCCACGAACGAAAACGTTAACGTTTCTTACGTTACACGCGTAACGCACCGTCCAACGGTACACCTTGGCGATTGCGTGTGTGACGTACGGGACGAAAGTCTAGCGATAACGCGTCAAGCGGACGTTTCGTCGTCGATATTCGCGTCAAAGACAAACGAACGTATCGAGAATACAGCGAAATATAGCGAGCAAAGTGTTAGAAATAAAGAGACACGGTCGCCGAGACCGTGGTCGTCGAATCAACGAAAGGGAAAATGAAAAGGAGAACGAAGTTTGTACGAGTGGAAATGATGGAAAACAACAACGGTGATACCACGGTGTCGTGGCCCTGCCTATAAATAAATGAAGAAATAATTGATACGAGAGACGGTTTCACGTCCCCTCGTCCCGCATTCTCATCCTCGGTGCACTTTTCGCCGCTATCGTCCAGTTCTTTCACTCTTCGTCGTAGCAGCTGTCGCTTTAAGGGCGGCGACGTTTAAAAATATCACGCGACAAATCGTCTACCAACGGCACACGACACGATAAGATTAAACGTGCGTCAACCAAATGCTCAAAATTTACAGGCGAAATCGCTCCAATTCGATCTGACCCGACCCAATGTGCTCGTACAGTGCGCCATCGTTTATAAGTATCCGTATACTTTGATCGACTCGTATCGGATCGTTTCGCGAATTTCTAGCAAAATTTAAGAAACGTTCAACCAGAATCAGACTTTCAACTTATTTCTTGAAAAACTGTACGTTTTCGCTAATGAACTTCGTTCGGCTAGCTTTTACAAGCTTCTGTACCGTTTTGCATGTATCTCCGTTTCTAGCGTGCGCCTGTCAGAGCGGTGCCATCGAAATCCTGTTTTCAACGTCAACGGTTGCACCGTTGCCTCGTACGATGCATATTTCCTTGTGTTTTCATATTTCGTCGCAATCGCGAAGAATCGTAGATTACGGAAGATTACATCGTCGATTTTGCGTCCTTCGCTCTCCTTGCTGAATATAGAACGATGAATTTGACGATGAACGAAGAGACTCGATCGAATTCGTTCGTTCAAGCGCTTGCAACTTCGCAAACTTTTACCGAAGTAAAAGTTGACGCGAGTCCAGAGATGTATTCTGCACACCTACGCGCGACAGGTCGTTGAACCCCCAAAATTAACGTGGTAATGCATCCATTTCAATTGGTTTCGTTCCATCTCGTTCCATTTCGTTCTATTTCGTTCCATTTCGTTGCCGTGTCTTTTGTCCTTAGTAGCTGTTTCATCCCCTCGATTCGTCACCCATAAAAATTCGTAGAAAGCGACAGTAGCAGCAGGGGATATTACACGATTCCGAGAACGTTCGTTCACGCGACTCAAATTAAAATTACTTGTCGTGCGATCTACCAAAACACGTACATGTCAGAATCTGAAATTAATCGCGAATCGGACGCACGATCGAATGATAAGTCTTGTTTATCGCGTACAGAGAAATACCTCTGAAAGGCGGTGTATCTAGAAGCAGTTATCGTGCGTTTCCGGTACTCGTTCAAAGAAGGAGTGCTTTCCGCGTGGAAAGTTCGAGTCGTCAAAAGGGAACGGAGATCCGGAGGGGTTCTCGTTCGCCGCGAAACCGGACGTAAAAACTGCCGCCCTCGAGTAATTTGCATCGCGTGACGAAACCGCCCTGCAATTGCAACTGCACTTCGACACTATAACACGGCGTAACTCGATAAAATTCACATTTGGGTCACGCGTTCCACCCTCTTTCTCCCTTTCTCCCCTCCCCGCCCCCCCTCCCGCCCCCCGCCCCCAATTCACCCTTCGTTATTCTTTCTTTCACCCTTATTCCCATTCTTTTGCTCTGTCTCTGTCTCTGTCTCTGTCTCTGTCTCTGTCTGTCTGTTCCTCGCGAGAAAGGGCCTTCGGCTACGAACCTGCTTCACCGTGTATCGCGTGCATTCGAGACCCAACGTGTCCCTTTTAAAACACGTTAGAAGAGCGACGAAGAAGGGGAGAAAGATAGGAAGGCAGGCAAATAAAAGCATATAGAAAGAGGCGCTTCTTCTCGCAAGAAGAACTGCGCTCCGATCAACGTGCATGCAAAAGCAAACGAGTACACGCGGATAGTTATCAACGATAACGCGAACCGTTCCATCGAACGAATCTGCTCTCGCACTGCCGCAGATGGGAAAACGCCGGAATTATCCATCGGATCACTACGGTTAACTTTCTCCTTGCGAGTCGTAAATAAAAGTATGTCGACGAAATGTTGTCGGGAAGCTTCCACGTAAACGGTTTTCCCAAGCGTTCGAATATTTCCGCGAGCCATCGAGAAGAGCTGAAGCGAAAAAGCTGACAGCGTGGAACGTTTGAAAATATAGCTCCGTTGCAAGATGAAATGAGAATTTGCGTAAGGTAGCGCGGTAACCCGATACGATCGCAGTTGATCTAATATTACGATATTGTAGGTACGGTCGACGATAATACCCATCGAATTGTTATGTAACCGTAATAGTTCTTAAATGCATTCGCGTTGCAACATAGCACCGATATTCGTGCTGTTAATATCTTCGCGAGAGTCAGGAACACGACAAACTGGTTTTCTAGATCGATACTATAGCTGACGACCGATCAATCAACCACTGCGAACGGATTTATCGATAGAACGATCAAATTAAATCATCTGCAAAATGTTCGACGATCGCCTCTTTCGCAAACTTTCGTTTCGCCCATCGTATCTAACTCGATTTTCCACTTTATGTCGTCTTTCCTGCCATCGATGTCAACGACGAATCGACGAACAAAAGAGATAAACGAAGAAAACCGATGGAATCGTATCGATACCGGCCGAACAATCGCTTTCGCGTATACTTGGTGCCCGCGTTTCCAGACGTTTCAGTCGTCAAACGAAAGAGACCGTAACGAATTGAGAATCACTGATGGAATGGCGCCTGTCTGCGAGTATGCTGACCGCAGTGTTACTATCTACACTGTCATTATCCAACGGTTTAATATATCCATTTCAGATTTATTAATTTCACCAGGACTAACGCGCCTAACAGCATATAATACGAAAATACGATGAAACACGACGAAGGAGAGATCGATGGATCGTTGTATTACATTCGTTACGTCGTATCAGAAATAAATTAGAAAAATGAATTGGGGAGGGGGAAGGGGGGAAAGAGAGAAAGAGCGACTGATTTACATACAATTTTAAACGATTAACGAGCCCTATCTTCGATCGAAATTAAATCAAAACTGAGGCCGTAAAACGTTCGAGTATCGCGGATCGAGATCAAGATCCTTACTATTAGTCGAACGATATTCATAGAATCTTTATCGCAGATTATTCGCCGTATACGAAAATAATATCATTAGCACAAAGTTCAAAAGCGCGTGGTTATATTAAGAACCGATGGTTATTAAAGTTGGAAAATCGATAAAAACGTGCGCGTCATTGATACATCGAAGATATCGAAACACCATTTGTCTTACGACTTGTACGAAACATCGCAGAGTTTTACACCGAGATATTTCGTTTTAGTCACACAGTGACATTGAAGTTAAAAAATCAACAAAAAAAAAAAAGTAAAATACGCTCTTATCGCGCTCTTTTTCCTGCCTTCGAATGTATAAACATCCGCGGTCTAACGAGTATACCGCGAAGCCGATATCGTCCGGTTATTAACGAACGTACGTAATAGCAGAGGGAGCAGTGTCGCGACGACGATTGTTCCAAGCCACAGCCGAAAATACGAAAGTTCTAACAACGGCTTGTCACCTCCAGAGACAGCCTTAACGCGATAATAAGCGATGGGCCTGACCTAGGCTGTGCAGCGACCGTGACCTTCGTAGCGGATCGAGGCCGGTTCGTCGTTCGTGTGTACTTGGAATTCGCGCTGTGAACGTTTCGCGCATCGTATCGATCGCTGGACCATCTAGTCCCTTTCTACGCTAAACCTTCCCCGATTTATACATATTGGGTCCGATCGATGGGATATCGATCGATCTCCTTCGATTCTTCGTGCAACGAGTCTCGAAAATATTCGAACAACCGGCGGACACGTCCCTTTATGGACACGTGGTGTGTGTCAGGCGAAACATTTTGAAATTTCATTAGCTGTGTAACGAGATCGGCTACTATCACGATTATATCGATAGAATTTGTAACTTGTATAACGAAACGAAACGTAAGCTTTCGAGATGGAGAAGCAATGACGCACGAATATCGGTAACTAATACACCATAAATGTGGAAATGTGATGATAATCGCAAGTTTGGTAGCCTCGTCAGCAAACGTGATAGCGAACCTTAACGGATTCCTGCCAAGAATAGAAGGCTTTCGAATGCAAATACGAACACAACAACGTTGTAGATTCAACTACGAATTTCCGCTTGCGATTTATCTTACACGACCTCTTAGTTACGTTTACGTGTCTGTTATTTGACGCAAATGATACACGCGTTACCATATGACGCTCTCTCTCTCTCTCTCTCTCTGTCTTAAGCTCTCTCTGTATTAAGCGAAGGAAGAAATACCGTAAATATCAAATACAGGGAAAAGGAATAATTGAACGGGATCGGATATTGATCCGATCGTAATTTATATTCTACCTATGGAATATAAATTCGTGTAAAAACTTATCTTCCAAATTATAAAATATAAGTTGGAATAAATTTATGCTACGTCGTTATCGCAAAATACAAAAAAAAAAAGCAAAAAATTAGATAGACACTAATCTGCTCGGAGCTCGTATTTTAATTATATAATTTATATTCATATTTTATCGTCATTACGAAATATAGGAAAAAACGCAAATTAGATGGATAGTACTCTGGAAATTTGTATCTTAATTATGGGATAAATCCGTATAAATTTATATGTTTCGTATAATAATTTCTGTTCGTCTAGTTATCCTCGATTCACCGTACGCAACGTGATTATCACGGCGAACAAACACGATCTAGTTTCGTGGTTTACGCGTGAATACAATTCCGATCGACCATCGGCCGCGATAACGCCACGCTTCGACTGCAATTTGATTCGAATCGTTTGAAACGTTTACGGACAGGATCAAAAGTAAAGAATCGTGCGCGATCGAGCGAGGCGATCGAGCGAGGCGATCAGACGAGGCGATCGACCGACCATCCAGTGACAAAGATCGATCGATCTCTCGAGGTCGGCGAACAAAAAATCGACGCTCGTTTCAGCAAAGGAGACCGGGATAGGTAGGTAGTAGGTCGAGAAAGAAGGCAAAAGCATACGGAAAAAGAGCGAAAAGAATTGGAGAAAAGAGAGGGCCCGTTCGTCGAGCAAGAGAAAAGAACGGCCAAGAGAAGAGAAGGAGAAGGGACGAAGCGAAAACGGAGAATGAACGCGTAGGAAAGATCACGAGTCGCAACGATCGTACAAGGGGGGAGAAAAAAAAGGAAGAATTAGGTGAATAGGAGAAGAATGCCGAGACATCGACGAGAAGCGACATGGAAAAAGAAGCGAAAAAATGAAGGAGAAACGATAAGGGATATTCTACGTGGGTGTGGATGCGCATGACCGTGTGCGTCTACGAAAGGGGAAAAGAAAGAGAGGAGAAAGAGAGTAAAGAAGAGGGAGAAGGTTGAGAGGGGAGAAAGGGGCCGGGGCAATGTTAGTGGCACGCACGAATATGGGAAAAGTTGAGGGAATGGGTACGAAGAGGCGAGGAAGGATAGAAGGAGGGGAGAATGAAACAAATATTCGCACAAACGAATAGTCGGGATCGCGCGACCACCTCCGGCGCGATCGACGAATTTCGGTCGGTTCGCGAACACAGCGATATATAGGTGGCCTAAGGCGATAACCCTCTACGAATATGATACTTGTCCGGCATCGGCATCGGCATCGGCATCGGCATCGGCATCGGCATCGGTATCGGTATCGGCATCGGCACCGTCCACGATACCATCTCTGTTGTCCCATCATCTATCCATGTTTCTCGTCGCTAGCTTCTTTTCTAGCTAGTTTTTGCGCTCCTGCAGAACAGAGCCATCTTTACGAGCCCAGTCACACACGCCTCGAAGCACATTTACCACGTGTTTCGGATACTTGCCTTCCACGATATAAAAGATCTATCAATCACTCGTTATGTATTCTTATTGACATCGTTTCAGCGGCTAATCTTTCCGATAACGTGGCGACTTTCGAAACGAAGACGTTTTTAGTCGTAACGAAGCCGAGGAATCGAAGAATAGATTCGAATCGGCAAGATCAGCGAGAATCATAGTGATGCAACTCTGTAAGTCGATGTAACTCCGCTATATTTCGTAACATTCTATTATTTAATAGACGAAACAGATCTCCGTGTAAGCTTCGCTTTTTTTTTTTTACTTACGTCCGTGAAAATGTAAAATTTTCTATGAACATGTCCGCGATCTGATTATAACTGAAACCAAGGGACTCGATAAACGCGACTAAATTTACACTCTCGAAATCTTCGCGTAACGATATTATAATCTCCCATAGCGCTATTTATCCATAACCGTTCGCCATACGGCCTTTCACCAACCGTGTTATTATCCTGTTTAAGTGTAAATTCAAACGGAGCAAACTAATAGTTACGGGGTAAGGCGGCGAGGATCGTGGACGCGTTCGAAAGAAACCACCTATGTATTCCGATCGATACTCGAAAAATATACGATACGTCAGGAATATGTCACGGTACGTCCAAGGATGCAGTTAACAAACGTGCCTTGCTTATTTTGACTATTATTCGGACGAGAGTTTGATCGTGTAATAGCAGCCAATCCCGCCGACAAAGTATCGCTAACGGGTCGTTTCTCTCGATCGTCCACTGGCAATGGCCCTATAATTACGCGATAATGTGTAACGATTACTCGCTTCTAAAAAGTTCTCGCAAGCACCTGTAATCACAAGATACGGGACACCCAAGAACGTGCCGGAAGATAGCGTGTCGTATTTCGTGCGAGTCCTGTCAACCGACGATCGTAGATAAATCGGCTATTAAATGTAAAATCGCTCGTAAATGATCGGCTTCGCGCGGCTCTCGATCGGACTTTTGCTTTTTCAAGGAGAAAGCCCCTGATTTCTTCCAGATACGAGAAAGAAAAAGAGAGGGGACGCGTGTATTTGTAAGAGAAAAATGCAATCCTAAACACAGGTCACCGGTTTAACGTAATTATTGTGTAGCGCAGGTTGAAGACAGTGGAGATATCTTTGCCTCGAGGATTTAACTCATCTTTTATGCACGTTCTTGCAACTTTGTTGTTCAATATATATACACGGTGATTGAAATAATTAGGACGAGGAGAAGTTGTTCTCGTCGCTAAAAAAAAAAAAAAAAGAAAAAAGAGAGAGAGAGAGAGAAAATTGCAAGACGATTCTGCGAAACGACAGAATGACTAATTGTAAAACGTGATTAAGCGCGGTATCTAAGCCGTGTTTAAACTTTCCTGCCAGGAAATCTTGTTTGACGCGTAAAGCAATCGTACCTAATTCAGAAACTGCTAAAAGAAGCGACCAACCCTCGAGACCGAAAGACAAGATCGAATTTCAAATCGATGGCCGGTGCTGCTGGTTTCATCTGACGGCAGAAGCGAAACGAGCGAAGAAACCTGAAATATTTCTTTAGCCGAGCAAGTTATCGACTGAATTTAAAACACGCGACGCGAATCGTGTAAATTCGTTAGGCGACTGTGACGCTTTATCCCCGACAAAGAAAGCTAATCCCGTTGCGAGTTTTGCTCTTCAACCGCCGTTAATGGGTAAAGTCAGGAGCAAGTTACATCATTTATGCTGTAGTAGTTTAATCGGGCGATCGTTTACAACGAAGTACATTTCAATTTAAACTACAATGTAACAAATTGCGGCGTATAGGATCGCGGAAAAACGAAACGAATGGCTCGTTGCGTCGAAAAGGTTAATTCGGTTAATGCCGCCAAGGAAAAATACGGCAATTGCAACGTGCGACGCGCGATCGTTGCGATTGCACGCTGTGAAATAATTCTGTCAAGTGGAATAGCGACACTTTTTTTTCTTTTCTTTTTTTTTTTTTTTTTTTTTTTTTTTTTTTTTTTTTTTTTTTTCGTGCAACGGAATCGGAAAGAGATCGAAAGAAGATTTGGAACTTACGAGGTTGCGCCAGGGCGAAGACGCTCTCTGTTTTGGCAGCATATTCGTCGATCTCCTCGTAATGAGAGATACCGGGCTCGAGTGGTTGAGGTTGATCCGCCTGCATTCCGTACATATCCATCAACTTCGAAATCGGCGGAATTCTTGGCAGAGCTCTGCCCGTCATGTTCGGAGCTTGCTTCAAACCGAGCTTGTTCAAAATTTGTTCCTTGATAGCTTCGAGGCTGAGGGCCCTGATCTCTTCGTGCATCCTACAAGCGTTACAGGTGTTACCAGCCTTCGCTAGATATTTGATACGAACTCTGTCGATGCCAGGAACGTCGAAGGCACCAAAGAGGACTAGCAAGAGTAGTAACAGCGCCCCCCTGACCATCTTGCTCAAGGTCGTTCTTAGTCGGATCGGTTACGATCGGTTTCCCTCGCAAAGCGAGCGATCAGATATTTGACTTCATCGCTACGCTTTACCGATTTTATCACCGATCCCTCTCTCTCCGCAAAGGTATCGCGCCCTTTGCACCTGTGTTCCGTTTTTTTTATCTCGCGCGGATCAGGAATTCGTACGGTTCGTCCGCCTTTCGTTCTTCCTCTTCCTCTTCCTCTTCCGCTTCCACCTCCTTTTCTTCTTCTTCTTCTTCCTCTTCTTCTTCTTCTTCTTCTTCTTCCTCCTCCTCCACCGCCGCAGTCGCCGCTTCCTCCCCCGCCTCCCCCTCCCCCTCCGCCTCCTCCACCCCCACCTCCACCTCCTCCACTTCCTCCTTCTTCTCGTCGTCGTTGTTGTCGTCCTCCTCCCCTTTCTCCTTCTTCTCTGCTTCTTCCTCCTCCTCTT